>OZ010607.1:78129942-78179942 GCA_963932145.1 Acanthosepion lycidas | reverse complement strand
CTATCCCTGGTATTGAGCACTTTAGCACATAAATATACCATAACTTAAAACTATGTTTATCTTATATATATATATATATATATATATATATATATATATATATATATATATATATATATATATATACGATGCAATGAGAACGAAAATAATATATAAATTCTAACGTTCACAGCATTAATCCAAAAGTTGGCACGATACTGTTAGTAGATCAATAATTATTTATTATAATTTTTTCATATAGACAAAAACAATTTACTCACTACAAATATTCAACATCGTTTCGGTGCATTTCAATTGCACCTCGACTGGTGAGAACCAAAATTGGTCATGAACAATTCTGCTTTTAAGCAGGCTGTATGTGAAAAGAATACATAAAGCAAAAATGTGACGGAGTGAAACAATGGCGCTTGTTGATAGCAGTTTGGTGAAGGATGGGTGAGATGTTAAAGTGGGGGTTACACTGGAGAAATTCCTTGTCGATAACAATGGTCAAAAGTTTAGGCACAGCATTTACAAACCACCGTCTTTTGCAGACATATTATATATCTAACATTCAAATATCTAACATTACAATCTTGCTAAATTCTTAAATCCATAACTGTAAACGTTTAAAATTATAACTCACCTCCTTCGATATACTTTCTACCCTCTTATATAACTCTCCACTAATTTATCCTGGATCATGATTGTTTGCGCTTATATAATATTAATAATACTTTCCGATAAATTGTTTTACAGCCATACTTATTCTAAACGTTATATTGTCCGACAATAAATCAAAATTAGATTATAAAAGTTATATTAATATCCTAAACTTTTATATACTCTTCTACGTATATTTCAATTTCTAAATCAAAACTGATTTAATTTTTTTAAAACCTGGATAACTTTTATATTCAACATACCAAGAAAAAATCAACACCTCTAAATTTCTTAATTTACAAAACACTTTCATTGATTCAGCTTGGTTTTTTATAATAACCAAAAAAATCATTCCCAATTACTACTATAAATATCGTTTGAATTTATCCCTCCTACCCCTTTCATCGTATTACTATTTCCTACTCCCACCTTTCCTCCTTCAAACCTCTCTCTTAGAAGGCTTGGAAATGATCTGCCTAAACTTTTTATCGTTGTTTTCAACAAGGAATTGATATATAATGGTTTCGATTCTTGTTGGGAAACCAGGAGGCATTGATTTCACCGTTTATAAAACAGATATATCTAGTCAAGCATAACATCTTAAACATACTTCTTTTACTAATAAAAATTATTGTCGCATAAGAAATTAATTACTCAATAGTATCCCTGAACGTGAATGTTTGCTGTCGAGTGGCAAAGGTTATTTATTCTTTTATATTAAACCTCTATATGTATGGGCGCCCAGAAATCTTTGCATGCAGTTTTTGCAACTTCTTTATAAAGACATGTCTTTGGGATTAAAAAAAAATTCTTGAGATGCTTCAAAAAGTGATAGTCAGTGGACAAGAGATATTGGAATATGGCAAGTTCCAAAGTCTTGTATCCCAAGTCGTTGAACGTCTACAGTGTCATCCGGGTAACACGGGGCCAATCATTGCCATAAAGCAGAACTGGGTCTCCTTGATTAATCAGTTGCGGTCATATTTTCCGTGACTGAATGTGCATTTTATCCATTAAATTTCGGTAGTGATTCTCTGCTTAGATTCTAGAAAGGATAAAGCCAATGGTAGGTCACCAGATAGTCATCTTAATCTTCCGTTTGAGCAATTTCAGTTTTGGAAACTGTTTGAGGGCTTCATCCTAATGACATCATGGAGCCGATCTTTTACTATTGTTATAAATCAGGGGTCACCAAACTATCACCCGCGAGACGGATCCGGTCTGCCGATGTCAGTTCCTCCAGCCTGCCGATTCACTGTGCCAAAAATGAGCTGGAATATAATTATTTATTTTGAATTATCAATAAATTGTAGTCAAACTTACTATGCCCTTAATACCGTGATGAATATTAATCGTACAGACTAAAGGTTTGCATCCTGGGTAAGACGATAAACTACATCCAGCAGCAAGGCCTCTGATCATTGAATGTCTGCAATGTTATCCTGGTAACACGTGGCCGAGCATTTTCATGAAGCAAAACTGGGCCTCCTTAATTAATCAGTTCCGGTCGCATTTTGCTTAACTGAATGTGTACTTCATCCAGGTTCCTGGCAGTAAACTTTGGCAGTGAGGCTCTGGATAAATTTCAGGAAGCTGTAATGGTTAATTCCAATGACGGACCACCAGAGAGTAACTATAATGTTCTGCTCGTGCAATTTCGATTTTGGAAGCTGTTTCGGGTCCTTCGTCAGGATCAAACCATTGAGGCAATCGGTTACAATTGTCATAAAGGATAATTTTCTCATCATAAGTCACTATCCAATCAAGAAATGCACCATTCGATTATCGCCAATGGTGTATCAAACTGACTTCATAACGCTTTGACTTTCTCCGAGTTCAAGTGGAACCCATTTATCGAGAAAAGACAAGGAAAGAGATCAGATAGCAGAATACACAGTGCTGAGTAAAGTAAACCTAATTACAACAATGACAATTTTCTTAATAAGAGAAGACAGAGTGAATCAGGGAGATACAACGAAACGTACACTTCAGTAAACAAATCAAATGAATTACATATGAAATGATATGGCAAATATGACATCGAGTGAGAAAAAATCGTCGTTCATGGAAGCCTAGAAGAGCATAAAAAGCAATTATGCAACAATTCCATGATAGGACACAGGATGATAACAAATCTAACGATACACTAAATGAATATAGAACATTGGATTAGAAAGCGTACAAACATAGGCGTGCGTGTGTAGGAAGGGTGATCCCATTGTGAACAAATCAAATTTAGACAATAATATATACACAAATCCAGACCCATTTTAGAGAATAAACAAATATTTGAGATTCAAACAGACCCCTCAATTCAGGCCAGGAAACAAACTTTAATTATTGTGAAGAAAGTGTGTGTGAGGAGTGCAAATGAGAAAGAGTGAGAGAAAATGGGAGGGGAGAAAAGGATTCAGAGAGAAAGAGAAGGAGTGTAAGTGAGAGAGAAGGAGTGAGAGAGAAAATGAGATAAGAGGTGAGAGGCGAGAGAGAGAGAGAGAGAGAGAGAAAAGGAATGAGAAAGAGGAGGAGTGCAAATGAGAAAGAGTGAGAGAAAATGGGAGGGAAGAAAAGGATTCAGAGAGAAAGAGAAGGAGTGTAAGTGAGAGAGAAGAAGTGAGAGAGAAAATGAGATAAGAGGTGAGAGGCGAGAGAGAGAGAGAAAAGGAATGAGAAAGAGGAGGAGTGCAAATGAGAAAGAGTGAGAGAAAATGGGAGGGAAGAAAAGGATTCAGAGAGAAAGAGAGAGGAGGAGTGAGAGAGAGAGAAGGAGTGAGAGAGAAAATGAGATAAGAGGTGAGAGGCGAGAGAGAGAGAGAAAAGGAATGAGAAAGAGGAGGAGTGCAAATGAGAAAGAGTGAGAGAAAATGGGAGGGGAGAAAAGGATTCAGAGAGAAAGAGAAGGAGTGTAAGTGAGAGAGAAGAAGTGAGAGAGAAAATGAGATAAGAGGTGAGAGGCGAGAGAGAGAGAGAGAAAAGGAATGAGAAAGAGGAGGTGTGCAAATGAGAAAGAGTGAGAGAAAATGGGAGGGAAGAAAAGGATTCAGAGAGAAAGAGAGAGGAGAAGTGAGAGAGAGAAGGAGTGAGAGAGAAAGTGAGATATGAGGTGAGAGGCGAGAGAGAGAGAGAAAAGGGATGAGAAAGAGGAGGAGTGCAAATGAGAAAGAGTGAGAGAAAATGGGAGGGGAGAAAAGGATTCAGAGAGAAAGAGAAGGAGTGTAAGTGAGAGAGAAGAAGTGAGAGAGAAAATGAGATAAGAGGTGAGAGGCGAGAGAGAGAGAGAAAAGGAATGAGAAAGAGGAGGAGTGCAAATGAGAAAGAGTGAGAGAAAATGGGAGGGAAGAAAAGGATTCAGAGAGAAAGAGAGAGGAGGAGTGAGAGGGAGAGAAGGAGTGAGAGAGAAAGTGAGATAAGAGGTGAGAGGCGAGAGAGAGAGAGAGAGAGAGAAAAGGGATGAGAAAGAGGAGGAGTGCAAATGAGAAAGAGTGAGAGAAAATGGGAGAGACGAAAAGGATTCGGAGAGAAAGAGAAAGCGTGTGTGGATGAGTGGGGGAGAAAGTGATAGAGAGAGAAAGAGTGATAGGTAGATAGCGACTGGAAGTGTGTGAGAGAGAGAGAGAGAGAGAGAGAGAGAGAGAAAGAGAGAATAAGAGGGAGAGAACGCGCTAAAACCGTAGATTTTTGTTTCAAAAAACCACCGAGAAATAAAAAGAAATTAAAATAAAAACCACCTCTCTAGATCTGTTTCCAAATCTCTCCGGACAACTGAAAAAATGATGCCGACAGTTGTGCCAGTAGTTGTTGGAGTGCAAAGTGAAACGTTGGAGGAATTGGTAACAACTAAAAAGAAATAGAATACTATGTCTATGTAACATTGAGGTGACTTGTTGTCACTTGATCTCCATTCTTGTAGAATAAGGTTCAAAGTTAACACAAACCAGAAGCTGTTTTAACGACTTAAAAATTGAAATGCTTTGGAACTAAATCCGGACCAAGTTCAACAGGAACAGATAGGTTGACCTATCGCCCAGTTCATACTCCTCCCTGCTCATTCGAACAGCAGTAGAGATTTATCCGTTGCTTCGTGTTTACGATTTGGGTTTCCGGTTCCTTCTAAAGACTTTTCCTTCTCTTTCACTTGTAGCAATCCCTTGCAGCTTAGTGGCATTATCACTTTAATAAGATGTGCTTATTATAAATCATTTTTTATCCCAATGTCCATTCATTAAGTCTCGGAGGTCACTCAAGGTAGAGGAGGTTGCTGTTAAAATGGTTATTGGGAATGGGGTGTGTGATACAAAGAAAGGAGGTAAAAGGAAGGGAAAATAGAAAGTATAAGGAGAAGAGATAACGATTGGTCCTTGAGTTGAAAAGGTTAGATTGTTGTGGATATAGAAGCAACAAAAATGTAGTTCTACAGAAGGATGTTGAGGATGTCATGGAAAGAAAATGCGAGCAACGACGAAGTTTTAAAGAAAATGGAAACAAAAAGGAAACTTATAAACATCAGGAAGAGACAGTTGAGGTTTTGAGGGAAATGTTGTGAGAAAGGAGGGCTTGGAAAATCTGATACTCACAGGATAGATTGAAGGCAAGAGGGACAGAGGAAAACAACGCATAACATACTTAAGGAGCTTGAGTCAATGGATACCGGAATATGGTTTAGAAAAAGACAAAGTTTATTGAGAGCTACAAAGGACGGGAAATTGTGGAGAGCCATGATCGCCAACATTCTGAAGGGACACGACACAAAGAAGAAGAAGAAGAAGAAGAAAAAGAAGAAGAAGAAGAAGAATGAGCTTGAGTAAATGGATGGCGGAACAAGGTTTAGGAGAAGTAACAAAAAAACAAAATTTATTAAGAGCTACAAAGGACAGGAAATTGTGGAGAGCCATGATCGTCTATGTCCTGAAGGGACACGGCACATAGAAGAAGAATGAACTTGAGTAAATGAATGGCGGAACAAGGTTTAGGAGAGATAATAAAAAGACAAAATTTATTAAAAGCTACAAAGGATAGGAAATTGTGGAGAGCCATGATCGCTTACGCCCTTAAGGGACATGTCACATAGTGGAAGAAAGTTCCCCAGATAGTAAGGAGTTTTCATTAATAATTACACTATTTAAGTCGACAAAAATACAGAGATATCCAGATAATTGAGAGGATTGTTTTCACTTAATCCTAACGAGGGTGTCTTTTCATGCCTCTGGTGCGAACACGTGCGATAAAACCAAATAATAATAATAATGTTGACGATAAAGTGGTTTAGTAATTACGACGATTCTACTAATTTTGATGTTAATTTCCTTTTTAATTACTCATTACTAATTTATTTATTTATTTCAAAAAGCAAGAAAAAAAAGGGCCATTTTGAGGATACCAGTGGTGAAAATCGTGCTGATAATGATTTACAAACGAACCTCTCCTTTCCGGCAAACAATGGAAACGAAAAACGAAAAGAAGGTCGATGGCGGTGGGAGATGAATTGAAAATGAATCGTGTGCCGTCCCCACTAACTTCCTGGATGGGGATGGGGAGGTTTATACAGGCGGGGGTTGGGCCGAGTCCGGGGCTGGGCGAATGAGACGCTGGGGGTGAAGGGTTAGCAGCTCGGCTTATTAGCACATGTCAAACGCTATGTGCGTTTGAGTTAAAATATAGCTGCGTTGCAATGAATAAGTGGAATGTGAACGGAGATGGAAGTGTGTGGGGGTGGGGAGAGAGAGGAACGATATTTGTGGTGGTGGGAAGAGGAGACAATAAAGAAGAAGAAGAACAAGAAGAAGAAGAAGAAGAAGAAAAAGAGGAGACTGGGGAGAAGAA
Organism: Acanthosepion lycidas; assembly: GCA_963932145.1. Taxonomy (NCBI): domain Eukaryota; kingdom Metazoa; phylum Mollusca; class Cephalopoda; order Sepiida; family Sepiidae; genus Acanthosepion; species Acanthosepion lycidas. The sequence continues at coordinate 78,173,480 of OZ010607.1, read as the reverse complement.
AATATTTTTAAACCACAAGAACGAGAAGAAGAAAAAGAAGAAAAAAATGAAGATGAAGAAGAAAGAAGAAGAAAGAGATTTAAGCAAGAACGGGAAGTCAAAAGAGGAGGAAGAAGAGGATATAGCTGAAATGAGTAGTAGTAGTAGTAGTAGAAAAAGAAGAAGAAGAAGAAGAAGAAGAAGAAGAAGAGAGAAGGATGAAAAAAGAAATAAAAGACAAGAACGAGAAGAATAAAGTAAAAAGATGATGAGGGGCGAGAAGGAGAAAAAGAAGAAGAAACAGAAAAACATGGACGAGAAGAAGAAAAGAAGAAGAAGAATAATATAAAGATACTAAGAAAAAGAGGAGGAGGAGGAGGGGGGAAGAAGAAGAAGAAGAAGAAGAAGAAGAAGAAGAAGAAGAAGAAGAAGAAGAAGAAGAAGAAGAAATAAAACAAGAAAAGAAGAAGAGGAATACTATAAGAAGAAGAAGAAGAAGAAGAAGAAGAAGAAGAAGAAGAGAATAAAATGAAGAAAAGAATGGAAAACAACGAGGAGAGGAAGAAGGAATAAAAAAGAGAGGGCGAGATGAAGAAGAAGAAGAAGAAGAAGAAGAGGAAGAAAAAGAAGAAGCAGAGAAATAGGAATCAGATGGGTGAGAAGCAGGGACTAAGAAGAAGAAGAAGAAGAAGAAGAAGAAGAAAAATCAGAGACAGACAAAAAATTGAAAAAAAAAAACCTCTGTCGTGAAACCTTATGCTAAGAAATGAAGCAAGATTGTCTTGATTGATAAACCAACTTTACTGCAATTGTTCTTAACTTATCAGGAATCGATTTTCATTTTTTATTTTTTGAAATTCATTGTTTTTTGTATTTTCTTTTCGCAATTCCCGTTCCTCTGTCCGCCTTGAGGTATCTCCCCTTTTCTCCATGGCCTCTTATCCACTTATTACTTACCATAATATTTTTAGATTTTTGCTTTTTTTTTGTCATGTTCCGTATCCCTGCCTTGAAAAAGAGAAACACAAAAACAAAAGAACATCGCTAAGAAGGACATTCCATTTCATCCTCGACTCAGCGCCATTTTCCTCCCGCTACGTTCGTTTCACTCTCAACTTTTTTTCGTCTCCTTACATTAAAGATGTCGCTCTGAATGACGCAAATCACGACAATGACAAGTGTCTTTTTTATCTGAGGATTTCGTGGCCAAAGTTGCCATCGGTTCAGTTGTTTGTCATTTAGACATTATTAACTTCAAAAATCGTCATTACTGTTTTTAGATATTTAGGTAGCCCCTAACACCGTATAAAGCGCATTGTAACAATGTATGGCCCAAGGTCACACGAGGAGGAATTTAGTGAAAATGGGATTCCCAGCATTCGTAATACTTAACGAGTTAACTTAGCTGATTCTAATTATTGGATTTTATTATTATTATTATTATTTAATCATTTCACTCCAAGCAAGGCAATAAAGCCACTAAGATTCAAAGGGTTACTAACTGCTAGAGAATATGAGAAAAACTACTATTATGGAGAGAGAACAAGAAAAGAACTAGAATTAAGAAGACAGAAGATATCGATTGACATTACATTTAAAGATTTGAAAATCAAAGGTAATAAAGCCACCAGGACGCAAAGGGTTACTGAGATTTAAAGAATATGATAAAAACTACAATTACGGCGAGCGGTCAATAAAAGAATAGGAATTAAGAAGACAGAAACAACGATTGACATTGAGTTTAATATTTTGAAGATCAAACTTGACTGGGAAGCAGAAACCGGAAGAGATTTCCACATGCGAGAAGTGCGAGAAAACAAACTATTGTTATAGAACTTATGATGAGACCTTACCCCCAATCTATTATTACGCTTAAATTCATAATGTTTAAAACGGTTGGAGAGTGACTGAAACCAAAATGACAGATCAGGACCAACAAAATTGCAGATTTATCTTTAAATCTTATCAAGAATCTCTAAATATATAGCAGGAGCACCGGACCATATGTGGCAGCAATATTCTAAGCATGGATGAATGGTAGACTTATAAATATGTAAGATAGATTCAGGGGAGAAACATTGCAGATTCCTTTTTGGATTTTATCAAGAATCTCTAAATATATAGCAGGAGCACCGGACCATATGTGGCAGCAATATTCAAAGCATGGATGAATGGTAGACTTATAAATATGTAAGATAGATTCTGGAGAGAAACATTGCAGATTCCTCTTTGGATTTTATCAAGAATCTCTAAATATATAGCAGGAGCACCAGACCATATGTGGCAGCAATATTCAAAGCATGGATGAATGGTAGACTTATAAATATGTAAGATAGATTCTGGAGAGAAACATTGCAGATTCCTCTTTGGATTTTATCAAGAATCTCTAAATATATAGCAGGAGCACCGGACCATATGTGGCAGCAATATTCAAAGCATGGATGAATGGTAGACTTATAAATATGTAAGATAGATTCTGGCGAGAAAAAAAATAATATGAACTAACATTCTAACTGCAGGCGTAGCTATTAATTCAATACACTCTTTATTATATAAACGTCATTTAAAGAATATCGATTTATTTTCTTTCGCAAATTTTTTTAAATAAATTCACGTAAGGCAATAAAGCCACAAAGACGCAATGGGTGATTGGGTGTTAGAGAATATGAGAAAATATACTATTACGGAAAGAAAAGATTAAAGGAAAAGAATTAAGACGTCTGAAATAACGATTGGCATTGCATTTAAATTTTTGGAGATAAAATTTGACAGGTTAGCCAGAAGCTAGAAAAGAATTCCACAAGCGACAAGTGCGATAGAAGAAAGTTATAACATAGAACTTACGGTTACATATAGCCATTTCAGTTGTAAAATGATGAAACATTACCGCCAATTTAGTACTGCGTACAAATTGTTAAAGGCTGAAGGAAGAAAATAAATAAATAACATTTCAGAGTTTAGGCGCGCGTGTGTGTGTATCATTGTATTTAAAATGGCAGAATACTCTGGTATATTTCAGCCATAAATTATATTGACGGAATGGACTGTTTTACTTTAAAATAGCTGATTAGCGACCTTTTTTTTAGCCGTCTTTCATCGCAATGTAATTCGCTGTATTACAAAAATCTTCCAAAAATAAAATATATTTTATGAAACTTTATTTGGGGAATACTCTCTGATTTAAAGTATAATTAATCCTATTTGAAAAAAAAAAATACTTTAAGTTTAAAATAACACAGGAATCTATTTTTAAATCAACACAGTAGCTGTGTTTTTAACCGATTTTGCTTTGTTTTACCGAATTAACAAGGAGATGCCAATGTGACACTATTTAGCGGTCGCGTGAAAATGAAAAGCGAGAAATAATTAAGGCGAGAAGAAGCTGAAATAATTAAGGCGATAAGAAGCTGACATAATTAAGGCGAGAAGAAGCTATCATGAAAAGACATACTGAGCGATGTTATTTTTTTTAACAAAGAAAAGTGGTAAAGGTTTTTATATTATGGCGCGGCGAAAGAAGATAGCAATCTGCTCATGGTAATAATGAAAATTTAAAAATTGGTCAAGTGGCCTACGAAACAGAAGCTAGGAGATAATTGTAATCAGGTCACGTACTGACCGAGAAAAACATCAGCTGGGCCACCCAAGGAAAAGAAAAGAATAAACCATTAACTATCTTTCGGAGATATCATTTGATTTTGGAAAGAGACCACCTGTTTTATTGTCCAGACCTGAACATGATAAAAGTTTGTAACCGGGATGGATAATTGGATACAGAGTGCGAAAACGTCCAGTTAGCCACCCATTTGATGCTGGCGGAAACCTCGTTAATAAATTCCAGATGGCATTCGGTTAAGATTAAGGACCACACTACGAGTCGTGGGGGTCTGGTGTCGGGAAAAGACAGAAAAGAAAAAAGGAAGATAATTTATTTTTCCTTTGAGATAAATTTTTAAACTGAGGCCAATCTAGCCACACCCACGCTGCTGGGTGTTCATTGGCTGAATGGTGGCGTGAGCGGTAGGCGAAGGTAAACTATGAGAAAGGAGGAGAGGCCTGTTGACGCCTCTGAGGGGATTGGTGTGAGATACCACTATGAGAGAGAAGGGAAAACTGTTGACGCCCTCTGAGGGCATTGGTGTGAGATACCAATGTGAGAAAGGAGGAATTTGGGAGGACGAATCCCTTAAGAACCCCACTGGAGCAGAAAGTAATGGACTTCCAAAAACGGAAATTAATAAATTTTTCCTGCCCGAAAATAAAGAAAATCCTTATTTTGGATTTGGAATTATCGAGGAACCCAAACCACGACAGAACCCCCCCCCCACACCCGGTTTTGGTCGGCGTCCATATAAACGAATGCCCCCAGGCAGTTAGCAGTTAGTTGCAGTTGGGCAGACGCAGCCAGAGTTGAGCTGTGAGCTCTGAGACCAGCCTCGCAGGAAGCTGACTGAAGATCCACGCATCCCGACTTCAACTTCTAACCAAGAACAATTTATTTTTGAAGAACGACTTAAACTCACACCACCAAAACAAGTTTTACGGATATCGCCTGAAGATACAAAAAAAAAAAAAAAAAAAAACAGTTATCGAAAAACAACTTTAGATATTAAGACTCGCCTAACAAACACAAAGTGTCACGAATCCATATTAGCGGTTTGGGAGAAAGACGCAGTCCTGTATTCAACAACCAGATATAAAAATATTTGTTATTCTTCTTTTAACACATTTGAACTTTTCGAGTTGTTACTTTATTTTCTTTTACATATACTTGTGCGATGTCACCTTTGCTCGAATTCGGCTTGCATTACGGCCCGGCGACTGATTGATTTCGTCTACCTAAGATCAAATCAAAACGTGGGTATGTTAGACTAGAAATGAAAACAGTTACTTCAGTAACCAGACGTTGGAGGCGAGCTGGGAACGACAAAGCTGATACCGAATCTAACCAGATGCCCATCCGATCAGCCAAGGGTTATAACGTCACATTTGGTGCCGCGACCAATACCAAGTCACATTGGCCGTCGCGGTATAGCACGGACGGGGGCAGAGAGAGGCCGGCCAGGGTGACGTCACACCACATCATAGCATAATGATTGTTGTTCTACAGAGACTTTATCTATAAATCATAAGAAAAAGGCGTGAGGACTTTTTTTATATAATTTTTAAGTACTCACTAATCTTAAAAATGTTGGAAAATATTCACCGTACTCTGATTTTAAGGATTTTGACTTTAAATTTATTATAATTATCGCTCTTATTTTCTGATAATGTCGTATACGGTCAACCATACTTTCAAAAATGGGAACGTTGCATAATTATTATTTATGCACAAAAAAGATTAAAAATTATTTGAAAAATCTTGGTGCAAAATTATTTGTATTAAACTTTTCAATTTTTATTAGTAAATATACTTTTTAGCTTAATAACGATATCATCTAACACGATTAAATTAATGTAGAATTTTAAAAGATTTTAAAAATTATTATAATAAATTATTCTAATTAAAATTAAAAACAATGAAAACACTTCTTGTAAAAATTCATTATATATCGAAAAGATTTTCTTAAGACGGTAGTGTTCTTAATAAGTCTTATTTATAAAAACAATTAAAGGCCTTTCTAATTAAGTAATTTCAGTTTTATTGCATTTTTTTATTTTACGATTCGGAAGAAATTTTAGGGAAATTAGTAGCAGTTAAAAAAATAAAAAAAATGGTGATTTCTATTCTCCAAGGAGTCCTGCTTTTGACTAGCGAAATAAATTTAAAATGGGGAATGAAAACAAAATTTCTCGAAATTTCACGAATTTCAGTAAGTAACAAGTTTTAAGTAGCATATTTCAAAAAAATATATTTTTACGGAGATTTTCTAAAAAAAAAAAAAAAAATTCAAAATCAATTTCATTTGTGAATATGTCCTGAAATTTCCTTTAAAATCCGACAATTATTTGATTTTTTGCATGAATTTCCAAATCAATGTGTTTTTCACCTGAAAAAAGGCGTTAAAACATTAATAGTAAATATTACATCGACTACTGATGTAAAAAAACAAAACAAAAAAAACAAAAAAAAAAAAAAGAAGATTTTTAACCAAAATATTCGAACGTGCTGGAAATGATTAAAAAAATTAATAAAATAATAAAAAAAATACGTTGGTCTTTCTTCTTAATAATAACATAAACATTTTGACGATAAAATTTAGTTTAAGGCCTTTTTTCATTATGCTATGCTGTTTTTCAACGAAAAGGCCGAGGTTCCTAAATTAAGTTTAGGAAAATTATTCCAATATTCGTTTGAACATTACGATTATAAGAGGGTGTGGGTTAAAACCATTACGGGGTTTCTGTTGATTTTTACCTTCTTGTTTTTTTTCCGAAATATTCTAAATTCACTTTCTGGTTGTCTCGTTCTAATGTTTTTATGGACATAATTTGACTTTTATCAAATATTTCCTTACTAGTGAAGTTAGTAAACAATCTAAGTTGTACTGATTTAAGCAAATTATTTCAAATATTAGATGACTAATTAGATTCATTGTTAAAGTATCTATGGTCACGCAGTCATTTGGTATAGGGTTTGTAAGGTCACATCGAGAAAGTTGATGACTTTAGCATCGGGGCTTGGAGTAATTTTTAGTTTGTTATCTTTGAAAAGGTAAATCAGTTCCTTTCTGAATAGGCCTATATTTCTTGAACATATTTTACGGAGGAGAATCACACCGTCATATTTGTAAGACCGGTGTTCTTAATATCGAAAAGAAATCTTAATCGGTAAAAAAACTAATTTCCAAAAGAATCTAAAATACCTATTACGCAACACAACTAAAAGTAAGATGGGTAACAGATAAAAATCTAAGATTTATATGGGACTAGATATGTTAACTTGAAACCATTAGTAAAAAAAAACAAAAAACAAAAAAACTAAAAACGAAACAAAGTACAATTTACAATAGTTTACAATCGGATGAAATATATTTCAATTTATTTTTAAATATGTCCATTCTTCTCCCAGATTTTTTGAAAAGGTGTAGAGGCTTATCCCTTATTTCCTGTTTAGGATTGGGTTTCCGGTTCCTTCTAAAGTATACTTCAACTCTATACTTCTAACGTCTCTACCTAAACTCTGAAATGTTATTTATTTATTTTCTTCCTTCAGTAGGAGTAGATAGATTTTTTGAATAGGAGTCGAGGTTTATCCTTTGTTTCCTGTTTAGGATTGGGTTTCCGGTTCCTTCTAAAGTCTACTTCAACTCTATACTTCTAACGTCTCCACCTAAACTCTGAAATGTTATTTATTTATTTTCTTCCTCCAGTAGGAGTAGATAGTTTTTTTTGGATATGAGTAGAGGTTTATCCCTGTTTTCCTGTTTAGGATTGGGTTTCCGGTTCCTTCTAAAGTATACTTCAACTCTATACTTCTAACGTCTCTACCTAAACTCTGAAATGTTATTTATTTATTTTCTTCCTTCAGTAGGAGTAGATAGATTTTTTGAATAGGAGTAGAGGTCTATCCCTTGTTTCCTGTTTAGGATTGGGTTTCCGGTTCCTTCTAAAGTCTACTTCAACTCTATACTTCTAACGACTCCACCTAAACTCTGAAATGTTATTTATTTATTTTCTTCCTCCAGTAGGAGTAGATAGTTTTTTTTGAATAGGAGTAGAGGTTTATCCCTTGTTTCCTGTTTAGGGTTGGGTTTCCGGTTCCTTCTAAAGTATACTTCAACTCTATACTTCTAACGTCTCCACCTAAACTCTGAAATGTTATTTATTTATTTTCTTCCTTCAGTAGGAGTAGATAGGTTTTTTGAACAGGAGTAGAGGTTTATCCCTTGTTTCCTGTTTAGGATTGAGTTTCCGGTTCCTTTTAATGAATTCTCGTATCTTCTAAGTGAATCACACCTGATTCCATTACGTTTTATCGGACTAAATTAGTAAAAAAAAAAAAAAAACTGATTTCTAATCAAACACGTGTAACCACGAAATATAAGTTTTTATTAAAAATATAGGATTAAAAATCTATTAATTATTTTAGTCACAGATATATATATATATATATATAAATATATATATATATATATATATATGAACATATTTATTAAGATTTCTATGTACGTAACAGTCTTAACCAGCTTGGTTTTCTTCTTTCAACTTTAACGTTCGCTCTGATTAGCATAAGGTAGGCCAAAGGTGCAGCAATTTCCTGTTTCTATCCGCTCACAATCCTAAGTGAATTACTGCTTTTACAATTTCCTTTTTTTATTTGTGTAAATTTCAGCATTTATTTCTCCTTTCCTATTTGCTTATAATTGTGACTGGGAGTCAAGAGTAAATAAGATTTTCGAAGAATCGGAAAAGTGAAAACTAGATAAATGAATAAATAAATAAACATATTGATCTACGGAAAATCTGTTTATGAAATTGATGAAGTAATTGAATTTAGCTTTCAAGAAATATAAATGTCCAACTACAAATCAGTTGCTAAATAGAGGAAAAGAGGAAAGACGAAATGTATCTATCTAACTTAATTCGATCATATCTATCTATCTATCTATCTATCTCTGCTCATTAACTACCTAACAATCTCAGTCTGTTCGTATCTATCTGTCTTTTTATCTCAGTCTGTTGATTATCTATCTATCTATCTATCTATCTATCTCAGTCTGTTCTTATCTATCTATCTATCTATCCCACTCTCTTCATATCTATCTATCTATCTATCTATCTATCTATCTCAGTCTGTTCTTATCTATCTATCTATCTATGTTCATTATCTCTCTAGCTAGCTATCTCAATCTGTTTGTATCTATATCAATTTTTCATCTCTGTCCATTATCTATCTATCTATCTATCTATCTATCTATCTCAGTCTGTTCATATCTATCTATCTATCAATCTATCTATTTATCTATCTATCTCAGTCTGTTCATATCTATCTATCTATCTATCTATCTATGCTCATTATCTCGCTAGCTAGCTATCTCAATCTGTTTGTATCTATATCAATTTTTCATCTCTGTTCATTATCTATCTATCTATCTATCTATCTCAGTCTGTTCATATCTATCTATCTATCTATCTCAGTCTGTTCATATCTATCTATCTATCTCAGTCTGTTCATATCTATCTATCTATCTATCTATCTATCTATCTATCTATCTGTTCCATATCTTAGAAAATCACTATAGATACTTGTAGGAGAGGAAAAAAGAAATCTTTGGACATGATCTTCTGCGCCAGGAAGAGTCATGTCGTTACTTTTAAGTTTTTATCTATACACTGATTGATTGAAGGTCACAGACAACGAAAATCATTCTTTTAATTTCACTCTTTCTAATATTTCTAATTTTTCTTTAAGCAGAGAAATCGTCCTTAAAGATTATTGTCGTAAGCGCTTCCCGTCTAATTATTAGACATTTTCAAGGCAGTCATCGACTGTATATTTTTGTGTGTGTGTTTTTTTCTAATCCTCATTGTATAGAAGTAGTTTTAATTCTAAACCTGTTGGATGCATATTGCCTTATTAAGCATTTTGCCCCAAGCAAGCCGTGAGTGTCTCTAACACACAAGGATTCGGGTTGCAGAGAGTGAGTTCAAGTGTAAAGAGTAATGTTTGAGGAAAGGATAAAGAGAAGGACGAGGATCAAGATCAAACCATCAGAAGATATCGATTGACATTACATTTAAATTTTTGAAGATTATCAGGGATGCAAGCAAGAGGAAGGGAGTTCCACTGTCGGGAAGCGCGAGTGAAGAAGCTGTTGGAGTAGAAGAGGCGGTTGCATTTAACTGTTTCGACAGTAAAAGGGTGGGACTGAGAGCCAAAATAGTAACACGCTTAAACTCATGCAGTTGTGGTACCATTGAAAATAGCTCGTCAGATCAGTTGCCATGAAAATATTTATAAAAAAGACAGAGGGAAGCCACATCACATCGGTGAGAAAGTGACTGTATGCAACATGGCGGCCGACTCAGAAATGATTCCGTTCGGGTTAACTCGGTTCGGCTATGTTGTTCGAGAACCAGAAATTTTGTTCGATAACCGAGGTATTTTCATCTCGAATTTTCTGTTCGAAAACCGATTTGTTCGACATGTGAGACGTTCAAGAATTTAGGTTTCACTGTACTTAGAAACCCAAAACAAGGTCGGGTACGTCTTCTAGTATTAATACTCATAAATATATTTATGTTTTGGTGTGTAAGCATCTAAAATACACACATCATTAATACAAACACTCGTGCACGTAAATGTTTGCTCATACACGGGCCCGATTTCATAATAGCTAGAACGCCAGGCAAAAAAAAAAAAAAAAAAAAAAAAAACAGACACGAAGGATCTAATTGATCATATATGTCTACGACAGCACCTGATTCTATAACTGAACGCTGGTTGTCAAGGTAACTAAAGTATCGCCCCCTATGGAAACGACACCTATCGAGTTTCGGTAAAAAAATACTCCAGTTCCAACGAAAGGAACGCAAGCTTTAGTTTACATAATATTAACTTCCAGGCGTGACTTCTTATTGATTCATTAGAGAAAGTGCCAGAAGTTTGAGTGGAAGAATCAAGGCCCACGATCGCTAAAATATGCGTCTGATATGAAATTGGAATCTGAGTGTTTCGCGAAATCTGACAGTGTCTTACGCTTTGTTTTACTAACGAATAATTCATGGAAACTTGAATGGACAAGAATTATGAAGAATAAATCGACGATATTCGATAGTTTTTAAACTTCAATACGACGATTGTAACTTTGCAAGAACTATTTAACTTTTTCCAGATTTCCGTGTCTAAAACAGACAGTTTTCGTTCATTTAAACTAGCAAAAAACTTGTACTCTCGGCGAGACTTTAATTTATCATTTCACTCCATCCAAGGCAATAAAGTCACTAAAGTGCAAGAGGTTACCGAGTGTGAACGAATACGTGAAAAAAAGGAAAGGGGACAATAAAAGATGCTGATATTGCATTTAAATTTTTGAAGATTAAAGGCAATAAAGCCACTAGGACGCAAGAGGTCACTGAGTGTTAGAGAATATGAGAAAAACTACTATTAAGGAGAGAGAACAATAAAAAAACAAGAATTAAGAAAGACAGAAGATAACGATTGGCGTTGCACTTAAATTTGTGAAGATCAAAGGCAATAAAGCCACTAAGACGCAAGATGTCACTGAGTGTTAAAGATTATGAGAAAAAAAACTATTAATAAGAAGAGAGGGCAATAAAAGAATTAGAATTAAGAAGGCCGAAGATAACGATTCATATTGCATTTAGATTTTTAAGGATCAAAGTTGAATTGGAAGCAAGAAGCCGGAAGAGAGTTCCACAAGCGAGAAGTGCGATAGAAGAAATTGTTAGCGTACAACTTACGGTTACATGTAGCCTTACTGATGTGGGTGCTAAAGTTGGGCCCACAGAAGTAAAACACGGAACACGGATTAGATGTAAGAAAGATATATTAACAACAGGTTACAGAGATATTGTAAGCAGAGCTTACTATAAGTTGGTGTCCAACACTGGTCGTCGTACAAGACTCTCACTGTCTCTCTGTCACTCTCCTGTAGAGTGCTATGTCGCCTACTTAATATAGGCCTGGAAGAGTCTATTGTGTAGGTAGTTTCCGGTCTCACAATACCCCACTTCCAAAGGAGAGAAAAAAAATAAAGCTGTTAATACTTTTTCCTCTTGGGATTTATTGTTTCTCAGCTGGAAGTAGAGATCTTGATGTGTGAGCCACAGCTTTTCGCGAACCATCTGGCAGTTTATGCAGAATGCAAGCACCAATGCCGTACGAGCTTTCATCACTTGCGATTATGATGTCGAGACTAGAGTCGAAATGTGTGAGGGAGAGGTCTGAAGTAAGAGTTTTCTTGATCTTCTCGAATGCGTCTTGACATTCCGGGGTCCATGACCATGGTTTGTCCTTTTTTAAATGTTGGTTTAGAGGCCCTCTCAAATTTTGCATGTTCTTAATGAACCCTTGGTAAATGTTAGCTAGGCCGAGGAAGCTCTGTAACGCTTGAACGTTATCTGGGGCCGGCATGTTTCTGATCGCGTTGGCTCTTTCTGGATCCGGCCGACGACCATCTTTATTAATGATGTGCTCTAAGTATTTAATCTCTGGTAAGAAAAAGTCACAATTTGCCTCCTTAACCTTAAATCCGTATTCTTGTATCTTTTCGAATACGTTTATTATATGGTTCCGGTGCTCTGCCGTAGTTTTACTAGTAACTAGTATATCATCCAAATAGGCTGTTGCGTAGTCAAGATCGCCCAGCATGGCGTCCATGACCTGCTGGAAAATTGCAGGCGCAACCTTTACTCCAAAAGCCAGCCTGTTGTATTTGTACAGCCCTCTATGGGTGTTAATGCAGAGCAATTTGGAACTTTCTTCTTCCACCTCTATCTAAAAGTATGCGTCCGAGAGGTCGATTTTAGAAAAAACTTTTCCACCATTGAGTTTATTGAAAATTTCTTCAGGGCTTGGGAGAGGATAGTGGTGATCTTGCAAGGCATCGTTTAACCCTGTGGAAAAATCTGCGCATACTCGTATTTGATTGGACTTCTTTTTTACGTAGACCGTAGGTGCTGCCCACTCGCTGAAATCTGTTTTTGACAGAATACCTGCTTGTTCGAGTCTATCTAACTCTTTATTGATTTGCTCTAGAGCAGCGAAAGGGACATTCCATTTCTTTTTGAATACCGGTTGTGCACCGTCCTTCACCTTGAACTTAGCTTTCATTTTAGTACATTTCACAAGGCCGCCAGAAAAAAACCTGGGAAAATTGTTGTTTGAGTTCCTTTTTTAGATTTACCAAATTGGACGTTGTACTTTGTATCTTGCGACAAAATGTACTCATTGGGCAATCCCAAAGATTGAATTTTTCTATCCAATCAGTTCAAAATAAGTTGTCTGAAGTTTTTAATACGTAGGCTTTGAGCTTTTTGGTAACTCCATTTAGTGTTACTGTAAGTATTATCTCGCCTAAAATGTTAATCTTTTCGCCAGTTACGGATTTTGCTGTTTTATCCGTTTTTTATAAGGTCGGCTTGTTTCATTTTCGCCAAGTACGCCAGTTAATGGTTGAAATATCAGAACTTGAGTCAAGCTGGAATTTAATGGACTTATTGAAAATATCCATTGTTACATATTTTCTTAAATTCCTATCGACAATTTTGTCAGATTGAGCTTGCCTGATTTTATTTTTGGGTTTTCTCGTTCTGTTGGCGTACCAGCACGAAGTTAAAGTATGCCCACTTTTATTGCAATTTTTGCAATATTTTTTGTTCTTAACTGGACAGAATTTCATCCAATGCCATTTACCACAATGGTAACATGGTCCGGGCGGTTTCTTTAACTTATTTGGGTTTTGGTTACTGCGTAATTTAGAACATGAGATTTGCCTTTTGTCTTTTTGAGGGGAATAGGAGGTAGACTTGCTTCTGATTTTATTAATCTGAGCCACACCTGATTCCTCGATAGTGTTTGAGTCACCCTTTACGGATATTACTCTTTGACAGTCCTCTGACAGTTTTTGGAGAGTCAATCCTTGTTCGTTCTCAAGCTTAGTCAGTACCCGTCGTCTGACTTCGGCGTCTTCTGCAGATACTAGACCTTGTGCGAAAATTAAGCACTTAAAATCATCGGCAGTCAGTTCGGCTAATTTTAAATCATTACATAGCTTGTTCACCGATGCTGCAAACGTTAGAAAATCTTGCTGGTTGTCTTTGACTGTGTTCAGGCATTTCCAACGTTTGTGGGACAAGGTTGTGTTAGGCCCGAATAGTTCCGATAGGAGCTTAATCATCTCTGAAAAATCCAAGTCAGTGATTTTCTTGGGTAGTATGAAGTCTACGAACCTACTATGTGCTGTAGTTCCCAGTTTTCTCAATAGAAGACGTGCCTTTTTTTTGCTGGGCCATTGTTCACAGTCTACGTTGAAAATATCTTCGTAGCGCCTGTAAAAAGCTTGGAACGTTTTGTCTTCCTCTGGTACGTATTCAAAGGTTTCTATTGAATTGTAGATTATACTCTGGGAGAATATTGTATCTTTTTCAGAGTTTGAGCCTTTTAATGCATTTACGAGTAATTCTTTAAGTTGTTTCTGTTGTAGTTCAGCATTCTGAAGCGTAATTTTTTGGAATTCCATTTGCTGTTTATGTAAATCCAAAAATAGTTGTTGTTGTCTTTCTTCTGATTTTTGTTGCTGGTCCAAATTTAGTTTTAACATTTGGGCAACTACTTTTTGCAAATCTTCCATATTTAAAAATGACAGCGCTTTTTTGTTGCTTTGAAACACGTGTACTAAGAGGAGGTACACAAAAAAATCTTGGATAGATTTCTGTTCATTTTTTTTTCTTTTGCAAAAAAAAATATGGGCAGACTATTAGTTAAACTAAACTAATTATGTATGTTTAACTTTTTTTCGTGGTTCCGTTAATTTTAACGTAATTGAATAATTTTTCACCACACTTATCTGTCTCTTGTAAAGTTAACGCGAGGCTGATAGCTTAGGTCATTTCTGGTAAAAGATTCGATTATTTTTCCAGCATATTTACTGACGGATCGTATATATGTGTTCCACTTGGGGGTTAGGTTGAAGTTTAATTCCAACAGACAGTCAAAGCAAGGGGATTCATTGACAGTGTATCCGTTCATTATAAAATGAGTAAATTCAGGACGATGAAACGTTACTAATTTGATTTGGGGGTACAAAGAAAAATGCATGTCTTTTTTTTTAGCAAAAGTCAGTTCCAACAATGCAAATTACAAATCAGAGAGATCAAAATCGAACATGGACAACAATTTAAACCTCCATTACATTGCCTTTCCTTGATATCATTTTAAATCACACTGATAATGTTCTAAAACTAAGTGTCCATCGCAAATCAAGTAATAAAAATGATCTCGTAAATTTCTATTCTCACCACCACAACAAAATAAAACCTAGAATATTTACCGGTGTCTATTTAAGAGTACAGTGACTTTGTAGCTTCTTCAGTACCCTAATTATTTTATATTCAATGAGAAATTAAAAACAAATAGAAAAAAACGGTCCCTCCTGACAAACACAATAAATAAATAAAAATATATTGTCCTCCCAACTCTATCACAATTACAATTGAAAAGAACTTATCTAAATTCAACATTTGTTACTACTTCATTTAAAAGAGGAAAAATACACTGAAAATAGTTTTAACCTTCTCCAATAACCTAATTATTTCATATACAGCCTGAAATTATACAGCGAATATTTAAAATGTTTTCAATTCAGAGTTGTCCTACGAGCGAGCGAGAGAATTTAGCTATGCAATATAAACAAACAATACATTGCCTTTCCTCGATATCATGTTAAATCACACTGATAATGTTCGAAAACTCAGTGTCGATCCCAAATCAAGTAATAAAAATGATTTCGTAAATTTCTATTCTCCCCACCACAACAAAATAAAATCCGTAATAATTATCGGAGTCTATTTAAGAGCACAGAGACTTTGTAGGAGTATTTACAAGATAAGGTGAAATTAATTGAAAATATACTTAAGCGCCTCCAATACCCGAATAATATCATATTCAACGCAAAAAGAAAGGATCGTCAAGTACTTCAAAATAAAAGAATGAGCCATTCACACAAACTTAACGAGACGAAATATATTACTCTACCCACTCTATCACAACTTCAACTAAAAAGAATTTATCCAAGCTTAAGATTTGTTACAACTACTTCTAAAACAGTAATAGAGTTAATTAATACAAAATAATAATCTACGTCACTTCCCTCTGACTTTTTTACAAATACTTTCACGGTAACTGCTCCGACGAGCTACTTTCGCTGGTTCCCAAACTGCATGAATTTAAACGTGCTACTAGGTTGGCATTTCGGTCCCACCCTTTCACTGTCGAAAAGATTAAATGTAGCCGTCTCTTCTACTCCAGTAGCTTCATGTCTCACACTTCCCGTCTGTGGAACTCTCTTCCTCTTACTTGCTTCCCTGATAGCTATAATATCCAACTATTCAAATGTAATGTCAATCGACATCTCCAGATGCCTTGATCTATTCCCCGTCCTTCTCTTCATCCTTTCCTCTCTCACGCCTCTTTACTCTTGCTCCCACTCTCTGTAACCACTTGCGTACTAGGGACATTCCCGCCTTGGTTGGTGTGAAATGCTTAAAAAAAATTGTATGTGTAATTTACTCTATCACATGTAATAATTGCCACAAAGGATACATAGGAGAAACCCCAAGGAATTTAAATAAAATATTATATGAACACAAAATGGATATTTTACAAAACAACACACTTAATGCATTACTAACCGTAATGAGTTTGACCATGTTGTTAATTAAAAACTGCTAGCAAAGCGGCTATATGTACACTGTAAGCAGCAACAAGAAAACTGACGTAAACTTCGATCAATACCCGAATTGTATCAACCATAAGCACGCATGAGCAGAATGCAGTGTGATAAACCTAACGATATGTTATGGCGAAGGTGCGGAATATTTTTTACTTACTGTTGTATCATTCTAACTACGATTTATACGTGACAGTTAAAATAAATTTAGAGTATTGCCTTAGTTCTTTAACTGTAGTTGTACCGTACACAGTGGATTAAAGGGGAAATATTGCTTTCCCACCATGACAACGCAAGGCAGCATAGGGTAAGTATAGAAAAAAAAACAAAACAACAAAAACAGCATCGGGGAGTTCGGTTGGTCTGTTTAACTCTATCCGCCATATGCAGATGACATTAAAATAAATGTTTACCGTATTTCGATCTCTGCGAAACGCTTTATTGGGGATTTTTTTCTCTAATGATAACCAAATTTGAAGATTTGTAGAAATCTTTTTTTTATATCAAAACCAGCAGGAACTTCTAGCAGGAAAATCTATCGAAAAGCTGCCAGGCAATTTGCGAGGAATCATTGCAACTTCGTTTTTCGAAGAATACGTTTGGCAAATAAAAGAAGGGAAATTATTTATGACTCGACCTAATGCATTATCGCGCTTTGTTACCGAGTAATGGCTAACAAGCTTCTCAAACAGATCAATACTTGTGTAGTGAGTTCAATCTATAACAGGTGCACCATATGTATGGCCTTTTACCAGATTTAAGCTGGGAAAATTCACATTATTCTATTTATTATCGCACGATTTTAGCAACCTTGCGTTGCAAACTTGTTTGTTTTGAAAAGACTAGAGAAAATATAAATGTGAAAAGAAATATTAAAAATATAGATTGAGTGATTTCTATTTTACGGCTTATCAACCCTTTGCAGGTCATTTAAAGTTCCTCTTCCATTCAAATCACACACCTAATTTGGTATGTTTTCAGTCAATTCACCCCAAGCAAGGCGATAATGACCTTAAGATGCAAAGAATTACTAGGAAAAGAGAGACTTTAAAAGGAACCAGAAACCCTAATCCTCAACAAGAAACAGGTTGGTTGATTGATTGATTCGTTTTCACGATTTATCAACCCTTTGCTGGTTATTAAAAGCCAGAATTTTTTTTAAATTGTAAGAATTATTTTTTTCAGATAATAATTATTTATTGATACAAGTCTTACTAATTAACCCATAGCTGGGAGAAAGAAGTGCTGAATTTATATCTCTCCAAAGGGTATTTTCAAAGTGAATATAAGGAACCCAACTGGAATTAGAACTCGTCTCTGCGATTAACAATTACGAGCCATTATTCATTACACCAACCACACATCCAAGCTTAACTGGTATCCCTAATGGTCACCCATCTTGGTATTGTCCAGGATCGACGTTGCTTAATTTGTGTGATCGTACGGGAAACAGGAATTTCGACGTTATGTTGGTCGTAAGCCAGCAAAGAAGTAATAAGCTTCTGCTTCTTTGGTTATAGCTGACGGATGGCACATGAGCCGGTAACTGATCAGTATCATCTGGGTCATCGCGGAGAGGGCGGCTATGATGTTGAAAGATCCGAAACCCCTAATGAAACTCGGCTAAAAACATCACTGATGATGTGTTCTAAACCATCAAACAAATGTAGTTCACAAAACAGGAAACGATCTTTGAACGCGATACGACTGTAAGTCTTAATAAATAAAGGCAAAAAAAAAAAAAAAAGAAAGAAAAAGCAAAAAATGAAAAGTAATAAAGTAACTATGAAAAGCCTGAGAATTTCGGTTTTATTAAGGTTCTTTGGTATTTTCGATAATCGCTTTTGTTTGCCATTCAGCTGATGATGTTGCTATTCCCTGCAAAGAGCAAACCCCATATTATAAAGAAAGGTGATTTCTTTTCAAAAATATACTGACTTAGAGTTCATGAAACGAGATAAGATCATTTTTATATTTCTTTCCAATTTCCTTTAATTAAAAAGAGAACATAATTTAATTTAACGTTTACCGATACTTTATTAAATTTGAACGAATTGAGATGACTGATCTTTTTCACTATTTTGAACGCCATTTTATTTTCGGATTGGCGACCTCCATTTTCTTCTGTCGCTTTTGAAAATCCCGCTTTTAGTTTGTAATGGGAAGTCAATAATAAGGATTGCAATAATGTCATCGATTGTCGCTTGAGCTCTTTGATCTAAGGTTAATGCATCGTTGCACATTTTGAATTCGGTCGATGATCCAAATAATCGATCTGCGTAAAGAGGGAAGGAAAAGAAAAAGAAGACAGGAACAAAGAAGGAAAATGAAAAAAAATGGGACGCTGAGTGAAAACAAGACAATGGCAGACGATAAAAGACGGTTGCTGATTTTGAACGGCGACGAAATGATAGGAACGAAAATAAAGACCGACAAAAAAGGCAAAGGTATTTTTGAATGCGATAAAGAAAACTGCGATTTAAACAAGAAAATTATATTGAAAAAAGAAAATAAAGAATCTTAATTTAAGAAGAAATTTTATGAAAGAAACGAAAGAAAGAAAGAGAGAAAAAAAAAACGATGATTCATAACATTTTTTAAGTAATAGACCCCTTTAATCACGAACAACTTTTATTTGTCTAAACTGATATGTGGCTAAAGATCTATCTATCTATCTATCTATCTATCTATCTATCTATCTATCCCAGTCTGTTCATATCTATCTATCTATCTATCTATCCCAGTCTGTTCATATCTATCTATCTATCTATCTATCTATCTATCTATCTATCTATCTATCTATCTATCTATCTATCTATCTTTTTCAGTCTGTTCATATCTATCTATCTATCTATCTATCTATCTATCTATCTATCTATCTATCTATCTATCTATCTCTATATATATGTGTGAAAATATATAGAAAATAGGAAAGAACTGGTTAGGTAAATAATCCAAAGTTCTTTGGTATTTTTGTTATTATTTTTAAAAAAAATAGTGCTCGATAAAAAAGTAGAGCATAAATATAATTATTTATTTATTTAAATATAATTATTATAATTATTTATTTAAATATAATTATTTATTTAAAAAATATGATTCCAACACGCTACATAAGAGGTCTCATGTTTTGAAACATGAGACCTCTTATGTAGCGTGTTGGAATCATATTTTTAAATAAATAATCATATATATATATATATATATATATATATATATATATATTCTTTATTTTGGCAGCAATCCTTCTTTCATGCACATCCCATTAAATAAAAGGTTCTTTGATTTAGTTTTTTATATAATTTCTCATGTGTTCTAATATTTTTTTTTCTTTTTAGATGATAAATTATATAAAAATTGTCCGAATGTTCTTTTATTCGGACCGCTTTCGGATATACATTTAGCCATTTTCAAGGATGAAATATTTTAACTGCTAAATAAGAAATAGTTTTTTGCATGTATATATTTATATAATATTTCATTTTTCTTTCAAAACACGGTCAAGATATTATGTCCATGTTCATAGTTGATATTATTGAGTGTTGTTTTTTTTTTATTAATAAAGCTTCCATTATATATAAGAGGTGCCTAAAAAATACCTAACGTTTAATATGAATTTTTAAAATTGAAAAATACTTCTTAAAGCTTTTATTTTAGTTTCAATTTCTAGATCATACATTAAATTTAATATTTCTAATAAGTAAAATACTTTGCTGCATTACAAAAACTAATTTAAATTTGTGGAATCTTCCACGTCTGCTAGTCACCCTTGTGGGGAAAATGTACTCTTCCCCTGAAGTAATTATCATCACATACATACAAATCATGTGACAAGCATTCATTGGTTAATCTCCTGAAAACTAGCTCGCTGATTGGTCAATTCGACCAATTAAACCGCCTGCACAAATCTGTCTTCCCGCGTTTTCGATCATGTGATACCCAGCCTTATATAAACAAAACATGTGTAAGCTCCCTCGTGTTGTCTTCAGACTCATTCTTGCTACCAAGATGTAGCCTTCAAGGCCGCCCGTCTTAGCCAGACAGTCAGACGTTAAAGATCATTGCAACACTCACGCGAGTACAGGAAGTCAGAATTTCATCCTGGAGAAATGTCAAACTAATCCACGCCAGTCAAAATCGTAACCAGCGACATTTTTGCTGCGTAAACTTTCTCTGACTCAACACATGCAGCATTTCGCTCTACCAAGAACAATTTCTTACAATACGTACTAAAAAAAAAAAGTGATAATAACTCACTATTAACAAGTATTTGTAAACATTCAATCAAACATCAAAACAACTAAAAGGTACGCACCTCATACCAGTTTTGGACAATAATTCAAACAATGACACACGCATGCGCACTGAACTGCCACAAAAGACATTTTTTCTACGTGAACATTCACTTAGTTTAATTTCACACACAAATCTTAATAATAGCTGCATACACATTGAAATTTGGCAGAAGTATTCTACATAATTCAACTCAACCATTCACACTTATTCAACAAACTTTGATTCAATTGTGTATTTTTATTCTATATAAATCCATGTTATTGTTATATCTTTAACAACGTTCCTTTCACTTTGATTTATTTTGAATGATTTGCCTTCAATATTCATGTTTCTAAATTTGTTGTGGATTAATGTTTAAGAACACCAACATCATTAACCCTATCGATAAAATAACCTTCTGATATCTAAGATACATTCGCCAGTCCGCAATAAATTAACTGGAACGAGATTCTTTGCTAAAATAGCTGATTATCTCCCCCTTTTTGTCGTCTTTCATCACTATGCAATTACTTTATTAAAAAATCTTTCAAAAATAAAATATAATTTTCTGAAACTTTATCTGAGGAATGTTAGATGATTTAAAGTATAATTTATCTGATTTGAAACAAGTATTATTTACTTTAAGTTTAAAATATCGGTAAAATAGACCCCCAGGTTATTTTGCCAGCAAATCTTTTTTGTTGTTATGAACGCAGGTAATGTTAAAAATAACAACACACAGATTTAACACAGAAGTTTATTTATTTTCTCCATCAACTGATAAGATAATTTAAAATCTTTTCCAGCATAAATTGTTAGAACAAAAGTTAAAATCATTTCTTCCTTATCAAGTAATAAAAGAAAAAATGAAGTCTGTGAATATTTAAGCACTTCAGGCATAACAGTCTCTGCGACTCCGAAACTTGTCCTTGAGCATTTCAGATACACTCAGCATAAACAACAGTCATAGACCACAGAATCCATGTTGTTTAATCCCTGACTACACACCGCACATAACCATTCTGCTGGCGATCTGGAATATAATATATTCTTAGATATAAAAACTACTTATATTTACCAGCAAAATACCCTTTGTGTCTGTTTTACCGGGACCAGCAAAATAACCTTGGTGACTATTTTAACGGGACCAGCAAAATAGCCTTGGTATCTATTTTACCGGGACCAGCAAAATAGCCTTGGTGACTATTTTAACGGGACCAGCAAAATAGCCTTGGCATCTGTTTTAACGGGACCAGCAAAATAGCCTTGGTGACTATTTTAACGGGACCAGCAAAATAGCCTTGGTGACTATTTTAACGGGACCAGCAAAATAGCCTTGGCATCTGTTTTAACGTGACCAGCAAAATAGCCTTGGTGTCTGTTTTACCGGGATCCGCAATATAGTCTTGGTATCTGTTTTACCGGGACCAGCAAAATAGCCTTGGTGTCTATTTTTAACGGGACCAGCAAAATAGCCTTGGTGTCTGTTTTACCGGGATCCGCAATATAGTCTTGGTATCTGTTTTACCGGGACCAGCAAAATAGACTTGGTGTCTATTTTTAACGGGACCAGCAAAATAGCCTTGGTGTCTGTTTTACCGGGATCCGCAATATAGTCTTGGTATCTGTTTTACCGGGACCAGCAAAATAGACTTGGTGTCTATTTTTAACGGGACCAGCAAAATAGCCTTGGTGTCTGTTTTACCGGGATCCGCAATATAGTCTTGGTATCTGTTTTACCGGGACCAGCAAAATAGCCTTGGTGTCTATTTTTAACGGGACCAGCAAAATAGCCTTGGTGTCTGTTTTACCGGGACCCGCAATATAGTCTTGGTGTCTGTTTTACAGGGACCGTCATAATAGCCATGGTGTTTATTTTACCTGGACCAGCAAAATAACCTATTTGTAAAAATTAACAAGCCATTCAGTTAGCAGTAGATTTTAGGTTGAATTGAGATACGGCCTTAATTTGACCTTATCGAACCTATCAGAATATACACTAAATCTTTAAGCTATCTGTTTTAAATTTTCTTTAAATAAAACTTTCCAAATACGAATAGTTTTTCCCCTGAAACTTTGACTTCAAAATATAGGGACGTCTTACATTTCGAAAAATAGGATTTGTAGTATTAATAAGTTAAACGTAGTAACACTTGTCATTTATTTTTTATAAGAGATTGCGATGTTGACGGATAGCCTTGTTGTGTTGTGCTTCGGGCATCAATTGGCCTTCATCCGGCCCTGGTGACTAAACAAATTAGCTAACAGCTATCTGTTTAGGGACAGAGATTTATTTGTTTCTTTACGAAGGCAAATAGAAAAAGAGGTTATTTTAATGTGGACGCCATAAACGTCGTGGCGTGAGGGTAGGTTCAAAATTTCCCAAGTCCTACCAGGTTTTGCCGTAGGCGCCAGGACATATCCACTGGCTTCCTGCAATGGGAAGGTACTACCTGGAAGACGGGTCCCCAGGGTCTAAAGTGCTTCACTTAATTTGTGCCTTTTCTCGCCCGAAGACGAAATTAGGTTGATCTTAACTATTAAGCCAACGTTGATTACAGGTTGAACCTTGATTCGTTTCTCTATTAGTCGAGTTTATTCTTTTCACGTTTTTGTTTGCCCGCTTTGTATCTTTTTAATCATTCATTGCTGTGTCAGAGGTGTTTGGGTTGTTTATCAGAAAAAAAAGATTGGAAATTTTGATTTTATGGTGTTTCTTAATAAAAAAAAAATAAACATGTTTGTGTTAAAAGATATCTGTTCTCTAGATATTTTAAAAAATCTGATGAGCCCGTCACAAATTTAGTTGTATACATCTCTAAATATTGTGTTTGAAATTGACTTAAAATAATATCATTTCGTCTTCCCTCAGGACAATGGCATATCTCTTGCCCTTCTGTACACCCAGTAGAAATTAGTAGAACTTGGCTCAGATGTCCTACTACGCCCATCATACATATCTGATCAACTCTCTTTGAATAACCCCTTCTTTCATAAAATTCTCTCAATTGCAAAAACTATTTTAACCAATTCATCACCCAAGGAGTTGCTTAGGATCGAGAGCTTTGTACTATGAAACGAACTTTGCCGTGCTGATGTTGCTACATCCCTTACTTCTTGCCTATCTCACACTTCGAATTTTTTCTAAGCTCTATACTAAACATTAAATCTGTTACGAAAAAAGAACTAAACAAAATGAACACAAAACGATCAGCTTTAAAAAAGGACCCGTAACTGGAAAAACCGAATGAAAAAAGAATATTAACAACAAATACTTTTTCACACCCAAACCCAGTTCTGCGGAATCAGAATCAACGTTGAGTTTAAGCAAGCGAATGAGCCAATTGGAGTAAAGTGCCATGCAGATTTAAATTTTTCCCACTTGTGACGAATGCAGCTATCGATATTTTTTTTTGCATGCTAGCATGCTAGTTAACATTCGTGTCAGTCAGCTGTTGTCTCTCACGCTGGCCAATAGAATCTTCCTGCCTATTCGTGGCAGCCAGCTATGGCCACAAACTACATGAAAACTTCCGTAGAAGCATGAAAAAACTCAATTATGTCCATTATCGATGGGAGCTGGGAAATGCAAAGTCGGCCTTGGCCTTCCCGCCAACTTGGAGCATGTGCATATAAATTTTGATGCAAATCCGTCGAAAATTGCGGCCGTGCATTCGTTACACACACACACACACACACACACACACACACACACACACACACACACACACACACACTCACACTCATCCTGCCTTTTATGGATAGAGATTATGGCTCATTTAATTCGGAAATTTAATTTTCTTGTGAGCATTAGTAATTTTTTTTTCAAAAATGCATCGCTGATTTTTTTTTTTTACAAAAAATGTATTCCTGGGAATTTTTTTTACTATGAAAATATATTGCTTTTATTTTTACTATAAAAATACATTATTATATTTTTAAGGAGATCCTAATAAGTGCTACCATTCCAGTTCAGGATGGACCCGGGAACAAAAGCAATTAAGAAGTGTTTCCATGCTTCTGAAAACCGCTAATCTTCCAATCATAGGCCTTGTTATAGCGGACGTCGTTGCGCACCTCGAGGGGGTGTAATGGTTAGCAAGCTTGTCTCGCTAGAACAATTACGATTGAGTATTGAGTTCGATTCTCACAGGGCGCTCCACACTTTCGGCCTTGTGCCACATCTAAGCTACGTTTGTAAAATCACTATGTGGTTGAATAGTGTTTTTTTAAGCGTAGAGCAGACGTGATTCAAGGCCGAAACTTTGGAAAAACCAAGGAGAATTGAACACTCTTCTTCTCTTTCTAAGTGCCGTATCTCTTCATCACGGCTCTCCACCACTTCCTATCTCTTTTAGCTCTTAATACACCGTGTCTTTCTGTAATTTCTCCTAAACCCTGTTCCGCCATCCATTTACTCAAGCTCACTAAATATGTTATACGTTGTTTTCCTCTGTCCCTCTTGCCTTTTATCTGTCTCGTGGGTATCAAATTTTCCAAACCCCTTTTCCTCATTATGTTCTCCAGAATCCTCAACTTTCTCTTCCTGATGTTAAATATAAGTTTGCTTTTTGTGTCCATTTTCTTTAAAACTTCGTCGATGCTTACATATTCGGTCTATGGTATTCTCAGCATCCTTCTGTAGAACTACATTTTTGTGGCTTAGGTGTTTGCTTCCTCTTTGGACAGATTGTTCAGCACTCATCCTCATAGAGGAGGACATGTATCCTATAGCACTTTAGCCCCTTTTCCTTTGTTTCTAGCGAAGTTTTTCTATTTCTTAATACTCTGCTTATCTTTTGGAAGGCATCTTTAGCCATCCCACACTTGTTCCTGTCCTTTGTAGATCTTAATAAATATTGTCTTTTTCTTATTTCTCCTAAACCTCATGGCTCTCCACAATTTCCTCTCCCTTGTAGCTATTAACAAATTTTCTCTTTCGGTTATCTCTCTTAAACCTTGTTCCGCCATCCATTTACTCAAGCTCCTTTTTCTTCTTTTATGTGCCGTGTCCCTTCAGGACTTTGGCGATCATGGCTCTCCACAATTTCCTCTCCCTTGTTGCTATTAACAAATTTTCTCTTTCTGTTATCTCTCTTAAACCTTGTTCCGCCATCCATTTACTCAAGCTCCTTTTTCTTCTTCTATGTGCCGTGTCCCTTCAGGACTTTGGCGATCATGGCTCTCCACAATTTCCTGTCTTTTGTAGCTCTTAATAAACTTTGTCTTTTTGTTATCTCTCCTAAACCTTGTTCCGTCATCCATTTACTTAAGTCCATTAAGTATGTTATGTTTGTTTTCCTTTGTCTTTCTTGCCCTATAACTGCCCCGTGAGTATCAGTTTTTCCAAGCCCTCCTTCCTCATCATATTCCCCAGCGCCCTAACTGTGGCTTCCGGATGTTAAAATTTCTTTCCTTTGTGTTCCAATTTCTTTGAAAATTTCGATATCCTCAGCATCCTTCTGTAGAACGATATAATGTTTGAAGTCTCCTCTTCATCTTTGAGGCGATCGTCCAGCACTCACTTCCATACAGAAGGACAGATATCCCGTAGCAGTTCAGCACTCTTTTTCTGGTTCCTAGCGAAATATTCCTATTTCTTGTTACTCTGCTTAGTTTCTGGAATGCTTCCATGGTTATCTCAATACACCTTGGGATTTCAATGACACTCTTTCCGTCTTCTGTTAAGACACTTCCCAGATTTTTAAATTTCTCCGCTTGTTTGATGTTGGTATCTTCGATTTGCAATTTGCACTTTGGGATCATCCTTTTGCTAGCAACAATGCATTCTGTCTTCTTGCATTTGATGTTTAATCCTTTCTTCTCGCTTTCCTTCTCTACCTTCTGTAGAAGTTTTTGTAGTTTTCTTTGTGTCTCCTATCAACGCTATATCATCTGCATATCTTATGTTGTTAGGATTGTGGCCGTCAATAATGAATCCTATAGGACTTCTAGTTCTCTCAAAATCGCCTCACGGTATAGGTTAAATGTCTGCTGAGAAGAGACATCCTTGTCTTACACCCCTTTCTATTTTTGTATCACCCTAACCCTAACCCTAACCCATGCATTTTGTCTTCTTGAACTTGATGTTTACTCAGTTATAAGTATTTTAGCGAAACAATCTTGCTAACCATTACACCATAGTGAGGTACCTAATATGTGGTTGAATGAATCTATGTAAAAATATTTTAATATTTTCTTTGACATTCATTTAAAAGCTCTACGGACATGTTAAGGCACACAATCAGCCTCTAACTCGCTATTCAATCGTAATTGATCTAATGAGACAAGCTTGCTAAAAATTACACCATGTCGAGGTGTGCCTAAAGCCATACGAACATATGTACCGAAAAAAATGTACTTATTTTTAAAATTAAATTGAACACAACTAAATTTAGCATTGGACTAGAATCCGACGGACTATAGTAGTAATAGTCAACCATTTATCTCGCGAGATAAATGGTAGCGTTCTCTTTGATCGAAATTCAGTCCTTTTGTGAGCAGCGTCTGAAGTCTCCCAACAGTCCAATCCTTGCATGGCACTTTCTTCTGCATGTGTGGCAGATGAAGATGGAATGTGAAATAAAGTTCAGAGTTCACTCTGCAATGAAAGTTTCGAACGGACTCCACCCCACCCACACGCACACATAATTTAAAGAATGGCTCTAATCGCAATCTGAGTTTCCCGGTAACACGCTCATCAGACGATTTGAAGGTTTTTTGCTGTGTTTGGGTAATCTAGGCTTCGAGCACTTTAATGACGCCTTCTTTTCTCTTTCTTTTACAGTTTTTCGTTTTTGTTCGGGACTTTAGGTCTTCGAAAGTTGTTTGTTGCTGCCATCATCTTTCTTGTTTTTTTCTCTTTTGGTAATTTCGAATGTTGCTCCATTCGTTTGCAAGGATTGTTTTGTATCTAGTTTCGCAAATAGTTGTTTAATGACAGTGTCCTCACGTTTCATCGAAGCAATTTTTAGTCACCCAAGATGACGTCATCTAAACACTCAAACTGAAATTTGAATTTGCGCGCGTGTGTGTGTGTGTGTGTTTTTTTTTCCCATCAAACGTGAGAATTAAAAAGGTCCACAAAATCAAATCTCGTTCTTAACAAAAATCAAACCATAACTTGGAAAACATATATATATATATATATATATATATATATATATATATATATATATATATATATATATATATATATATATATATGGAGAGAGAGAGAAGGAAGGAGAGAGAAAGTAATGGATAGCGGCTCGGATTGAGGAATCGGAGAGCCGAGTTCGAATTCCAGTCGAATCCATTACATTCACTTACGTGCTAATACCCTTGGGAAAGGTATTAATCCTCTTCTTCCTCCTCTATGGATAAATAGCAGGTCAGACTGGGTTCTGTAGCCTTGGATGGCAACTGGTTTAGGAGAAGGACAACTCTGAATATAAAATATGCTGAGAGTTGTTTGGGGACCTGGTGACACGTAGTGCACAAGGTTTCTGTACTCGTCCCCTAAAAAAGAATGGTTGGTGCTGCACAAAGCCTTCACCACTATAATCAAATCATATGTGCTGGTGTATGGGCTGTCAGTTCCTAGGAAGTAAGATGTTTGACTTTCATACGTCGAATTCGACGGGAGAGTCCACCATATATATATATATATATATATATATATATATATATATATATATATATATATATATATATGTGTGTGTGTGTGTGTGTGTGTGTGTGTGCGTGTATCTTTCGTTAAATATGATGGATAAGGAAAATTTAGTTAATTTTTTATTTAGTTTTTCCAGCGCTCTTACATTTTTACGTTTGAAAGAAGTGAATGAGTGCAAAATCTAAGAAATTAACTGAAGAAAAATACTTGTCGAAAACTCCAAGTTCCTATGTAAATCAAATTTACGAAAACACCTAGTTATAATAAAGGCCTTGTACATCAAACAGCTATCACAAACCATCAACCTCACCCTGTTTAACAATGGAAGTAGCATGCTCAAAGTCTTTAAAAAAATGGAACGTCGCTCACTCGACTTCCAACTGTGCCCAACACAATATGGCTCGGTATTAACATTTACTATTAGAATTCATAAATAACACATCACACACAGTCAAAACATTAAATGAAACTAATAAGACCAAAACAAAACCCACATGAAAACAGTTAAAGAAGTGTCCGAAAGCGATTGGAACAATGGACTATATGGAGAATTTATGTTGTCCCTTACACCGGCAAGGGACTAGACGGGAAAATGTAAGAACGCTGCAAAAACTAAAAAAAAAATAATAAAATTTTCTTTCTCTGCCATGTTTAACAAAAGATGTTTAAAAGATAGGTTGCTTCCCAAATATATATATATATATTTGGGAGGCAACCTTTCTTTTAAACATCTTTCGTTAAACATGAATATTTAGCGAAAGATGTTTAACGAAAGATGTTTAAAAGAAAGGTTGCTTCCCAAATATATATATATATATATATATATATATATATATATATATATATATATATATATAAATGTTTAAAAGAAAAGTTGCTTCCCAAATGTATATATATATATAATATATATATATATATTCAAACATCTTTCGTTAAACATGAACATAAATATATATATATATATGCATATATATATATATATATATATATATATATATATATATATATATATATATTTGGGAAGCAACATTTCTTTTAAACATCTTTCGTTAAACATGGCAGAGAAAGAAATTTTTTTCTGATATATATATATATATATATATATATATTTTCTGATATATATATATATGTGTGTGTATATATATTATTTTCGTTCTCATTACATTCGTATACACACATACACACACACACACACACACACATATATATATATATATATATATATATATATATATATATATATATATATATATGAAAATTTCTTTGAATGTGACAGACAAGGTGCTTTTATTTAGTATTTTTATACAATCACTCATGGGATTTAATAATTTTTTTTCCGGATGATAAATTATATAAAAACTGTCCGAATGTTCTTTTTATCCGAGCGCTTTCGGCTATACATTTAGCCATTTTCAAAGATTAAATATGTTAACTGTTAAATAAGAAATAGTTTGTCGTATGTATGTTTTATAATATATATATATATATATATATATATATATATATATATATATATATATATATATATATGTGTGTGTGTGTGTGTCTGTGTTGTGTATGTGAACAACAAACCCTCTTTTATAACGTTTTCATTAAAAATAACGGAAAATACAGTGCGATTATGTTTATTATGACATTTTCTTACATACGTACAAGATATTTGTTTTGGGGACATAATGGCTGAGTAGTATCCAAATGATTTTGGGGGTTCCAGCGCTTTCGGTTAATCTTCTAGCCAATGTGTGTACATTTTAATGATAATTTCGGTTTTTTTTTTAATCGAAAGTATTTAATCCTCCAAATACAATCAGTACACCGTGTGCCCGGGCTCATTCGTTAATATTAATGAAACTTCTCTTCCTGTATGCGTCGTTTTATTTCTTTTTAAATATCTATTCCTTATAGCTGAGTTGAAAAATTGCTCTTCCTGACATCAGAATTTGAAATGATAATATATTAAAATAAAGACATAAATAAAAAAAAATAACACCACAAATATATAATATGAAATCAGGTTTAACTTGTCAAAAATTGTTTATTTTCGTTTATATCTACGTTAAATTTTAAGCAAATATCTCTCGTTTGAAATTCCCAGTCCCATATATATATATATATATATATATATATATATATATATATATATATATATATATATATATATATAAAATAAAAAAGAAGTATTAAGGGCATTTAGTAAAAGTGGACTTTAATCATGATAAACTGCCGAATTCTGATGCACAAAAAAAAAAAATATATATATATATATAGCAATACGGAGCGATAAAATAAAACGAAAAAATAAACCTTGACTATGTTAGCGCCATCTATCAGCCAATAATTTTTGACCGTTTCCAAGGTTACCAGAGGTGTAGAATGATCGATGGATTCTTCGAAATCAACTTTGCTGCTTTGCTATCAGTTCAATTTTTTTTCTTCCTCGACGCAAATTTGTCTTCGTTTTTTCATTTTATTTCTTTTAAGTCTGCGCTAAAAAAAAAGGCCCCTCCTTTATTCCCTCCTCACCCGACACAGTATATTTTTTAAAATTTTTATTTTATTTATTTTATCCGTCCGTCTTGAGCTGACAACAGATTGCTGTGAAAAATGTCCCCAGTAAAAGTCAAGCACGTCGATTAGTAAGCTATCTTTGCATCGACTGAAACTTTCAATATTTTGGTCTACTTACGTTCAATACCATTCATACCATCAACCCGAGTTCCGCTGCTTCAAAGGTGAGACTGAAAGCAGTTAAAGAGCTAATACTACTTCAATTGTCTGAGCAACTGTTAAAAAAATAAAATATATTAGTCTCTTTTTTTTAGGTAAATAATATTTGTAATTTGGGCTTCTTTAGACATTTCTTAAGCCACAATTTTTAACTGATTCAGTCTTATTAAATCGCGAAATGGATGTTGTCTTGAAAGGCCACTCTTCTAGATCTTTCTGCACTAATGCAGATGTATCCCAGGACTCTATCCTTGAACCTACGTTGTTCCTAAGTCTTATCAACGGACTTTCTGATGTGATTAATTCTCAACTCAGTATCTATAACAAAACTATTTATTCCAGGGCATAAGAAGCGACCTCGGGGCGTGAGAAAAAAATAGAAACAAAAAGAAAATTTATACTTTAACATCAGGAAGGAAACAATTGAATTTTCTAATGCAGAAAGAGGGCTTGGAAAATATGATACTCACAGAAGAGATTTAGGGCAAGAGGGACAGAGGAAAACAACGGATTACATACTTAGTGAGCTTAAGTAAATGGATGGCGTAACAGAAACACCAAATTTATTCGCGTCCTGGGTATGACGGTAAACTACATCCGCGTCCTGGGTAAGACGATCAACTACATCCGCGTCCTGGGTAAGACGATCAACTACATCCGCGTCCTGGGTAAGACGATCAACTACATCCAACAGCAAGGTCTCTGATCAGGAGAATTTGAGGAGCGTGGAACCAACCCTTAATTGTTGGTGTTCCCAGGTCCACCCTTAGCTGCGGTGGAAGCACCTACTAGGGATGGCCAAATAGTTGCCCCCCACCTAAACTGAGGTTAAAACACTATGAAAGTATAAAAATAGGTTTTTATTCGAGCATTACTTTTCTGATAAAAATTATTACTAGCAATGGATTTTTGAAGGAAATAATTATTATCAGCAGTACATTGTTTGAAAAAATATTACAAATACATCATACTTATTATAAAACCCAGGTTGTGTGTGTGTGTGTGTGTCTGTACGTTTATATATTGGATCGGATTTCCTGCATTTTTCAACCGATTTCAACAAAACTTCACAGGACTACGTAAAATTACCTTGCGGTGGTTCTGACAGCGCCAACAATTGAAAAACACATTTGTTTTGGCATGAAATCACTTTGAAAACACGATTATGAAGCATCGCAAAAATGAAAGGTGTACAACTCATATCGAGTTATACTTATTATAAAACCCAGGTTGTTTGTGTGTTTGTTTATATATGGGATCGGATTTCCTACATTTTTCAACCGATTTCAACAAAATTTCACATTTCTTTGGCAGGTAGTGTTTCTTATTGTCTTGCACACTTTTTTCTTTATTTTTACATTCAGAATGCTTTAAAAATTCCATTTACAAGACAATTGTTTATAATAAAATTCTATTCAATCGGTAGACTCATAACGATTGAAAACAATGTTTTTGTTTGAGTTTGAGTTTGACCAATTCGTAAAAAAAAATCTAATTAAGAGATGCGTGTCCGTCAACCTTAAACAATAATCTTTGTCAATTTTATTTTTCAGTCTTTATGATGGTCGATACTTGATCTATCTCTTACTGTTACATCCCCGGGCAACGCTGGGCTCTACTGCTAGTTTTTGATAAAAATATTACCAGCAGAACATTTTTTGAAAAAAATTACCAGTAATACATTTTTGAAGGAAAAATATTGCTGGCGGTATATTTTTGAAAGAAAAAAATTGCCAGTATTGGATTTTTGGAAAAATAAAATATTAGCAGCAATATATTTTTGAAGAAAAAATATTACCAGCAATAAAATCTGAGGTGTTGATATGCCGTAAAACAAAACGAAGGAAACCAGAGCCAGAAGAGGCAGTGGAGCCAAATGATTGTCTACACCCTGAAGAGGAACTTGTGAGACAACCCGAACGAACATTCAGTCCCCCAAGGCACGATACCCTGGAACGTGAAAACGATCGTACCCTGTTGATAACGGGGGTACCATAATTTACTTATCTCACCCATGGTTATTTCACATCTACTTTTTCTTGTTAACGGAAAAACCGCAGTTATAGAATAATAACTGTAACAGATATTAAAAGAAGGCCGGAGAATGTATCAACCAAAACGTTATTATACGAAATAAATCTGTCTATATTTCTGAGATAAGGTATTATGTAAAGTATTTACATTAGTCGGACTACTGTCCTCATCTTTGTCGCCATATTTGTCACAACATTTCGGCCGTTGTACGCTCCGGCCTTCTTCAGGTGGTTGGAATTTCGAACTGAACCCTTTATTTCGATGACTAGGGTATACTGTTCTAGTTCCATATGCCATGGTTGATGGATGTCAGTTATCAGTTATCTCCTCTGAAAGTTCTCCACTGCCTTAACCGGGTATTGAACTCACACACTTTGGGTTTGTCACTGGACACATGGCACAGTGGAAAAAGGCGTTGGTTAGATCCAGTGACAGACCCAAAGAGTGTGAGTTCAATACCCAGTTAAGGCAGTGGAGAACTTTCAGAGGGAAAATTAGCAGGGGATAACTGATAACTGACATCCATCAAACATGTCATTTCTTCATCTGTGAGGAGATTGTCCAGCATTCACTGCCATATAGGACGACTGATATTACATAACAGTTCATTACTCTTTTCTTTGTTTCTCTTGCTTCAAGTCTCTTCTTCATCTATGAGAAGATTGTCCAGCATTCATTGCCATATAGGAGGATTGATATTACATAACAGTTCACTACACTTTTCTTTGTTTCTCTTGCTTCAAGTCTCTTCTTCATCTGTGAAGAGATTGTCCAGCATTCACTGCCATATAGGAGGACTGACATTACATAACAGTTCAGTACTCTTTTCTTTGTTTCTCTTGCTTCATGTCTCTTCTTCATCTGTGAAGAGACTGTTCAGTATTCACTGCTATATGGGAAGATTGATATTACATAACAGTTCATTACACTTTTCTCTATTTCTCTTGCTTCAAGTCCCTTCTTAATCTGTGCGGAGATTGTCCAGCATTCACTGCCATATAGGAGGATTGATATTACATAACAGTTCAGTAATCTTTTCTTTGTTTCTCTTGCTTCAAGTTACTTCTTCATCTGTGCGGAGACTGTCCAGCATTCACTGCCATATAGGAGATTTGATATTACATAACAGTTCATTACACTTTTCTATATTTCTCTTGCTTCAAGTCACTTCTTCATCTGTTAAGAGATTGTCCAGTATTCACTGCCATATAGGAGGATTGATATTACATAACAGTCCAGTACACTTTTCTTTGTTTCATCTGCTTCAAGTCACTTCTTCATCTGTGAGGAGATTGTCAAGCATTCACTGCCATATAGGAGGACTGATATTACATAGCAGTTCAGTAAACTTTTCTTTGTTTCATTTGCTTCAAGTCTCTTCTTCATCTGTGAGGAGATTGTCCAGCATTCACTGCCATATAGGAGGATTGATATTACATAACAGTTCAGTACTCTTTTCTTTGTTTCATTTGCTTCAAGTCTCTTCTTCATCTGTCAGGAGATTGTCAAGCATTCACTGCAATATAGGAGGATTGATATTACATAACAGGACTGTACCCTTTTCTTTGTTTCTCTTGCTTCAAGTCTCTTGTTCATCTGTGAGGAGATAGTCCTGCATTAAATGCCATATAAAAGGACTTATATTACATAACAGTTCACTACACTTTTCTTTGTTTCTCTTGCTTCAAGTCTCTTCTTCCTCTGTGAGAAGATTGTCCAGCATTCACTGCCATATAGGAGGAGTGATATTACATGACAGTTCAGTAATCTTTTCTTTGTTTCTCCTCCTTCAAGTCACTTCGTCATCTGTGAGGAGACTGTTCAGTATTCACTGCCATATAGGAGGACTGATATTACATAACAGTCCATTACACTTTTCTTCGTTCCTCTTCCTTCAGGTCACTTCTTCATCTGTGCGGAGATTGTCCAGCATTGACTGCAATATAGGAGGATTGATATTACATAACAGTCCAGTACACTTTTCTTTGTTTCTCTTGCTTCAAGTCACTTCTTCATCTGTGAGGAGATTGTCCAGAATTCACTGCCATACCGGAGGATTGATATTACATAACAGTTCATTACACTTTTCTTTGTTTCTCTTGCTTCAAGACTCTTGTTCATCTGTGAGGAGATAGTCCTGCATTCGCTGCCATATAGGAGGATTGATATTACATAACAGTTCAGTATTCTTTTCTTTGTTTCTCTTCCTTGAAGTTTCTTCTTCATCTGTGCGGAGATTGTCCAGCATTCACTGCCATATAGGAGGACTTATATTACATAACAGTTCAGTACGCTTTTCATTGTTTCTCTTGCTTCAAGTCACTTCTTCATCAGTGAAGAGATTGTCTAGCATTGACTGCCATATAGGAGGACTGATATTACATCACAGTCCAGTACTCTTTTCTCTGTTTCTCTTGCTTCAAGTCACTTCTTCATCTGTGAGGAGATTGTCCAGCATTCACTGTCATATAGGAGGATTGATATTACATAACAGTTCACTACACTTTTCTTTGTTTCACTTGCTTCAAGTCTCTTCTTCAACTGTGAGGAGATTGTCCAGCATTCACTGTCATATAGGAGGATTGATATTACATAATGATTCAGTACTCTTCTTTGTTTCTCTTGCTTCAAGTCACTTCTTCATCTGTGAGGAGACTGTTCAGTATTCACTGCCATATGGGAAGATTGATATTACATAACAGTTTATTAGACTTTTCTCTATTTCTCTTGCTTCAAGTCTCTTCTTCATCTGTGCGGAGATTGTCCAGCATTAACTGCCATATAGGAGGATTGATATTACATAACAGTTCAGTACTCTTTTCTTTGTTTCTCTTGCTTCAAGTCTCTTCTTCATCTGTGCGGAGATTGTCCAGCATTAACTGCCATATAGGAGGACTGATATTACATAACAGTTCAGTACTCTTTTCTTTGTTTCTCTTGCTTCAAGTCTCTTCTTCATCTGTGCGGAGATTGTCCAGCATTAACTGCCATATAGGAGGATTGATATTACATAACAGTTCAGTAATCTTTTTTTTTATTTCTCTTGCTTCAAGTTACTTCTTAATCTGTGCGGAGATTGTCCAGCATTCACTGCCATATAGGAGATTTGATATTACATAACAGTTCATTACACTTTCCTTTGTTTCTCTTGCTTCAAGTCACTTCTTCATCTGTGAGGAGATTGTCCAGCATTCACTGCCATATACGAGGACTGATATTACATAAGAGTTCATTACACTTTTCTTTGATTCTCTTGCTCCAGTTCTCTTCTTCATCTGTCAGGAGATTGTCAAGCATTCACTGCAATATAGGAGGATTGATATTACATAACAGGACTGTACACTTTTCTTTGTTTTTCTTGCTTCAAGTCTCTTCTTCATCTGTGAGGAGATAGTCCTGCATTCACTGCCATATAGGAGGACTTATATTACATAACAGTTCACTACACTTTTCTTTGTTTCTCTTGGTTCAGTTATCCTCTTCATCTGTGAGGAGATTGTCCAGCATTCACTGCCATATAGGAGGACTGATATTACTTATCAGTTCAGTACTCTTCTCTTTGAATCTCTTGCTTCAAGTCCCTTCTTCATCTGTGAGGAGGTTGTCCAGCATTCACTGTCATATAGGAGGACTGATATTACATAACAGGACTGTGCACTTTTCTTTGTTTCTCTTGCTTCAAGTCTCTTGTTCATCTGTGGGGAGATAGTCCTGCATTCACTGCCATATAGGAGGGTTGATATTACATAAAATTCAGTACACTTTTCTTTGTTTCTCTTGCTTCAAGTCACTTCATCTGTAAGGAGATTGTCAAGTATTCACTGCCATTGAGGAGGACTGATAATACATAGAAGTTCCGTACTCTTTTCTTTGTTTCTCTTGATTCAAGTCACTTCTTCATCTGTGAGGAGATTGTCCTGCATTCACTGCTATATAGGAAGATTGATATTATATAACAGTTCAGTACAATTTTCTATGTTTCTCTATTTTCAAGTCTCTTCTTCATCTGTGAGGAGATTGTCCAGCAATCACTGTCATATAGGAGGACTTATATTACATAACAGTTCACAACACTTTTCTTTGTTTCTATTGCTTCAAGTCTCTTCTTCATCTGTGAGGAGATTGTCCAGCATTCAGTGCCATATAGGAGGACTTATATTACATAACAGTTCACTACACTTTTCTTTGTTTCTATTGCTTCAAGTCTCTTCTTCATCTATGAGGACATTGTCCAGGATTCACTGCCATATAGGAGGACTGATATTATATACCAGTTCAGTAATCTTTTCTTTGTTCCTCTTGCTTCAAATGTTTTCTTCATCAGTGAGGAGAATGTCAAGCATTTACTATCATATAGGAGGACTGATATTACATAAAATTTCAGTACACTTTTCTTTGATTCTCTTGCTTCAAGTCTCTTCTACATCTGTGAGGAGATTGTCAAGCATACACTGGCATATAGGAGGATTGATATTACATAACAGTTCAGTACTCTTTTCTTTGTTTCTCTTGCTTCAAATCAGTTTTTCATCTGTGAGGAGATTGTCCAGCATTCACTTCAATTTAGGAGGATTGATATTACATAACAGTTCATTACACATTTCTTTGTTTCTCTTGCTTCAAGTCTCTTCTTCATCTGTGAGGAGATTGTGCAGCATTCACTGTCATACTGGGGGATTGATATTACATAACAGTTCAGTATTCATTTCTTGGTTTCTCTTGCTTCAAGTCTCTTCGTCATCTGTGAGGAGATTGTCCAGCAATCACTGCCATATAGGAGGATTGATATTACATAACAGTTCAGTACACGTTTCTTTGTTTCTCTTGCTTGAAATCTCTTCTTCATCTGTGAGGAGATTCTCCAGCAATCACTGTCATATAGGAGGACTTATATTACATAACAGTTCACTACACTTTTCTTTATTTGTATTGCTTCAAGTCTCTTCTTCATCTGTGAGGACATTGTGCAGTATTCACTGCCATATAGGAAGACTGATATTATATAACAGTTCAGTAATCTTTTCTTTGTTCCTCTTGCTTCCAATGTTTTCTTCATCAGTGAGGAGATTGTCAAGCATTCACTGCCATATAAGAGGACTGATATTACATAACAGTTCAGTATTCTTTTCTTGGTTTCTGTTGCTTCAAGTCTCTTCTTCATCTGTGAGGAGATTGTCCAGCATTCACTGTCAGACTGGGGGATTGATATTACATAACAGTTCAGTATTCATTACTTGGTTTCTCTTGCTTCAAGTCTCTTCGTCATCTGTGAGGAGATTGTCCAGCATTCACTGCCATATAGGAGGATTGATATTACATAACAGTTCAGTATAATTTTCTTTGTTTCTCTTGCTTAAAGTAACTTCTTCATCTGTGAGGAGATTGTCCAGCATTCACTGCTATATAGGAGGATTGATATTACATAACAGTTCAGTACTCTTTTCTTTGTTTCTCTTGCTTCAAGTTTCTTCTTCATCTGTGAGGAGATTGTGCAGCATTCACTGCCATATACGAGGACTGATATTACATAGCAGTTCAGTAAACTTTTCTTTGTTTCATTTCCTTCAAGTCTCTCCTTCATCTGTGAGGAGATTGCCCAGCATTCACTGCCATATAGGAGGATTGATATTACATAACAGTTCAGTACTCTTTTCTTTGTTTCTCTTGCTTCAAGTATCTTCTTCATCTGTGAGGAGATTGCCCAGCATTCACTGCCATATAAAAGGATTGATATTACATAACAGTCCAGTACACTTTTCTTTGTTTCATTTACTTCAAGTCACTTCTTCATCTGTGAGAAGATTGTCCAGCATTCACTGCCATATAGGAGGACTGATATTACATAACTGTTCAGTGCTCTTTTCTTTGTTACTCTTGCTTCAACTCTCTTCTTCATCTTTGAGGAGATTGTCCAGCATTCACTGCCATATAGGAGGACTGATATTACATAGCAGTTCAGTAAACATTTCTTTGTTTCATTTGCTTCAAGTCTCTTCTTCATCTGTGAGGAGATTGTCCAGCATTCACTGCCATATAGGAGGATTGATATTACATAACATTTCAGTACTCTTTTCTTTGTTTCATTTGCTTCATGTCTCTTCTACATCTGTGAGGAGATTGCCCAGCATTCACTGCCATATAGGAGGACTGATATTACATAACAGTTCAGTTTACATTTCTTTGTTTCTCTTGCTTCAAGTCTCTTCTTCATCTGTGAGGAGATAGTCCAGCATTCACTGCCATATAGGAGGATTGATATTACATAACATTTCAGTACTCTTTTCTTTGTTTCATTTGCTTCAAGTCTCTGCTTCATCTGTGAGGAGATTGCCCAGCATTCACTGCCATATAGGAGGATTGATATTACATAATAGTTCAGTATACTTTTCTTTGTTTCTCTTGCTT
This sequence comes from Acanthosepion lycidas, assembly GCA_963932145.1. Classification (NCBI taxonomy): domain Eukaryota; kingdom Metazoa; phylum Mollusca; class Cephalopoda; order Sepiida; family Sepiidae; genus Acanthosepion; species Acanthosepion lycidas. The sequence goes on along the minus strand of OZ010607.1, from coordinate 78,134,051 downwards.
CAAGTCTCTACTTCATCTGTGAGGAGATTATCCAGCATTCGCTGCCAGATAGGAGGATTGATATTACATAACATTTCAGGACTCTTTTCTTTGATTCTCTTGCTTTAAGTCTCTTCTTCATCTGTGAGGAGATTGCCAAGCATTCACTGCCATATAGGAGGACTGATATTACATAACAGTTCAGTACGCTTTTCTTTGATTCTCTTGCTTCAGTTCTCTTCTTCATCTGTGGGGAGATTGTCCAGCATTCACTGACATATAGGAGGATTGATATTACATAACAGTTCAGTACTCTTTTCTTTGATTCTCTTTCTTCAAGTCTCTTCTTCATCTGTGAGGAGATTGCCAAGTATTCACTGCTCTATAGGAGGATTGATATTACATAACAGTTCATTACACTTTTCTCTGTTTCTCTTGCTTCAAGTCTCTTCTTCATCTGTGAGGAGATTGCCATGCATTCACTGCCATATAGGAGGATTGATATTACATAACAGTTCATTACTCTTTTCTCTGATTCTCTTGCTTCAAGTCTCTTCTTCATCTGTGAGGAGATTGTCCAGCATTCATGGCCACATAGGAGGATTGATATTACATAACAGTTCAGTACTCTTTTCTTTGATTCTCTTGCTTCAAGTCACTTCTTCATCTGTGAGGAGATTGTCCAGCATTCACTGCCATATAGGAGGATTGATATTACATAACAGTTCATTACTCTTTTCTCTGTTTCTCTTGCTTCAAGTCTCTTCTTCATCTGTGAGGAGATTGTCCAGCATTCACTGCCATATAGGAGGATTGATATTACATAACAGTTCAGTACTCATTTCATTGATTCTCTTGCTTCATGTCTCTTCTTCATCTGTGAGGAGATTGCCTAGCATTCACTGCCATATAGGAGGATTGATATTACATAACAGTTCAGTACTCTTTTCTTTGTTTCTCTTGCTTCAAGTCTCTTCTTCATCTGTGAGGTGATTGTCCAGCATTCACAACCATATAAGAGGACTGATATTACATAGCAGTTCAGTAAACTTTTCTTTGTTTCATTTGTTTCAATCTCTTCTTCATCTGTGAGGAGATAGTCCAGCATTCACTGCCATATAAGAGGATTGATATTACATAACAGTTCAGTACTCTTTTCTTTGTTTCATTTGCTTCATGTCTCTTCTACATCTGTGAGGAGATTGTCCAGCATTCACTGCCATATAAGTGGATTGATATTACATAACAGTTCAGTACTCTTTTCTTTGTTTCATTTGCTTCAAGTCTCTTCTTCATCTGTGAGGAGATTGCCCAGCATTCACTGCCATATAAGAGGACCGATATTATATAACAGTTCAGTACGCTTTTTTTTGATTCTCTTGCTTCAGTTCACATCTTCATCTGTGAGGAGATTTTCCAGTATTCTCTGCCATATAGGAGGACTGATATTACATAACAGGACTGTACACTTTTCTATGTTTCTCTATTTTCAAGTCTTTTCTTCATCTGTGAGGAGATTGTCCAGCATTCACTGCCATATAGGAGGATTGATATTACATAACAGTTCAGTACTCTTTTCTTTGTTTCTCTTGCTTCAAGTATCCTCTTCATCTGTGAGGAGATTGCCCAGCATTCACTGCCATATAAGAGGATTGATATTACATAACAGTCCAGTACACTTTTCTTTGTTTCATCTGCTTCAAGTCACTTCTTCATCTGTGAGGAGATTGTCAAGCATTCACTGCCATATAGCAGGACTGATATTACATAGCAGTTCAGTAAACTTTTCTTTGTTTCATTTGCTTCAAGTCTCTTCTTCATCTGTGAGGAGATTGTCCAGCATTCACTGCCATATAGGAGGATTGATATTACATAACAGTTCAGTACTCTTTTCTTTGTTTCATTTGCTTCAAGTCTCTTCTTCATCTATGAGGAGATTGTCCAGAATTCACTGCCATATAGCAGGACTGATATTACATAACAGTTCAGTTTACTTTTCTTTGTTTCTCTTGCTTCAAGTCTATTCTTCATCTGTGAGGAGATTATCCAGCATTCGCTGCCATATAGGAGGATTGATATTACATAACAGTTCATTACTCTTTTCTCTGTTTCTCTTGCTTCAAGTCTCTTCTTCATCTGTGAGGAGATTGTCCAGCATTCATGGCCATATAGGAGGATTGATATTACATAACATTTCAGTACTCTTTTCTTTGATTCTCTTGCTTCAAGTCTCTTCTTCATCTGTGAGGAGATTGCCAAGCATTCACTGCCCTATAGGAGGATTGATATTACATAACAGTTCATTACTCTTTTCTCTGTTTCTCTTGCTTGAAGTCTCTTCTTCATCTGTGAGGAGATTGTCCAGCATTCACTGCCATATAGGAGGATTGATATTACATAACAGTTCAGTACTCTTTTCTCTGTTTCTCTTGCTTCAAGTCTCTTCTTCATCTGTGAGGAGATTGCCTAGCATTCACTGCCATATAGGAGGACTGATATTACATAAAACTTCAGTCCTCTTTTCTTTGTTTCTCTTCCGTCAAGTCACTTCTTCAACTGTGAGGAGATTGTCCAGCATTTACTGCCATAGAGGAGGATTGATATTACATAACATTTCAGTAGTCTTTTCTTTGTTTCTTATGTGTAATATTACTTCACTTAGTTTTAGAAGGCATCTTTCTCTATTTCAATGCATCTTCGGGTTTTGCTTTCAGATTTGCCGTCCTTTATTAAGACACTTGCAAATATTTATATTTGCTTGACAATTTACTGTTCAAATTTTCTGTATACCCGAGCGTTTTCGGTTATTCTTCTAGCCATTATCAAGGGCATGTGTCTAAATTATGACTTGAATCTCTTCGTTAAATGAATCGAGCACTATCTGTCTGTGTGGCAATTTTTTATATTTGTAAAAATAATACGCTTTCCTTCTGCCGTACACTCATAGCTCTGGGAAGAAACTCTGACTGATGCCAAATCGGTCGTGTTTTGATCCCGGCTTGAAGCAATCAGATGTCTAGTCGTACTTATATATATATATATATATATATAGTAATGTTAACAAATCCGTTGGTATATAATCTAAGTGGATACTAGTAATATAAAAATATTAGAACTGATCCACAAAAAACTCAATATATTAATTGCGAATAATTAATAAATATTAAATTCCCAAATCAGCTGAGTTTGTGTCAGAAATTATATATATATATATATATATATATATATATATATATATATATATATATATATATATAAGTCACAAACACTAATATTTCAATATTTAATGGTTATAATTTATTACATTGGAATCGTAATCGAGATCTAATTCAGTATATAAACGATTCCAATGTATATATCCAATTCAATATATATATATATATATATATATCGTGTATGTTTCGGCTATGGTCTTAGATATTATTAATGACGATTTTTATTTTCAACTGAATGTGTTTTATTTACATGCATGCATCTGAAATTACGGCAATGTATATTTTCCAAACACGGTCCGGATATTGTGGCCGGATTTATAGTTAATCTTATTTATTGTTAATCTTAACGATCGGATACGTTTTACTTTTGGACAATTTCTACAGACTTTGTGTCCAGGAAAGAAATTACTTGTACGAACCAAAGAAAATGAAATAAAAAGCCTTGTCAGCTGTAACTTTTTAAAAAAGTGACACACACACACGCGCATAACTATATATATATATATATATATATATATATATATATATATATATATATATATATATATATAAAGAAAATACAGTAAGATATATAATCCAGTGTTCTCATAGATATTGTTATTTTTACAAAATAGTGCTCAATGTAAATTTACAGAGCATTAATATTATAAATTGATTGATTTAAAAAAAGTTTTTGTATGTTTTTTCGCTACACAGTTCCAACCATGTTTGAAAAATGGAAGCTAAAAGCCCCGAATTTAATTTTGTACGTAAATTGAAGACATTCAACGCCAAGCGAAGTAAAATTAAGTTGACGATTGAGCTTCAAATATCAAAACCACACAGTTAATTTTCGTGCCCATAATGACGCATTATATCTATCTATCTATCTATCTATCTATCTATCTATCTATCTATCTATCTATCTATCTATCC
>OZ010607.1:78109942-78124942 GCA_963932145.1 Acanthosepion lycidas | reverse complement strand
TAGATTTGTTTATATTTTATTTGAATTACTTCGGGGTTTCTCCACATCAAAAGTGAAATTCTGCAACTATTATCTCTTTCCCGGGCTTATTGTCTCTGACATCTTTCTTCGCTGCTTCCTTTCAAAAATGGTAACACACTTCCATTCTTTTGTTCTTTGCATTTGTAATGTTCTTTTACCGTTTTTTTATTCCTTTTTTACTTTCCAAATCTTTTTCTACACTGTCTCTTTTCTTTTCTTTCAATTCCTACCATTACTCTCACCGTCTTCACAGGCGCGAAATCCTTTTCTTCTCGAACCGACCAAATTCCTCCTTCTCTTTTTTCCTGACTCCATTAAAATCTGTTGAATTCCCTGCGAGACACTTTTATAAACTCACTTTTCTACACTGAAAGAGGATACTTGTCACATTTATTGCTCATTTCCTGAGAGAATTTTGGAAATAAATGCCTGTTCATATAACCAGCATAGTTTTTTTTTTTTAGATAATTATCAATCTTAGTCTGGCAAAAGGCTACAATAATGGAGCACTGTATCAGGATCAAACTCTATCAATGACATACAAGAATTTATTTGTATTACTCTTACGGCAAATATTCCTTTTTTAGATAAATATAAAAAGTTATAAATTCTGACACAAGGTCAAAAAAGAGCTCATTCGAAATCCAGTAAAGATATTTTAATATTAACAAAAATTACCAATATTTTAAAGTATGTTTAATGTTTTTACACTGGCTGGTTTACTCAGTTTCGATTATTCCCGTTGTAGACGCCTGCTCAGACCCATCTGTGCTTCTTACGCCTTCAGAGTGCACACCTATGGTTGTTATTGCAATTATACTAGACGTGTTTTAGTTACAGTTTCTATGAGAGAGTGCATATCTGTCTATATTTCTGAGATGATGTATTATGTACACTATTTACATTATTCGGACTATTGTCCTCATCTTTGTTGCCATATTTATCACCCTTCAGTATCTGTCTATATTTCTGAGATGATGTATTATGTACACTATTTACATTATTCGGACTATTGTCCTCATCTTTGTTGCCATATTTATCACCCTTCAGTATCTGTCTATATTTCTGAGATGAGGTATTATGTACACTATTTACATTATTCGGACTATTGTCCTCATCTTTTTTGCCATATTTATCACCCTTCAGTATCTGTCTATATTTCTGAGATGAGGTATTATGTACACTATTTACATTATTCGGACTATTGTCCTCATCTTTGTTGCCATATTTATCACCCTTCAGTATCTGTCGATATTTCTGAGATGAGGTATTATGTACACTATTTACATTATTCGGACTATTCTCCTCATCTTTGTCGCCATATTTATCACCCTTCAGTATCTATCTATATTTCTGAGATGAGGTATTATGTACGCTATTTACATTATTCAGACTATTATCCTCATCTATGTTGACATATTTATCACCCTTCAGTATCTGTCTATATTTCTGAGATGAGGTATTATGTACACTATTTACATTATTCGGACTATTGTCTCTCATCTGTGTCGCCATATTTATTGCAAAGTTTCGGCCGTTGTACGCTCCGGCTTTCTTCAGATTGTTGGAATGTCAAGGACACATGGCACAGTGGATAAAAGCATTAGTTAAATCCCGTGACAGAACCCAAAGAGTGTGAGTTCAATACCCGGTTAAGGCAGAGAGCTTGGAGAGAAGTATTAACAGGAGATAACTGATAACTGATATCAATTAAAAACATGGCACGTGGAACTAGAACAGTCTACCCCAGTGAGCGAAATAAAGGGTTCAGTTCGACATTCCAATCACCTAAAGAAGGCTGGAGCGTACAACGACCGAAACGTTGTGATAATTATGGCGACAAAGATGAGGACAATAGTCCAAATAGTGTAAATATAGAGTGCATAATCTAGATTATTGAAATCTTAAACAAGGCCAGAACGCTTAAACCCTCGGCCAGGGCGACTTGGAACTCACGAAGAACAGCAATTAGATCTGCCTGAAGAAGGGTGGGGTTTTCAGGCATTTCCCAAGGGTGTCTCCCCTTTCATGTCGTCTCCCCAAGATGATGATATCTAATTATTGATAAACCGACGAGAGTGAGATTCGTACCCAGGAACGCTAACGTTCTAACTACTTGTTTAGGTGGAGAAATAAATGGAACAAATTTGAATTACCCAATTTTCTATATAATTAGCCTGATTACCATCTCGCTACATTCACGATCATGTATCCCGTAACTCATTAAGGTCTAAGAGGTACCATATATACTGCAGCCGCAGTAGAAGTGGTGTGTCTTTGGCAAGATAGCCTGAAGGCATCCAAATCTCTCCAGGCTAGTTTGAATTTAGAATTTTCCTTCTCCTAGACGGGTTGCCAACCAAGGATATAGAACTCAGTCTGCCCTGCTATTTGTCCATAGCTCGGAGAGAAGAGATGGATTCACACCTTTCTCGCTACAGTAGATACCTCCCCTTCCTTTAAGATATAGTTTATTTATATAGTTCAAGTCTGGCACAGAGTACAAATGAGGTGCTCTTGGTGAAGAATGAGCTAACTACACTTTCATGTGAAAGGTGTTCTCTACAGATCTATTTTATTCATTATTTTCAAATTGCCATGAAGAATTTGGACAGATAGTAAAATGGCTTCCGGATGCCATCTCATTGGTATAAGAATTCATCGTTTTTTTCTATTAGACTTGTCACCAATCAAGGCTAAGTTTACGCTACTATGGAAGCTACAGTTGGGAGTTGAGAAGAGAGAGATTCGTTTCTTTCTCAAAAGAATTTGTGCGAATGTGAACGCAATCAACTAGCCTGGAACTTGAACTCCGTTATACCACCCAAACAAACTACAATTTTTCAGATACAAACCTAATAAATAGTGAAACTAATAGATAATTCTTATACTGTAGAGAAGATAATCTTTTTTTTCTGTTCTTTGAGGCTCTTGAGCATTCATCGTAGCTGAAGATAATTTGATGGTTTAAACGGGAGGTTCTCAACTTAGATTCATATAAACCTTGGTGTGGGGGTCTATGTAACATTTGTCCAGAGTTACAAGTGAGAACTGGAATTTCTACAGTAATCTACGCCATATTAAAATACTAAAAATGGAAAAAGCAACTCTGCAACTAGCAGATAACAAGATCAAGCGATGGAAAGAGGAGGAAAGCTTACGGCAGAGGGAAAGTGACTGAAGCCGAGATACCAGATCAGGATATTGCTGATTCTTTTCAGGATTTTGCCAAGGAGCTCTAGGTAAATAGCAGGAGAACCGGACCATATGTGGCAGCAATATTCAAAACATTGGCGAATGGTAGACGTATAGATATGCAAGATATATTCAAGAGAGAAAAATTATCTCGCACGACATAATGAATCGACCTTCTTAGCAGACGACCCAGCAATAAATTCAATATCCTGTTTCCACTTCATGTCAGCCGAGAATGTTTCCTGCAGGTTAGCATCAGACATAATAATGGGGTGGGGTCTCACATTTGGAAGCGTTAAAAGCTAAACTGCTCTCTCAAGGAAATATTATGAAGGTTCTGCCTAACGTTTCCTAAAGGAAGCCAAATGAAATGCAAATACACACACACACACACACACACACACACACATATATATATATGAGGGTTTTTTTTCTTTGGACTCTAAACTTGGATTCTGGACGATTTTTTTCGCCTGAATTACATGTTCTTAGTTCTTTCTTTTTTATTCCTTATTTTTCCTTGGTTTGTTCATTTAAAAGACAAAACACCTAAGTTTTTTTCCGGGCGAGTATAATTACTTATACTTAAGAGATTATTATTATTATTATTATTATTATTATTACACACACACACACACACACACACACACACATATATATATATATATATATATATATATATATATATATATATATATATATATGTTAGCAAATATATGGATATAGATCCGACAGTATGAAGAAAAATATACGGAAAAAACAAACAAAAATCCTTATATGCAATAATGCTGTTTTAATGTTAATATAATGTCAACGTCGGACGTTTTGGTCTAATAAACCATCTTCAGGACATATTCATAAAATATAATTAACATTAGACTATATTCAATTCAACATGAAAAAGACGATGGACATAAGAGCAAGACCAATCCAAAAAGATAACTGAAATGTTACCTATTATAAAATGCAGATTGTGTGTGTGTGTGTCTGTACGTTTATATATTGGATCGGATTTCCTGCATTTTTCAACCGATTTCAACAAAACTTCACAGGACTACGTAAAATTACCTTGCGGTGGTTCTGACAGCGCCAAAAATGGGAAAAACACAATTGTTTTTGCACGAAATCAATTTGAAAACACGATTAAGAGGCATCCCGAGAATGAAAGGGGGACAACTCATATCGAGTTATACTTATTGTAAAACCCAGGTTCTCTGTATGTGTGTGTGTGTGTGTGTGTGTGTTCGTTTATATATGGGACCGGATTTCCTACATTTTTCAACCGATTTCAACAAAACTTCACTTTTTGGGGGGGCAGGTAGTGTTTCTTATTGTCTTGCACACTTTTTTCTTTATTTTTACATTCAGAATGCTTTAAAAATTCCATTTACAAGACAATTGTTTATAATAAAATTCTATTCAATCGGTAGACTCATAACGATTGAAAACAATGTTTTTGTTTGAGTTTGGGTTTGACCAATTCGTAAAAAAAAATAAATAAATAAATAAAACTAATTAAGACATGTGTGTCCGTCAACCTTAAACAATAATCTTTGTCAATTTTATTTTTCAGTCTTTATGATGGTCAATACTTGATCTATCTCTTACTCTTACATCCCCGGGCAATGCCGGGCTCTATTGCTAGTCTTTTATAAGATCAGCGTTCCGTTTAAATATGTTCACGTCGTCGTCACGTGGGCGATGTTGTATTCCTAAAATTTGAGTATTTTGAATGAAAAACGAAAAGAATTTTATTTTGATCTAAAACTTATATGTACGTCTGTCGAGCATTAATCTTGCTAGAAAATAAAAATGAATAAAAAGAGATCTGTAGAGAACACCTTTCATATGAAGCAGGCATAATATCTATCTCACGCACGGTGAATACTAGACCTGGCTTCTTTAATATTTCCCCTTTTCTAGCAAGATTAATGCTCGACAAACGTACGGATAAGTTTTAGATCAAAATAAAATTCTTTTCGTTTTTCATTCAAAATACTCAAATTTTAAGAATACGTTTTCATAACATCGCCCACGTGACGACGACGTGATCATATTGAAACGGAACGCTGATCTTATAAAAGATTTCGGTTATCTGTTTGGATTGGTCTTGTTCTTATGACCATCTTCTTTTTCATGTTAAATTGAATATGGTCTAATGTTAATTATGTTTTATAAATATGTCCTGGAGATGGTCTATTAGACCGAAACCTCCGAGGTTGACATTATATTAACATTAAAACAGCATAATTGCATATTAGGATTTTTGTTTGTCTTTTCCGTATATTTTTCTTCATATATATATATATATATATATATATATATATATATATATATATATATATATATATATTACATGAATCATTCATACAAAAAACAGATATAGAAGTTAATGATTTAAATGGCGAGAATACATCTTCGCAAAGAATTCCAATAAGTTACACCAACCCCGAACCTGTATATGAATGATATGATCCCTGTTTATAAATTCCAGTTTCATAAGGTCTTTTTTAGTTTTTATAAGCTTTCGTCTGTTCCTACAGACATCCTCAGGTATGGAAATAGATTTGTTCTTGTTTTTTACTTCTCGGTAATAAGAGGACAACGAAAATAGAGATGTAATCCGAAAAAAATTCTTACAGAGCCGGAGCGTACAACCGGCTGAAAGGTTGTAAAAAATATGGCGACAAAGATGAGGACAATACTCCGAATTATGTAAATATTGTACATAATACCTCATCTCAGAAATATAGAAGGGTAGATATTATATTCATTTATATCAAAATTTCTCAACGGGGGTCCTTGAAGCATTACTAGGAGTCTACACAAAAAATACTAAATTGGGGTTCCTGTTAATATTTTAATGGTCTATAGAGCAACTTTACTTTAGAATGGTTTTTACAACTAAGAATTCGAATTTCTACAATAAGCTACGCCATATTAAAATACCAAAAATCGAAAAACAATTCTGAAACTAGCAGAAAACGAGATCAAGCAATGTAATTTAGCGTCCCTTTTAATCTACCGGATGTTTTGATTGAAAAATTTGAATAAAAACAGCGAACGATATATAAAGGCAAAGATTATATAAAGATTATAATATATTAAATAAATTAATTTAATATACTTATAATAAATATTGAATAATAAATATTCATTTTAAATATTAATAAAATAAAATATTAATCTAAATTAATTATTATATTAATAGACTCAATATTGTGAAAAGGGATGATCGTCGACTATCATTGACATCGATGGAGCCGAATATATATTAAAACTCGAAGAGCAAACATCAAACACTGGGATCTCATTGAATAAATCTACACTTTTTTAAAGTTATTAATTCCTCACATATGTTAAAATGGGTTAATTTGAGTTATTTTACTAGTGTACATAAATTTACCATTGAATTTAGTTGTTAAATACAAATTTATTTTCATTAAATTAGTTTTGCTTCAATGGTTTTTGGACTCCACCAAAAAACATGAATAAGAAAAACCATCAATAAAATAAGATTGAAGACTACTGATTTAAAAAATCACAAAACAAAATCAACGAATAAAGTTCGAGTTCTACTCGAGGTGATTTTTTTCCCTTTTCATCGACATAATCCTGAAAAATTTTGTCCCATCGCCAGTCATCATAACTTTATACTGACTGATACAAGATTCAAAGTGAATGGGGAAGCATTCTATCGGGTGTTTGTTTCACAAAGTAGCAGTTCTGGGTTGAACTTCCTCCTTATTAATGGAATATGAAGGGAATTCGTAGATGGTTCAACCCTGTCTACGTAGCACGGTGTGCCATAGCTTCGAAGATATGAAACGGTGGAACTAAAGAATGTACTTCATTTAAATATCTTCCATGAAAATATCGAGAGACGAGCGAGAAATTGGCGACCTCTCATGCATATAGTTTTATCTTCGCAGACATTTTGCAGAGCAGTTGAAGATTACGACTCCATTCTTGCAAGAGGAATTTCGACTCGGAGAAATGGTTAGCGACTTAGTTTTGGTTGACCATTAAAACCGAGTAATGATTTCGATCGTCGCTGAGTGCTTAATACTTCTGGCCCTGTGCCATACTAAAGCGTCTTTAAATGACAAATCTACATATAAAACTCCGTGAGTTATTTTAGCGCAGCAAGTAAGGTCGTACAAAGTACAAACAGGTAAGGGGGTACAAAGAGAAAACAGGCGAGGGGGGTACAAAGAGCAAACAGGTAAGGGGGTACAAAGAGCAAACAGGTAAGGGGGTACAAAGTACAAACAGGTAAGTGGGTTCAAAGTGCAAACTGGTAATGCGGTACAAAGTGCCAACAGGTAAGGGGGTACAAAGTACAAACAGGTAAGTGGGTTCAAAGTGCAAACTGGTAATGCGGTACAAAGTGCCAACAGGTAAGAGGGTACAAAGTGCAAACAGGTAAGGAGGTACAAAATACAAACAGATAATGGGGTATAAAGTGCAAACAGGTAAAGGGGTACAAGATACAAACATGTAAGCGGTACAAAGTGCCAACAGGTAAGAGGGTACAAAGTGCAAACAGGTAAGGCCTACAAAGTACAAAATGTAAGGAGGTACAAAGGAAAAACATGTAACGAGGTACAAAGTGTAAAACAGGTAAGGTTAAAAGTACAAACATGTCAGGGGGTACAAAGTACAAACAGGTAAGGGGGTAAAAAGTGCAAACATGAAAAGGGGTAAAAAGTACAGTTGGTTTAACTAGGGTGCGTAGTGCAGTAAATTTTCATTAACTGTTTAAAAAAACTAAAAATTTTATTATTTAACATACAAAATACTCCCACTAATTTAAAAACAATTTACAATTAAAATAATAAATACTTATTCAATAAAATGCAATATTGTTTTTACGTATTATTTCTTTCTGTTTTATATATACAAGAATCCAGTTTCTAGTTCGCCATGAGTTTGTGAGAACTGTAAGCAAATTATTAGGTTGGCGCCAAAATAATGTGGTTTCCTCACATAGTAACATATGTGAGAAAACGACATTATTTTGGCACCAACCTAATACTAGGCCAAACGCTTCAAAAAGTTTGATTTTGCCCCCAGAAAGAAATATCTACGCACGGGCAGTTGTATGTTGCATGCTCAAGAGTAAGAAACCCTGAGAATTTAATATACGCTATTAAAAAGGCGAGAAAAAACAAAATTTCTTAAAAAATTGGTTTACCATGAATTTCTAAAAATTAAATTTAATTAAAAAAATTATTAAACCACGAAGTAGGTTGTTTGTCAAAGTATTTCTCCATACAAATCAACTTATTAAAATTTGACCAACTGGTTTTCGAAATTGAACAAAACGTAGAGTTTGTAAATCTCGACAAAAAATGTTAGCGATAACTTCAATAATTCTAAATGAGGGGATGATTTCAAGACGCGTCAGCATGTTGCAAAAATTTCCAGTATGTTAAAATAATGAAAAAATAAATAAATAGATTGAAGGAAACGAGCGGACAACTTTGAATTTATAATATCGTAAAAGTAAGATCTACATGGCAATTTCTATCTAAAACAGTTCTTTTTACAATAACGTTAACCTCATACAAGGTCCAAGAGTCACTCGAGGTAGAGTATTACAGGGTAAAACGCACAGTTTATATGGGTATATAGGGAAAATAACGGTTGACCTTAGACTTGAACAGGATAAGATTGTAGTGATGGGGAAAGCATCCTCTTGGGAGTTGGAATAGTTAGCTAGCTTGTCTCTCAAAATCAATAACTGAGTAGTGAGTTGGATTTTCACTCGGTGCTCGATACTTTTGACCTTGTGCCACATCTAACCTACGCTTAGAAATTCATTTTGAGCATTTCGATGTGGTATAATGTTAAGCTTGTCTCGCTAGATCATTTACGGCTGAGTTCGACTCTCACTGGGTGCGTCACACTTTCAGTGTTGTCCCACATTTAAGCTACGCTTAGAAAATAATTTGGGCACCTCGAGTCGGGTTAATAGTTAACAAGCTTGTCTCGATAGTTCACTTTTAACTGACTAGTGTTTTTGATCCTCAGGTGAGTGCTTCCTATTTCTGGCTTGTGTCACTTCGAAACTGCGCTCAGTAAATCTATTTGCGCGCTACGATGCGTTCATTTTATTTACAGCGATCTTCATCCTGTACAAGGCCCCAAAACTACTCGAAGCGCAGTTTATTGGCATATGTATATGACAGTAGACTTGAACAGGTTAAGCTTGTAGTAATCGGGAAAGTATCTTCTTGGGAGTCGGTTCCAGAAAGCAGCGGTTTGGCGGAAGAAGCTTGTCGAATGGATTACGAAGTGAATGTAGGTGGTTCGCTACAATAGGCGTGGCATGGAGAGTCTTAACCGTGAAGCTTAAAACTGGTGGAACTAAGAAATATATGAACATTTGCCATGGAAATAGCTATAGATTAGGGAGAAACTTGCAAAGTTTCATCTGTGGTAATGGTGGAAAATAATTCATCACTCACAAGGACGGGGAGACGCTTTTAGACTCAAGACTAGAGGGTGAAGAATGGGAAGATCCTGCCCATGTATGGCAGTCGTTCTCAACATTTTACGCCTGATTTGACTCTTGTAAAGTTTTTTGTTTACCTGCATAGCAACTCCTTACGGGTGATTTAATGTCGAAATTTAATTTTCTTGGAAGCATTATTAATTTCTTTTAGAAAAAATGTTTTGTTGGTAATTTTTTTTACTATGAAACTGTATTACTATAAAAATGTATCTTTGACCCCAGTTTGGGGGTTAACTATTTGCCCATACCCGGGACCCTAACAGGTGCTACAACTCCAGACCAAAGTGGACCTTGTAACAACAGCAATTAAGGGGTGGTTAAACTCTCCTTAAAACCTCCCGATCAGAGGCCTTGCTGCCGGATGGAGTTTAACGTCATACCCAGGATTATTTTGAAAAGGTTGAAGATAGCAGGGAGAGTCAGATAATTATTGGAACGGTACAGAGAACCGACCATTTTTTCCACTATCTTTAGCGCTGGATCGGATGTACGGGTCCCATTAGGTCTGAGTTGAGCTTAAGTCCCACGAGACTCTCAAGGTACGGGCTTCCCTGAGAGAACACCCGTTCAATGTGGTAGGGGTGAAAATCCTTGCTCCGAACTGTGACGATGGCAAATAACTAGTTTAGTTTTCGAGCCAATGAATGCAACCAGCCAGTTGTTCCCCTTTGAGCTCTTAGAGCTCGATCACAGTAGAGATCAGCTTTCAGTCTGTGGGCATCTAGTGCTTTGGATGTGCACCCATATACTGTTATACGCCAAAAATATTTAAAACAAAGTCTCATAGCGCTTAGGGCCACATCACGTTGAATCAGCGGTTCCCAATGATCCCTGAATTTGAGCAATGTCGGGCCTGGACAATACTAGGATGGGTGACCACTTGGGAATACTAGGTGCTTGGATATCCCGACGGTGTAATGGCCCAGAATTGTTAATCTGAGAGCCGAGTTGCAATTCCCGCCAGGTATGAATCCACGTCTTCTACCCTCGCCTATGGGTTAATTAGTAAGACTTGTATCCCTAAAACCATTATTATCTCAATAACAAAGAAAATATACAAATTCGCTTTCATGTTTAGGTTTTATTACAGTTTCAATCACTGCTTTTTAAAACTATAAATATTGTCGAGGAGTGAAGGTAGTTAAAATAATAGCGGTGTCAAGGGAAAAAACTGTCTTTTCACACACCGTCTTCTAGCGGGCACTTACTGTATTGCTTGAAAATGGAAGAGATTTCGATTTATTTTACACGCTGAAATTTCTAAAGTAAATCTAATATTATCTGAACTTTTGTCATAAGTTATCTTTAGGCTTGTTACACTGACATCCGAATCTGCAGATAACATTTAACCGCGGTGAAGAGTGGCCGGTTCTCATCACCATCTCTCCAATTCGCTGAATCTTCTCGTTAGTGGCGGAGATTGACGGGCGTCCCGCACTTTCTTCGTGCGTCACGCTTGTCCGGCCACTTTTAAGCTTCTAAATCCACTCATACCCACTTCTACATGCTAGTGCATTGTCGACGTTTTGTGTTAAAGAACTCCGATGAATTTCAACGCCCCCACCTAACACACCTTCCGACCAGATAATCGGATCACTGTTCTTAGTTCTTTCTTAGCGCACACTGCTAGCGGAGCGGCCATGTTTACACTGTAACAACAGCAAAAAAATATCAAAACAAAAACGGCCGCGATCAAGCTCAAACTTTGATCACGGGACCAGAATAGTCCCAACTATAAGCAGACATCAGTAAAAGGCAGTGTGACAAACCTAAAAATTTATTACGACAAAAGTGTGGATAATCTTTGATTTTTCCCTCCGTACATTCGTCATTACAATTATTACAATAATACTTTTTCATGTAAAGATTTCTGTAACCATAAACTTACTTCTTGGGCTATTTTACTAAGTCTAACTCACAGAAAACTAACGTAATTCCCCATGTATAATACGCATTTTTTTTCTAAAAAAATAATAAGCAAAATTAGGGGCGCTACACAGCTACAAAAATCTTCAAAAACTTTCATCAGTCGATTTCAGTTGCGAAATGACTACTCACCGGAAACATACGACAATTTGACACTAATATTCAGCTATTACGACCCCATAAGGATGTCAAATACAATCATATGTACCTAACAATACTTAGAAATGTAAAATAAAATAAGAATTATCATAAAACTAAATTAGAATATGATTATATGTTTAAAACCATTTTTTGGTGAAAAACTGCTTACAGATCTGGTTGATTGCACATTTTATCGAACAAAAACATGTTAACAAGTCTGCGCAGTAGACACAATATAGGTATTTCCGTTTCCTTTTCGAATCGTGATGATCGGAAATTTTTGATAAATATATTCAATTACAGCTTGAATAAGAGTGGAAAAATGCTGGCCATAATGAAATTGGAGAGGTACAATTTATTACCAAACAAGGGATGCGCATTATGCGTGAGTAGAAGCATTTCCCCACACTTCCAGTAGAAATTTTTGGGTGCGTATCATGGATGAAGGTGTATTATACATGGGGAATTACGTTATTTTGAGATTCTCGTGTTAATAGAGCTAATAAAACAAACAGGAAACGTTCAACATTCGTTGATCGAACATTTAGAAATAATAAAATTATTCTCTTCACAAGCCCACTAACTGTTATCGCTCTTTCTAGTAGTGATGGCGGTTTCCTTGCTAAACTTTTGTCTACCGTTGTTTGAAAAGTCACAATGTTTATTATGTCATTATTTTTCCTTCCAGTTACATCTGTTAGCAATATTTGTTGTTGGAATGTCTTCAGAATTAGGAGAGATAGCCGAAAGAGAAAATTTACTCAGGGTTACAAAGGAAGTTATGGAGAGCCATGATCGCCTACGTCCTGAAGGGACACAGCACATAGAAGGAGTAGAATGAGCTCATATAAATGTTTTGCAGAATACTGATTAGGAGTAACAGCTAAAAGACAAAGGGCTGCAAAGAACAGAAAGTTGTGGAGAGCCATAAACCCCACAGCACATAGACGCAGAATAAGCTCATATAGATATTTGGGAAGAGGGATTAGCACAGATGGCTAAATGACAAACATTATTAAGGGCTGCAAAGAATAGGAGGTTGGGGGAGAGCCATAACGATTCAGTAAAGGGATACTGCACAAAGAAGGAGAAGAAGAAGAAGAAGAAGAAGAAGAAGAAGAAGAAGAAGAAGAAGAAGAAATGTATGTGCAAAAGTTGATATTTATAAAATTTATCTCTTAAAATGATTTGCAGGAAAAACATAGTCCACTGTTACCGCTTTTTCTTGTATTGATGGGGTTTCCTTGCTAATCTTTTGTCTACGGTTGTGTGGAATATCAAAATGTTTGTCATATATTATTTTTCCTAGATATATGTGTTATCCATTTTTGTTGTTGCTGTTAGAGTGTCTTCACGTGATATGACCTCACACGCACACACACACACACACACACATACATATATATATATATGTGTGTGTGTATATATGTGTATATATATATGTAAGAGGTAAAAATATCCATGAGTAAGTAATCCAAGTAGATCCAATTAATAAGATATTAAAACTGATCTGCAAAAGAGAGCTCGATATAATTTTTATTATAGAGCATACAAGTGAATTACAATTAATGAGATCCAAACAACTTACCTCATGCAGATGATCATTTTGTCCATGAGAAAGGAGTTTTTTTCCCTGGACTTATTAATGCAAATACATTTACTAAAATGAATAAAATCCCCGGATTTTATTCATTTTACTAA
The DNA here is from genome assembly GCA_963932145.1 of Acanthosepion lycidas. NCBI lineage: Eukaryota > Metazoa > Mollusca > Cephalopoda > Sepiida > Sepiidae > Acanthosepion > Acanthosepion lycidas. The sequence goes on along the minus strand of OZ010607.1, from coordinate 78,111,438 downwards.
GCGTATTTCCATTGATAAGTCCAAGGGAAAATTATATATATATATATATATATATATATATATATATATATATATATATATATATATGTGTGTGTGTGTGTGTGTGTGTAATAGATTGACAAGAAGACAGTCTACAGCGTTTTTCTTTTCACTGAAAAGACATCAAAGATGTCAGAAACACAAAGTTTCGACCGATAATAGAAAAAAAGAGCAAAAATATTTAATAGATGTTTACAAAATTGTAATTCGCCCATTTTTCGGCTTATGATACGAATGCTGTAGACATACAATTTTATACTATTCTACAGAGAGATAGATAGAACGGCATAGCCGTAGAGAAGGCAATTCATCTTTGAGAAGGAAAACTGATGAGACCCTGAGTAAACCGTTTAAATCAACTGCCATTGGAATGCAGAATGGCAAAATGGATGAATGACCTTACATGATAAGCTATTTGGCTTTTACACCGGGAAAACCGTCAGTGAATCTGACCCTGCTACTCTCTATAGGAATGGCGAAGCGTAGATGAGTACTAAACTCCTGAAAGGCAAACGTGAGTATCACGAATACCAGAAATGTGCTGCTTGGCGTCACAGACTTGCGAATGTACCAGTTAGCTCGACAGAATGATAAAAAATAACAAGAATTCTTGTCCCAGTTCCTTAGCTGTGTTTTTTGGTGTTCCCTTCATAATATTAGTATATTGGACACAGTATCAAATTTTGTGCCCATTTTAGAGTCGGCTTATAGGTCAGCAGTTAAGACATTTTCGCCTGGAGCTTCTCTTAAAACCCTGACAAGTTTCTGCCGAGGTTTGAAGACTATGATGTATTGTTAAGTTGGAAAATTTATTAAGAACTCAGCGACTTGGAAGAAGGCGAAATTAGGTTTGTCTGCTGGGTTTTCTGAAAAGTACGAATGAGAAGAAAAAAAGTGGAAAAAAATAGAAAAAGAGATTTGATTTTATTTTCGTTATGTTTTCCATTTCTTTTCCGTTGCTTCAAACTTTGGTCAAATGCGATCCAACCTGTTCTGGAATGTGTCTTGGGATTGGTGATTTGAAGGGACATTTTGATTGAATGAGTGGCTTTCAATAAAATTCACAACAGAATGTGAGAAATGGATTGAAAGAAGAAGAAGAAAGAAGAAGAAAGAAGAAGAAGAAAGAAGAAAGAAGAAGAAAGAAGAAGAAAGAAGAAGAAGAAAGAAGACAAAGATTCGCTTAAAAAGAGATACGAACTGACAGGGGATCTTGGAGAGAAATTGATTTTGAAAAGGCAGAATTCAATCGATGGAAGAAAGGAGCGATAAATAAAAAGGAAGAAAATAATTACCTAATCCAGAAGAGGGTTACGAACAGACAGGAAAAAAAAATGTGTGATAGAAAATTCAGGCAAATAGATATTCGAAAGCAAAATAAGATAGAGCGATAGATAGATAGATATGTGTAAACAGCCAGTGATAGATAGATAAATAAAGAACAGCTAGTATATATA
>OZ010607.1:78089942-78099942 GCA_963932145.1 Acanthosepion lycidas | reverse complement strand
TATATATATATATATATATATATATGCAGTGTTATTGGTCAGAACCTGGCATATCCGCTTCAGTCACTTTCCCACCACCGAATCGCAGCTTCTCTCTGCCTTTTCTATAAATTCTTTCATGGTAATTGTTCTGATAGCTTTCCTTATATGGTACATAGGCTATATGAATTTTAGTGCAGTACTAGATTGGTGACATTGTGTCATCATTTTACTGTTGGAATGACCAGATGTAACCGTAAGTTCTATGCTAACAGTTTCTTCTATCGCACTTTTAGCTTGTGAAATTCTCGTCCAGCTTCCTGCTTCCCAGTCAGAGCTGATCTTCAAAAATTTAAATGCAATGTCAATCATTATCTTCTGTCTTCCTAATTCTTGTTCGTTTATTGTCCTCTCGCCTTAACAATAATTTTTCTCATATTCTCGAACACATTCAGCAACTCTTTGCGTCTTAGTGTCTTTATTGCCATTAATCTTCAGAAATTTAAATGCAATATCAATCATTATCTTCTGTTTTCTTAACTCTTCTTCTTTTATTGTCCTATCTCCTTAACAGTAGTTTTTCTCATATCCTCTAGCACTCAGTAACCCCTTTGCATCATAGTGGCTTTATTGCCTTTGATCTTCAAAAATTAAATGCAATGTCAATCATTATCTTCTGTCTTCTTAATTCTTGTTCTTTTATTGTCCTCTCTCCTTAATATTAATTTTCTCACATTCTCTAGCACTCAGTAACCCTTTTGTATCCTAGTGGCTTTATTGCCTTTGATGTTCAAAGATTTAAATGCAATGCCAATCTTGTACTTCTTGATAATACTACGAATTGCCGACCTACGAACATTTAAACGCTTGGAAAATGTTGTATATTCATCACCTTATTTGTACGCCTCAAGTATCTTCATTCAAAGTTTTTTTGTCGAATTCAGCCGTTTTCGCCATGGTTGCAGAACCAATGAGTTATCGAGATACAAGGATGTTTGTATTAAATGGAAGTTTAAGAAAAAAACATTACAATTGCCAGAGATCAATATTATTTCATAATTTTCCTAATTTTGCGAATAATTTTAGACTTCACCATTTTTTATAGAAATCTATTACTATGAATATAATAGATCGAAACTTCTAAAAATTCACGAATTATTCAAAAATAAATGCGGAATTACCTATTTATGGTAAATTCAGTAAGTACTTGCAAATATTCGCAGTTCCTTAGATAATGCTCAAATACTCGGTGGCAGTAAATAATTCTGTCCACTACGATATATATATATATATATATATATATATATATATATATATATATATATATATATATATATATATATATATATATATTCATGAATTATTCATACATAAAACAAATACAAAGGTTAATGATTTAAATGGCGAGAAATTCATCTTCGCGAAGAATTCAATAATATACAAAAACCTCGAACCTGTTTATGAATGAAAAGATCCTGTTTTATAAATTTCAGTTGCATTAGGTCTTTTTATTTTTACAAGCTTTCGACTGTTCCTACAGACATCCTCAGGTATGGAATAGATTGTGTTCTTGTTTTTACTCTCAGTAATAAGTAGACAACGATTCGGATTACAACCCTGTTTTCGTTGTCCACCTATTACTGAGAGTAAAAACAAGCTTGTAGAATAAAAAGACCTAATGCAACTGAAATTTATAAAAACAGGATCTTTTCATTCATAAACAGGTTCGGGGTTTTTGTATATTATTTGAATTGTTCGCGAAGATGGATTTCTCGCCATTTAAATCATTAACCTTTGTATTTGTTCTATGTATGAATAATTCATGAATTTGTAAATTAATTGCACTTTTATTGAAATATATATATATATATATATTATTTTTATTACAAGAGATTATAATAAAAACAGGTTGAAGTCGCTACACAAAAGTTTTCATGTTTCAATACTTTGATTGTCCTTCTTCAGGCTATGGTAAGTAACTGGTGATGAAATGATTTTTAAGAAAATTTAAAAACAAAGTACCATTCCATTTGTCAAAATTGTTATGGTGAACAACCAATGTGTTTTATGTGTTGTTATTTAAAATGTCCCTTTTGTGTTCATGCAGTCTCTTGTTTAAACTTCTTGAGGTTTCTCCAATGTATTAATTCTGGCAATTCCTACATTTGATAGAGTAAATTCCTCCTCCAAGTTGTTTTTTTTTTATTAAGTCTTTAATTGTTTTGGATGTAGTTGTAGCAAATTTTATGTTCAGTTAAGATAAATTATTTTTAGTTGTAGTTGTGATAGAATTAGTGGGTAGAATAATATATATTTTTGATTCGTTAGGTTTGTCAGGAAGGACAACTCTTCTATTTTGGCATAGGGAATGCTATTTTGATTAAAAGAGAAAATAATCCACTGAGATAAAAATGTCTGGATAGTGCCTTGATCACTAGTTCAGCCATAATAAATTTGTGTCCAGGCTGTTACAATATATCACCATTGGTGGTAGCTTTTATATTGTCACAGTGTGTGATAGCCAGGGACAAAAATGATGGAGAAGAAAAAAAAGAGAATAAAAAGGATTTCGACTAGATTGAAAAAAAAATTCTTTCAAAAATTTTGAGACTACCTGTGTCTCTCGATTTTTGCGCATGTGTAGACGTGGCTACGTCAATAAAGACCAGTTCGATGAAATCCTAACCGGATGAAATGCGCCACAAAAATAAAAATAAAAATAAAAATAAAAAATAAAATAAATAAAAACATTTCCAGTTTGTCATATTTTTCTAAAAAATCCGGTTGAGCTCTCTTGAGAAAAGGGTAATTTTAAAAACAGTGGCTTCTACCTCCATTAACGCATTGCTCTTCAACTGAATTGAACTCTTCGGGCCACTAGTGAATTTCGTATAGAAAACGTTAAAATTTCCCTTAATCTTTGTCGTGCGACGATAGCCTAGGGGTAGAATCTCTGACTGATAGCAAATTGATCGGGTTTCGATCCCGTTTTGAAACAATCTGACGTCTAGCCACACTGAAGTGCTGTGATGTAGCGACACTGTTTCTCTGTGGATGACCATATATATATATATATATATATATATATATTCAGATGTATGGATTTCAGTTTGTGACCAAGCTTTTCACGTTTTTGGGATCATCAGACAAACCATTTTTTGAATTGGATCTATTTATGCTTTGGTGGTGGGATGAGCAAAAGCGTGAAACCCAGGGCCACAAACTCATATCCATACAACTGAATGTTAGGTTTGTCACTAATATTGAACGGTTTTTAATAAGAACTGCATATATATATATATATATATATATATATATATATATATATATCGACTCTCCCGTCGAGATTCGACGTATGAGGGTCAAGCAGATCAGTTTTCAGGAAGCCGACAGCCCGACAACAGCACATGAGATTTGATTATAGTGGTGAAGGCCTCGTGCAGGACCATCCACACTTTTTGGAGGGACGAATACAGAGACCTGGTGCACCGAATGCCACAAGGTTCCGGAACGACCCTCCGCAGGTTTTGAATTCAGAGTTGTCCATACCCATTGACCAATTGCTATCCAAGGCTATAGAACCCAGTTTGTACAGCTACTTACCCATAGCTGGAGGGAGAAGAAGAGGATTCACACTTTTCACAATGGTATTAGCACGTAAGCGAATGTATTGGATTCGACTGGAATTCGAACTCGGCTCTCCGATTTCTCAATCTAAGCTGCTATATATATATATATATATATATATATATATATATATATATATATATATATATATATATATATATATATATATATGTCTCATCAGTCTTATTGCCAATGTTGTCATTTCCTTGTCAATTTTTGCCGACTGCATAGTTTAATATTGTTCAGTTGGGCACCATGGCGCTATTGAATCCGCCAGAAATTTACAGACGGCAGGCTGTTCTGCTTGGCATTCGCGCCGGAAGCTCCAATACAAACGTTTCAGAGTACCTCTGCGTAAACCTGAGGACAGTGCAAAGATTTTAGAAAGAGTTGGACGAGTTTCATTGTGAATACCAAGGCATTTGGATGAATCACTAATGATGGCGACGTTATGCCTCCAGTAATCCTGCCCCAAGGACTCAGGTTGAACATGGAGGCCTACATAAAGGGCCTTGAGGAGGAACTGGATCAAGATAGTGGCTGCAGAATGACCTTATGTCTGGTAACTGTTGTTTTCGAGATAACAGAGAGAAATAAGTAAGGAAGTAATGAAGTTACGCTTAGCAATGGACCTAATGCTAATCAGCACAAATCTGCTTAACTCTCCTTATTTCCATAAACGGGCGATAAGATAAACTGAAGGCCGGAGCGTACAATGGCCGAAACGTTGTAATAAATATGGCGGCAAAGATGAGGACAATAGTCCGAATAATGTAAATAGTGTACATAATACCTCATCTCAGAAATATAGACAGATACTGAAGGGTGATAAATATGACAACAAAGATGAGGACAATAGTCCGAATAATGGAAATAGTGTACATAATACCTCATCTCAGAAATATAGACAGATACTGAAGGGTGATAAATATGGCGACAAAGATGAGGGCAATAGTCCGAATAATGTAAATAGTGTACATAATACCTCATCTGAGAAATATAGACAGATACTGAAGGGTGATAAATATGGCAACAAAGATGAGAACAATAGTCCGAATAATGTAAATAGTGTACATAATACCTCATCTCAGAAATATAGACAGATACTGAAGGGTGATAAATATGGCAACAAAGATGAGGACAATAGTCCGAATAATGTAAATAGTGTACATAATACCTCATCTCTGAAATATAGACAGATACTGAAGGGTGATAAATATGGCGACAAAGATGAGGGCAATAGTCCGAATAATGTAAATAGTGTACATAATACCTCATCCCAGAAATATAGATAGATACTGAAGGGTGATAAATATGGCAACAAAGATGAAGATAATAGTCCGAATAATGTAAATAGTGTACATAATACCTCATCTCAGAAATATAGACAGATACTGAAGGGTGATAAATATGGCAACAAAGATGAGGACAATAGTCCGAATAATGTAAATAGTGTACATAATACCTCATCCCAGAAATATAGACAGATACTGAAGGGTGATAAATATGGCAACAAAGATGAAGATAATAGTCCGAATAATGTAAATAGTATACATAATACCTCATCTCAGAAATATAGATAGATATGTTCCCGCTTTGACATAAAATTGCTAGTAAAAACATGAGATAACAGCAAAAATTTCAGTGTGAACATTGATAAAAAATGATTGCTGAAGACTTTAGGTGTATAATACCCAGAAATTCATACTCAGATGTCCTCAAGGACACATGGTACAGTGGATAAAGGCGTTGGTTAGATCCAGTGACAGGACCCAAAGAGTGTGAGTTCAATAAGGCGGTGGCGAACTTGGAGAGGGGGATTAACAGGAGATAACTGATAACTGAAATCTATAAGGCATGGCACGTGGAACTAGAATAGTCTACCCCAGTGAGAGAAATAAAGGGTTAAGTTCGACATTCCAACCAACCTAAGAAGGCCGGAGCGTACAACGGCCGAAATGTTGTAATAAATATGGTGACAAAGATGAGAACAATAGTCTGAATAATGTAAATAGTGTAAATAAAGGTGCAAAATCATTTTTGGAACAAAAGATCTTTTTTTTTGCCTTGAAAAAGTCGGAAGACGAAACGCGTCGGCAAAATCTAAGATCTTTTTTCCAATTGTCATTTTATACCAATCTGTCTTGTCCACAGAATTGATCTGGGAATTTATCTATATTGTTGACATGGAAAAAAAAAATCTCTTACTATAAAGGTAATTTACATTAACCAGAAAAAAAGGCTTAGACAGAAGCGTCTATCTTTTTAAATTTGGATTTTTTAATGTAACTATAACAACAAAAACATTTCGATTTCATTTTTGCCTTGAAAAAGTCGGAAGACGAAACGCGTCGGCAAAATCTAAGATCTTTTTTCCAATTGTCATTTCATATATATATATATATATATATATATATATATATATATATATATATATGTGAAGTCAACACTCATATTGCGTCTAGCATGAAACAGCCTGTCGCCTCTGAGTGTTGACTTCAATGATCACTTTTATATTTACATACGCTCTATTTCTGATATTGAGCACTTTATCCTATAATTATAGCACACCTTAAAACTATATTTCTTTATATATATATATATATATATATATATATATATATATATATATATATAGTCTCGCCCATAACTTTGTTTTGGGGTTCATCTACATGTCATTTCATGATTCATGTAATTTGTAAATATTTTTATAGGAAAAAAGGAGAAAAAGAAAAGAAAGAGGCAATGAACATTTGTACATAGAGAAAATTTTACAACATGGGGTTGTTTTGTAGATTCTTTGTGGGTATATCGTATTCTTGTAATTATAGGATTGAATGGTGATGGGTGTTTGTTTTTTTGTAGTGAATGAGTAAATTGTAATTAATGAATGTGTCGTGAGAGTCATTAACTAGGTCGAAGATAGGTATGACCAGCCTACCTCACTTCCCCTTTGGCCTTGTACCACAATTGTTCATTTTATGGATAGTAAATATACTACATATTTGACTCACATATAAACCAAACATGTTTATAGAATTTGGACCCTAAACCAAACCAAAACTCTACCTATTTGACTCACATATAAAACAAACCCGTTTATAGAATTTGGACCCTAAACCAAACCAAAACTCTACGTATTTGACTCACATATAAACCAAAACCCCTGTATAGAATTTTGACTATAAACCAAACCAAAACTCTACTTATTTGACTCACATATAAATCAAACCCGTTTATAGAATTTTAACTCTAAACCAAACCAAAACTCTACCTATTATGACTATATTATAAAAGAAACCTAGTTTTTAGATCTTGTATAGACCGAAACTATGTCTGACTTTTTTATTCTAGTGCAAATCAAAAACTTACCCACCTTTTTGTCTCTCGTTCAAACCAAGCTCATGTCGGCCTTTTCTGATTGTCAAAACCTATTTGTACATTTTTAATTTTCATGTAATCAAAAAATATCGACTTATCTACTGTACGATAAAATTCGGTATGAAATAACCTGAAAAAGTTCGATAAACTGTAAAAACAAGCATAACAAATTTTTCTTCTTATGTATCGTGTCATTTCATGATGAAGGGGATCATGGCTCTCCACCTCCTCCCTCAATCCCTTGCAGCTCTCATTAGATTTCTTCTCTCTGCTACCTCAACCAGTCCACATTCTGTCACGCACTTGCTTAAGCCTGCCAGGTATCTCATGCGTTGTTTTCCTTTGTATCTCTTTTCCTCTATACGACCTGTGAGTATCAGATTCTCCAGGCCCTCCTTCCTCATTATGTGTTCCAGAAACTTCAGCTGCCTCTTCTTGATATGAAGTATAAGCCTCCTCCTTGTTTGCATCCTCTCTAAGGCCTCATCGTTGCTTACACGCTCGGTCTATGATATCCTTAGCATCCTTCTGTAGAACCACATCTCCGTCGTCTCGAGTCAATTCTTCATCTTTGAAAAACCGTCCAATATTCGCTACCGTGGATAGATTTACGGACATCGGTCCATGCCTTTTCCAATGTTCTTTCTTTCTTTTTATGTGTCATGTTCGTTAAGGACATAGGCGGTCATGGCTCTCCACCTCCCTCTATCCCTTACAGATCTCAAGTTACTTTTCTCTGACACCTCCACCAGATCACAATCTGTCACCCGTTTGCTTAAAGCCGCCACGTATGTCATGCGTTGTTTTCCCTTGTCTCTCTTTTCCTCTATACAACCTGTGAGTATCAGATTCTCTATCCCGTCTTTCCTCATGATGTGTCCCAGGAACTTCAGTTGTCATGTTTATTTATTCCAGATATTTACTTCAGAGTCCCAAATCTTGAGTTCCTTGCCCCTTTCTCCACAAATTTCTAATCCTGGTTTTACAAAGTACATCACACCAAGAACATCACGACCTAAAAATGTAATTTGAAAATATTACTTTTTATTAGGTTGGTGCAAAAATAATGTAGTTTTCTCGCATAGTAACAGATGTGAGAAAACGATATTATTTTTGCACCAACCTAATGTTTTCTTCTAAATTGTGGGAAAAAAAAAATTCTGATGAATAATTTGATTAAGCAAATCAAGTGATTTTTTTTTTTTTTTTTTCTTTCTGCCATCAGGAATTTGTAGATATTACGGTTATTCTCGTCAGCCGACGTCAAGGTGCGGGGCGTAATATCAGAGAACAACTTGTTTGGTAAATTGTTTCGATTTTCCAGCAGCTGCTAATATTCCAGCGAGACATTTTAATACGGGGATCAAAATTGTGTAGATGACAGGTACCCGTGGGTCGAAAAATAACCGTTTTTGTTATTCAAAATTTCCTGATGTTCCTGATTGGAAAATGCGCAAAAGAGAGAGCGAGCGAGAAATTTTGGGGAGAGAGATAGTTGGAGAGAGAAAAGAAGTGACTAAAATAAATAAATAAATAAAAAAAAGCAGGTCCAATTAACTTAAAATGCAAATATCTACAATGCCTCTCAGCAATCTTTCGAAAATTCAACCTTAAAACTATAATCAGCCAGTTAAACCGAATCTATCTTCCATGTTGTCATTTTGTGGTTTAGAACTCTATAACTTAGAACGCTTCAAGCCGACGGCAAAAAGGAAGAAAGAAAAGTTCACAAGATAAACAGAACAAATTACGATAATTTTTTATGAGATTTTAGCATCTGCTATTTTTTTTTTTCAATAAGTACGACTTTTTTTCCCCTCCAAAATTGAAAGGAGAAGGAAACAAATTAGGGCGTGTGCATTTGAATAATAAAAATTTTTTTTCAGTTTTCAGAGAAATAATTTTTGTTCTAGATGTTGAGAATTTATTCGAAATTCTTTGAAATTTCATGGCTGATTGGTTGGATATTTGAAAGCGAGAAAAGAAGTTAATGAAGAAATATGTCTTCCCTTCGAAAAGGGAAGCAAATTTTATAAAAACCTAAACAGACGTTAATGGCTTAATTTGATTCCTAAGAAAACCAGAAGAACGCGTGGGAAGAATGTCGGAGGGGGGAATCGTCCAAATATTTGATCAATTTCCAAAAGTTCATCTGATTCTATTACATATTCTTTGTTGGCGTTTTTCGCCTGATTATTTGTCTTGAATTTAGTTTCAAGCTTTCTCTTTAGAATTTACCATACAGTACAAATTTTAAAAAACCGTATATATATATATTAGGTTGGTGCAAAAATAATGTCGTTTTCACACATAGTCACATATGTGAGAAAACGACATTATTTTTGCACCAACCTAATATATATATATATATATATATATATATATATATATATATAATTGTGTAATTGGGCACCAGTCACTGTTTTATACAAGTTTCATTAAAAACCACTCACAAATATATTCTTTCATTTTTCTTGTGTGCAAATGCAATTAAGGCAAATTCTAAATTATGCCGATATACCAGAGAGCTACTCTTTCTTATAAATTCAAGAAATTTAAACCAGCATTGAACTGATTGTAGAGCTAAACATGGACAAACGGCATTCACACACGATGTCCAGATACACTGCTCGGACCGCACACATACATACACGTACGCACGCGCAAACAGGAATCCACGGACAACAAAAACATATATACATACACTGGCAAAAACATATTCACAGAGGAAGAATGTGTGTAGGTCCGTGTGTGTGTGTGGGGTCTATGTATAAGTGTTTGTGTATATACATATGCATACGCTATTATAAGACAGCATATGTATACATGGGGAAGGAATTTCCATATGCAGGCTAACAGGGATATGAAGATATCTCTCATCAACATATCTATTATTAGCAGCTCTAATACTAATGGCTTTATTAACAGCCCAGAAAGGATTTCAAGGCTCACAAAAAACGAATAAAGAGCCATTAAAAGAATATAAAGTAAACTTATTGCTTTTAAAAATTTA
>OZ010607.1:78057442-78084942 GCA_963932145.1 Acanthosepion lycidas | reverse complement strand
AGAATCTATTTTACATTTTACTGTTATATATTTAGCTATACATTTAGAGATTCTTGATAAAATCCAAAGAGGAATCTGTAATGTTTCTCTCCAGAATCTATCTTACATATTTATAAATCTACCATTCATCCATGCTTTGAATATTGCTGCCACATATGGTCCGGTGCTCCTGCTATATATTTAGAGATTCTTGATAAAATCCAAAGAGGAATCTGCAATGTTTCTCTCCAGAATCTATCTTACATATTTATAAGTCATATTCTTTTTAGCCAGTTTATCCTGAAGATCCGTTTAGGTGAAACCTATGTAGGTTTGTCTGGCTCCTTAGGATTTATTCTAGTATCTGTCTATATTTCTGAGATGTGGTATCATGTAGACTATTTACATTAGTCGGACTATTGTCCTCATATTTGTCGCCGTATTGTCGCCTCAAGGACACATGGCACAGTGAATAAAGGCGTTGACTATATCCAGTGACAGGACCCAAAAAGTCTGAGTTCAATACCCTGTTAAGGCAGTGGAGGACTTTGAGAGGGAAATTAACAAAAGATAACTCATAACTGACATCCATTAGACATGGCACGTGGAACTAGAACAGTCTACACCAGTAAGCGAAATAGAGGGTTCAGTTCGACATTCCAACCCCCTGAAGAAGGCCAGAGCGTACAACGGCTGAAACGTTGTAATAAATATGACGTCAAAGATGAGGACAATAGTCCGAAAAATGTAAATAGTTTTATTCTAGTAGTGTGTGTGTGTGTGTGTGTGTTTGTGCGCGCGTGTGTGTGTGTGTGTGTATATATATATATATAGTTATGTGTGTACACGTCTATATGGATATATGTGCATGTAAAAATAAATATGTTGTTGTGTAGGTGTATATACGTATGTGCTTTTGAACATAGAAATAATAGGTCCTTGCTAGTTGAATATTCAAATTTATTTGTATCTGACTCCCCTCTTTAAAACTTCTCTCTATTAAATTTTTATCCCCACCTTCACCTTTAGACCTTCCTGTTCTTCCCTCGTCTGTTACCCCTCCCTATAGCTTTCATTTACTCTCGCATTCGTCCCACACTCTTATACATACACTCTCACTAAATTTAATTTTCTCTTTTAATTCCGGAGTTGTTTTTTCTTTCTTTTTGAATTTGTAGGTCTGATGAATTGGATCGTATTTACGATTCCAATGGAATAAATTATGACCATGGAATATTAGTGTTTAAGTTTTTTTATTATATCCTTACTCTGTCCTGGACATTGAGTTCTACCTGGATTCTATCCTCTTGGAATTTTTTACATATATATATATGTATGTGTATGTATGTATGTATATATATTTGTGTGTTTTAGATATACGTACATATATGTATGTTTATATTAACCACTAATATTATCTATCTATCTATCTATCTATCTATCTATCTATCTATCTATCTATCTATCTATATATATATATATATATATATATATATATATATATATATAAAGAAATATAGTCTTAAGGTGTGCTATATTTATGGAATAAAGTGCTCAATATCAGAGATAGAGCGTGTGTAAATATAAAGGTGGCCTGACCATTGCATATAGCATGAAACAGACTGTCGCCTCTAAGTGTTGACTTCTATGTTCACTTTTATATATATATACATATATATATATATATATATATATATATATATATATATATATATATATATATATATATATATTAGATAACGATATATATATTTATATATCGAGAAAAATATTGGGGAAAAATGTACGACAAAGGGGAAAAGGTTTTCTTGTTAACTATACATTATTGATTACACATGCGCTTAAAATTTAAATTCACAGCATCCTTCGTTGGTGCGCATGTGCAGTTACATCAGTATAATAAATTTAGCCCGATGAAGTCCTAAAAGATGAAACGTGGCACAAGAAAACTTTTTATACTTTCTCATACATTTTCCCCCATTATATATATATATATATATATATATATATATATATATATATATATGGCGTGTATAAAAGAGGTGTCAGATTTAGGAGAGGAAGTTAGTAGAAATGAGAAGTGTCAATAGAAGTGATTTACATTTGAACTGTTTTGATTTCAGCGAATACATTTTATTCAAAATAATAAAGTTGGCCAATATTGAGAATTTTGAGATATAAACTAGTAAAAATTAAAACCGAATTTCAAGACCGTCTCTCGCGTTTCTCATCGCAATTTCCTTCACTTATGACAAAGACAATGACGGCAGGTGTCAAATAAAGAAAATGAATTAAAAAAAATAACAGACACACACACACAAAATGGCGGGATAACTGGCTTGTCGTCTGCTTTAATTCTGCAGTGATAATTCATTTTGTCATCTTTTAGCCAGCAAAACACATATGTATTTGACATCATAAATAGATGAACGTGTAGACAAGGAGGCAAAGAAAGGAAGCTCGGACCCCCGAATTTTCGCCTTCTTCCGTCTGATTTAACTAAATTTACTTCTATATATTCTCAATGTTTATGCTTTAAATTTCTCTTCAAATTGCTATGGACCTAATTGTGTGTGGTCGTCAGACAACAATTTAACCCACTTGATCGCATTTTTTGTTTCCTGCACGAATAAACATTTTCCAAATCTTCAAGACTTTATAGATAAATCGATTAGAATATGTAATTAAATTGTAAATCGGGATTTTCTCTTTCTTTTTTTCCTCCCCTGCTCTTCATTCAGTTCTGTCTCTTAGAAAATAAATATCAACACGATTATTTTAAAAAAAAGATCACCTGTTCAGTAAAAAAAAAAAAGACTTCATTGTACACAAGTGTCACGTACAGCGGAAATATAATGTGTATATCAACGCAAGGTTGAATTCATTAATTCCAATCGTTTCTACGAGAGATTCTCAATCAGGAGCCCGTGACCATTTGAACTCTTCTAACATTTGATATCTAAAAGTTTTTTCCTTCAGCGTTTCGCTTCTTTGTTTTTCAGGAAATGTTAGTATTCAAATAAAAACCGAAGATAAAACAGTTTGTCATTCTAAATATCGCATTATGATTCTTGTCGCTCCATTAGTGTTTAATTTACTTAGCAAATCAATTATCATTCGCATTTGTCTCTACCATTATCTCAAATAAATATTATACCATTCCGTTTTGATGGTGTAGACAGAGAAGAGAAAAAAAAGGCATATCAGGTAACCGACATTAACTTTAACAGGTCATTTTGTTTTTTGTGTGACGATTCATATGGCCTAGTGGAAAAAAGTTAAGCGAGTCGTCTGTTCAATATTTACATTGTGTCAATACACTACTCGGGTTAACAACCGCCATGGACTGAATCAATCGTTCATTGAATATTTTTTTCAATGCTTCATTGGATATTACTGTCCTTTGGCCATTTTCAAGAATTAAATATTTTAACTGTTAAATAAGAAATAGTTTGTTGTATGTATGTTTGTTTTATAAAATGTTTTCATTTTTCAAAACACGGTCAAGATATTGTGCCCATCTATAGCCAAAAGCGCTCGGATGAAAAGAACATTCGGACAGTTTTTATATAATTTATCATCTGAAAAGAAAAAAAAATTACATGAGAAAGTGTATAAAAAACTAAATAAAAGTACCTTGTCTGTCGTATTCAATGATATATATATATATATATATATATATATATATATATATATATGGTATAAAATAAATAAAAAAATAAAATGTAAAATGTAAAGTAAGGTTTTTTCTGTTTTTTGTTTTTTTTCCATGTCAACAATATAGATAAATTCCCAGATCAATTCTCTTAGTATAAATGTAATTTACATTAACCAGAAAAAAAGGCTTAGACAGAAGCGTCTATCTTTTTAAATTTGGATTTTTTAATGTAACTATAACAACAACAACATTTCGATTTCATTTTTGCCTTGAAAAAGTCGGAAGACGAAACGCGTCGGCAAAATCTAAGATCTTTTTTCCAATTGTCATTTTATTTATACCAATCTGTCTTGTCCAGAGAATTGATCTGCGAATTTAACTATATATATATATATATATATATATATATAGTAATCAATCCCCTACTTGATATCCACATTATAATTTCTTGTCGGCATGTATTTTAGATTTATTTACATTCTCTGGAGTATAAATGGATAGAAACTACCGTGACCACAAAGTGAGGGATCAGTTTAGATATTGATTGTAATGTAGAATTGATCTCCCATTTTATATCCATATTATTATCATTTTCTGGAATATAAATATATAGAAACTAGAGTGGCCATAAGATGAGGGATCTTTTTATATATTGATTGTAATATAGAATTGATCCCCCACTTTATATCCACATTATAATTTCTTCTCGTTATATCATAGATTTATCTACATTTTCTGGAATATAAATTTATAGGAACTACCGTGACAAAAAGTAAGGGATCAGTTTATATATTGATTGCAATATAGAATTGTTCCCCTTCTTTCATTTTCAATTTTGCGTTTGTTTATCAAATTCTTATTAGCTATGAATCTACTTCTACTCCTCCTATCTATGGGTTAAATAGTAGGACTTGAATAACTAAAACATTATTATATCTGCAAAACAACGAAAAAAAAAATAATAGAGTTTCTTGCAATCTAAAATTAATTCCTGGCTTTAAATAACCTGCAAAGGGTTGATAAGTCGTAGAAAACGAGTCTTTCAATATGTAGGGTAAGTTTAATCAAGGTCTTCCCCAAATTGTACGACGCTAATGGAATCGCGCAATATTTACATGACCTTGGAGTGGGATGCCGATTTCATAGACAATTGTTGATCTTTGAATGGAATAAAATCCAGTAAGGCGCGCAAATGAAATAGAAAACATTATATGAAACCAGTCTGCTAATTAACTGAACGTTTTCCTATTCTTGGTGTATGCAAATTTCACACATTTCATCATTAATTTCTAGTTTGCATAAATAAGGCTTCGCATGACCATTAATTAAGAAAATCAGCAGATTTCATCAATAGGAAAACAGTCAGAGTGAACAATTACAGGTTTCCAAAGTTTTCATTCTGTGATCTTTTAAATTTCGATGCTCTTTCTTTGGCGCCGATCCAAATATTTGTAAAAACAAAAATCAATGTGAATAAATCGTTCTCTTTCGAATCATTCTAGGATAAACGTTTCCGGGCATAATAGCTGCCATTCCAATATCAGATTCAAGGTTTGATTGCCAGAGGACTAATCTCTTTGAAAAGCGAAGAATTTTAAATAACGATTTGTTGCAATATGACTCTAAAATTTCTGAAATTTGCCGCCGAATTCAACCGATAGGAGTCGCCATGTTTTTGAGTCTACTGTCTCTGGTTTTAAATTGAATTTAGTAAAAGCTCTTTCACTAAACGCAGAGTGAAATAACAACGGGTTGCCTTTCATTGTGCAGGGCGTGGCAGAAATACCTACCACATATACCTCCCAGAAATACTTCCCCCATAATACTAAGGCATTAGTAGTAACGGTGACTAAATCTACCTAACATTTTGCTATTATGGATGAGGAATTTCTGAAGAGAAAGATACAGGTGGTATTTCTGTAGTCTCCCTGTGTCTGCGAACTTTACACAGTAAAAATCGAGGGAATTTCTCCACAGTGAAAATCGAAAATACTCTATTTGCAGTGGGGTCTGCATGACCAGCGTCAGCGTCACAGTATAAATTTAGATTGATTGATTGAGTCATTCCTTCATTTTTTTACGGGTTATCGATCCTTTTATTCATCAAAGAAAATAGAAAATTTTAGTAAGGAAACCACCATTGAAACCGGAAAGAGCTATAAGAATTAGTGGATTTGAGAACTCTATTTTCTTTAAAAATATTTTCATAGAAATATTTTATAAATGTAACCAGCTAGATCAATGAATGCCTAATGTTGCCACACAAGGAAAGGATAATAATAAAAAAATAATAATAATAATATATATATATATATATATATATATATATATATATATATATATATATATGAAGATTACTTAACATTTAAATATATTTTTTCCCCGACTTCGAAGTTTCTTGATAAATTTTCCGTTCTTCAGGGGGTTCTGGTTTTAAATGATAGTTCCAGTTGTTTTACCATTTGTTCCGCGTCTTTTTCAAACCGTTTCTTACTCCGTTTTGCATACATATGTATTCATAAATTTATCGTTCTTTTACACGAGCGCCTTCATGAAAGTTTGCTTTTGTTTCAGTCTTCATTTTTTACAAATGTAGATTTTTCATCCAGTCGTAATTTATTTTTTCTTCGAAATTGAATTAATTTTGTTTTATAGTTTATATACAATGTGTTACGTTATATTACCAATTAAATTGTAATATTTGTATTAAATTATAATATTTTATATTTCATTTGTACTATTAATATTTTAATTGGTTCATTATGTTATATTATTATATTACTAGCAGTAGAACCCGGCGTTGCCCGGGGATGTAACTGTAAGAGATAGATCAAGTATCGACCATCATAAAGACTGAAAAATAAAATTGACAAAGATTATTTTTTAAGGTTGACGGACACGCATGTCTTAATTAGTTTGTTTTTTTTCCTGTTTTTTTTTTATTTTTTTATTTTTATTTTTTTATGAATTGGTCAAACCCAAACATTGTTTTCAATCGTTATGAGTCTACCGATTGAATAGAATTTTATTATAAACAATTGTCTTGTAAATGGAATTTTTAAAGCATTCTGAATGTAAAAATAAAGAAAAAAGTGTGCAAGACAATAAGAAACACTACCTGCCAAAAAAAAGTGAAGTTTTGTTGAAATCGGTTGAAAAATGTGGGAAATCCGATCCCATATATAAACAACACACACACAACCTGGGTTTTATAATAAGTATAACTCGATATAAGTTGTCCCCCTTTCATTTTTGCGATGCTTCATAATCGTGTTTTCAAAGTGATTTCATGCTAAAACAATTGTGTTTTTCCAATTTTGGGCGCTGTTAGAACCACCGCAAGGTAATTTTACGTAGTCCTGTGAAGTTTTGTTGAAATCGGTTGAAAAATGTAGGAAATCCGATCCAATATATAAACGTACAGACACACACACAACCTGCGTTTTATAATAAGTAAGATTAAGTAGATATTTGTTAATTTGCCGGCATCAACCCATTATCTCATTGTTGTTATTTAATAATTTGATTATTGAAAGTTAATATTAGTAATTTTTCTTTTGATATTTTATATATAATTATTCTTCTAGTCACCATCTATAATTCCTATTGGTAACATTATATAATATTATATGGGGTTACATTGTCATAGTTTCTCATTTAAATATAGTAGGTATAATTATTTCTTTCTGGCTCCATATACAGAGTCAAAAGAAAACAATATACCTAGGAATTGTAGACAGCCCAGTTTTGTATCCAAACGTAAACATTGCGAATTTTAGAGAGATAAATAAAAACAATAAGATGAACATTTAAAATGATTTTTTATCAATACAAGGCCCATGAGCCACTCAAGTTAGTGAGTTACTGTGTGGTTGTTGTATTAGTGTAAGAAAAGAGCGGAAATGAAGTTCCTGGGTCTAGCAACGACTTGAAGATATCACTATTTAATTGGTGAATAACATTTCAGTGTTCAAGCAAAGACTCTAGAAATATAGAGTTGGACATTATCTGTTCGTTCTAAAAGACGACTGGATGGAAGATATACAAATCTACTTAGAAAAATCCAGAATATCAGTTGGAGATCCCATGCAGCGCTTAACACAAATTACGGGGAACTGAAAGCAATCTATTTTAAGATCAAACAAAAATGATTAGAGTTTGCCGGCCATTGCCATCGAGCAGATCGGGAAATTGTCTCATCGTTAGTCCTATGAAATCCTTCTGGAAGTACCACGAAAATTACTTTCCCAGACACCATAGCTCGGGATCAAGGTTGGATATTGGGGATCTGGGGACAACAATGCAGGATCGAACAGTGTGGCAAGGGATTGTCAACCATAGGGAGGTCGAAGGATGTCGATAATAATAATTGTTCAGAAGAGGACTTTAAAAGTAACCAGAAAGCCAAAAATAAACAAAAACAGGGGATAAACCTCTTCTCCTGTTTAAATATCTGGGGAAGATTGTGAACCGGTCGATAATCTATCCTATCTCCTCTTATTAGGAGAGAAGAAAAAATGAATAGCCAGAGCTCAGTGCGAGATTTTAAGAGTTGAACTGGAGAGAAGTGTGATAGGCGAGCAAAACGATCTGTCACATTAATATATATATATATATATATATATATATATATATATATATATACCTTGTCTCTTTAACTACCCTCCTTATCCCCCCTGTTAAATTACAAAAATTACATTACCCATCAATTTTCAATCTCATTTTTCCTTTCATTTCGTTGTGGGAAGTGTTACCTGATGATCCGGAGTCCCTTAAAAGGATTTTGGTGAAATAAATTATTGTAAGGGTACTTTAAAGTGGTCTGTTTTTCATTAAATATTAGCTCTCGATTCACATTGAGCTCTCAGGATAAAATCCTCCTTGGAATTACCCATACGGTTTAACAAGTTCTTCGTAACTTAAATATATATATATTTAAGTTACGAAGAACTTGTTAAACCGTATGGGTAATTCCAAGGAGGATATATATATACATACAGTGACACGCATAAGTATTGGATACATGTTATTTTCTGTTATAACTCTAGTTTATGTTCGCCATTTTGCCTGATATTTGGTAAGTAATATCTCGTAAAGTTGTTTTAGTTATATGTGGAAGGAAAATTATAAACTCATGGTTGAATCCATTTTTTTTTTTTCATCAAAGTTCAAAATTACCCTATGCAAAAGTATTGGATACATCAATTTAATTTTTTGTTGCCTAGCCTCCGTTTTGTTTTACTGCTTCCAGTCGCTTTCTATCGTTGGCCACAAGTTTTCCACACTGATCCACTGTTACTTTACCCCATTCTTCCTTGCATAATTCCTCTAATTGCTTGATATTTTGTGGATTCTGCTTATGAACTTTAACCTTCAAAGTATTCCACAAATTCTCAATTGGATTCAAGTCAGGAGACTGACTTGGCCAATTGAGAGTACTAATACCATTATTTTCAAACCATTCCTTTGTAAGTTTTGCGGTATGTTTGGGATCATTGTCGTGTTGAAGCACGAAATTCTGACCATGTCCTAAAGAAGTTGCAGATTTCTGAAGGTTCTTCTCTAGAATCTCCCTGTACATGCTACCATTCATTCTACCATGGATAACTTGTAACTCACCAGTGCCCTTGGATGAAAAGCATCCCTATATCATAATGGAAGCACCTCCAAACTTAACTGTGGGGATTGTATTGTGCTTGTTGAAGGCAGTGCCATTTTTTCGCCGAACACTTGTCGATGTGTTCCTTCCGAATAGTTCAACTTTCGTTTCATCCGACCAGATTACCTTTTCCCAAAACTGCATACCTTTCTTTTCATGAGTTTCAACAAAGTTTAATCGGTCTTTGACATGTTTGATTTTCAGTAAAGGCACTTTTCTTGGTGATCTTGAATGAAATCCTGTACGATATAGAGCTCTGTTAATGGTATCTTTACTTACATTAATTCCAGCACCCTCAAAATCAGTTTTAATTTCAGAACGAGTAATGAAGGGTTTTTTTTTTTTGCACATTTCTGCTGATCCACCTTGAAGCACTCTCATTTATTTTTCTCGGTCTTCCATTTCTTGGAAGGTTTGCTGTACCGTCGCCATACTTCTTATACTTTCTGATGATATTTCCTACTGTATTTAGTGCTAGGTTCATTTCTTTGCTAATTTTTCGGTAACCTTGTCCTCCTTTGTGACGTTCAATGATTCCATCTCGCATATCTCTGGATAATTCTTTAGTTTTTGCCATTTTTAATCCTTGAATTGCAGAATGCACATCAAAGAGTCAGATGTATAGTAGGACTATCTTGTAAAACAATTGTGTGCTTCTCTGATTGGTCAGAGATAACATTCCAATACTATCGAAAATCTCGTTGCAGGGATAGTAGTTTGTAAGTCCGGGTTTCATGCTTTCGGGATCTTCAGCTCGACCACAAATAAATCAAACCCAAATAAAACATAAAATAAATCTACATTAAAAAAAAAATGATCCAGTCTGTCTGAAGATCGTGAAAGCGTGAAACACGGAGTTACAAACTACTATCCCTGCAGCCGCATGTATTAGCTCTATCACGGACATTGAGCATTTTCCATTAAACACCACGATCATATATATATATATATATATATATATATATATATATATATATATATATATATATATATATATATATTAGCAGCATGGCCCGGCGTTGCCCGTGCTTGATTCAAACAGCAATCGCTATCACTTGACTTAAAATATTTTTGCCCTTCCTTGCCATTAAAGGAGTTCCCTTTGCCATGCTGATGTTGCTACATGCCTTACTTCTTGCCTATCTCACACTGCGAATTTTTTCTAAGCTTTATACTAAACATTAAATCTGTTACGAAAAAAGAACTAAACAAAATGAACACAAAACGATCAGCTTTAAAAAAGGACTCGTAACTGGAAAAACTGAATGAAAAAAGAATGTTAACAACAAATACTTTTTCACTTCCAACCCAGTTCTGCGGAATCAGAATCAACGTTGAGTTTAAGCAAGGGAACGAGCTAATTGGAGTAAAATGACATGCAGATTTAAATTTTTCCCACTTGTGACGAATGCACCTATCGATTTTTTTGCATGCTAGTTAACATTCGTGTCAGTCAGCTGTTGGCTCTCACGCTGGCCAATAGAATCTTCCTGCCTATTCGTGGTAGCCAGCTATAGGCTCTCAATCTGGTCAGTACAACATGGCCGCAAACTACATGAAAACTGCCGTAGAAGCATGAAAAAAATCGATTATTTCCACTATCGATGGAAGTTGGGAAATGCAAAGTCGGACTTGGCCTTTCCACTAACTTGGAGCATGTGCATGTAAATTTTGGTGCAAATCCGTCGAAAATTGCGGCCGTCCATTCGTTACACACACACATCCTGCCTTTTATAGATAGAGATTACACAGTAAAAATCCCAAATTACCTCATGTGGGTATAGACTATTTATATTTATTTCACTATTTATTTATAGGTATAACCCTTTACACATCCTCGACCCTGGAGTCCAGAGTGTAAAAAGACTGGTTGCAATAGAAATTGACATTATTCGGACTGTAATCCTCATCTTCAACGCCATATTCACAATGTTTCGACTGTTGTACGCTCCGGCCTTTTTCAGGTGACTGAAATTTCGAAGCGAACCCTTTATTTCGTACACCGGGGTAGTTCCACGTGCCATGTCTCTTCTGGATGTCTAAGTTATTTTTCTTTAGCTCAACTCGCTAAGAACACATGGCCCAGTGGATAAAGACGTTGGTTAGATCCAGTGACTTGACTTAAAGGTATTGTGAGTTCAATGTAAATAAATCTAAAAGACATGTCTACAAGAAATTAAAATGTATAATTGGGGGATCAATTCTTCATTTCAATCAATATCTGAACTGATCCCTCACTTTGTGGCAACGGTAGTTTCTATACATTTGTATTCCAGAGAATGTAAATAAATCTAAAACCTACAAGGAATTACAAAATGGGTATAAATTGGGGGATCATTTCTACATTACAATCAATATCTAAACTGATCCCTCACTTTATGGTCGCAGTAGTTTCCATCCATTTATATTCCAGGGAATGTAAATAAATCTAAAAGACATGCCTGCGTAGCTAATCAGTATTTTATTGATTGATTTGTTTTCGACGGTTTATCAACCCTTTACAGTTTATTTAAAGCTGGAAAAAATTAATCTAAAAGGTTTTTTGGACATAATAATGATTCAGTGATAAAAGTCTTACTAATTAACCCATAGCTGGTGGGGGAAGAGGCAGATTTGTATCTTTCCAAGAGTAGATTATCCGCAATTGAATATTACGAAACCAAATGGAATTAGAACTCGGCTTTCTGATTAACAATATCGAACCATCCGCACATTCCAGCTTACATTCTGCGCTATTCCCAAGCGGTCACCCATCAAGGTACTGACCAGGGTCATTGTTGCTTAACTTCGAGGATCGTACAGAAACCAGTAGCTTCAGCGTGATGTGGCCGTACAACGCACGCGCATTGTAAATTTTGTAAAAAAAAAAAAAATACAGAAAAATGATATCAGTGTCATATTCAGAAATAGATTTTTTTTTTAAAGAGATTGATTAAATTTTTGGTCGGTTTTTGTAAAATATATATATATATATATATATATATATATATATATATATATATATATATATATATATATATATATATATATATATATATATATATATTCCGTTTGTTCGTGTCAGATATCTTCACTTGACAACCGGCGACTTTCTTTTTTATATAGATTTATTTTAGCTTCAGTTGTTAAACGATGCTAATTTTGACCTTTGCCGTTAGAAAGAAGTCGAACGCATATTCATAGATACGCGATTCGCTTCGGTAATGACATGCATACAATAAAGAACCATTTCTTCAGACCTTAAAAACAAAACTTTTCAGTAAGAATCTTACGATTAATACAAATATAAAATTTTCCACTTAGCTGATTGATGTTCAGCAGCTCGACTCCAGAGTCTCGTAGACGAACATTTGTGGCGATTTTCTAAGCGTAGCTTAGACATGGCACAAGTCCGAACGTATGGGGCACGCAGTGAATATCGAACTCCCTATATAGTCGTAATTGATCTAGAGACAAAAGCTTGCTAACCATTTACACCACGTTCCAATGCCTAAAGAAGAATCTTTGTGTAATTATACGTTCCACTCGTCAGGGGGTATCGACAAATCTCTGTCAATTTTCTCGATTTCGTTATTTTGATATTAAATTAAAACAAATCATTTATAACGATTTTTTATTGGTGTTAGCGGCTGATTCATCTTCTTTTTGTGTGTGCGTGCGCGTATGTGTGTGTATGTGTGTGTGTGTGCACGCCTGTACGTGTGCGCATGTGCAAATTTATAAAAAATATACGATAGCTATCATGGGTCTCCTCGGTAAAAGACAAGATGTAGAACAAGGGTCGACAAACTACGAAACGCGTGCCATCCGTGACATACGAAGCCATTTCCAATGATTTGTATAAAAATAAGTATGCTGAATGATTTTAAAACCCTAAGTCGGCACATAGCAAAAGGTTGTCGACCCCTGCCATATGTATATATATATATATATAAATATATATATATATATATATATATATATATATATATATATATATATATATATAAGTATAAAAGTGAACATAGAAGTCAACACTTAGAGGCGACAGTCTGTTTCATGCTAGATCGTCAGGCTAGCATGAAACAGCCTGTCGCCTCTGAGTGTTGACTTCTATGTTCACTTTTATATTTACACACGCTCTATCTCTGATATTGAACACTTTATTCCATAAATATAGCACATCTTAAGACAATATTTCTTCATATATATATATATATATATATATATATATATATATATATATATATAATTAAAATTAGAATACAGACTACATTAACGGTCCATTGATTATATTTTATTTCCTCAGGAAAGTCTTTTTTCACTGGTTCTTCAGATCAAATTTCCAAGCATACATACATACATACATACATATATATATATATATATATATATATATATATATATATATGCAATATAAAAATAAACCGATATAAATAAAAGCAATATAAATATATATATATATATATATATATATATATATATATATACACACACACATACACACGCATATTTATATATATATATATATATATATATATATATATATATATATATATATATATACACACACACATACACACGCATATATGTATATATATATATATATATATATATATATATATATATATATATATATATATATATATATATATAAGCATTTTTTCTAATGCATGTGATGGATTTTATTAATCCGACATATTTTGTATCACTTTTAAAGTTATTATTAATGGATACCCGTATTTGTGTAGACGTTCCATTTATTTATTAAAATTTGAATTTATTTATTTTCTTCTATCTACGGTTTCGATATTTCTGAACAGTTTTGGCGCCACTCATGATACACATTAGAATTTTTCGATCTAACGAGCCAATTTAAGAACATTACTCGAGCTTTCAGGTTAATGAGCAATTTGCGGTGTTGGGCGAAACTATGTTGCGGCCGAAACTCTATTCAATTTCTTTTTTCCGTTAGACTAAACTTGTTATAAATGATCATGACAAACCTGCCGGAAATGCTGGCCCGTACATAAAATCACATCATTTTTTACGGGTAATATACTAATACTACTACTGCTACTACTATTAATAATAATAACAAAAAATTTGATATGCTGAATGAAACTGCCAAATGCTACTGGGGTGAACATTTTTTAAAATAACTTTCCATACAATTCTACACAGACACACACACACACAAATATATATATATATATATATATATATATATATATATATATATATATATACGGAGTTTGACCTCGACAGCATCTTCGCCATAACTCGATCACATGTAAATTCATATGTAGATAACTTGAATTTTATTTGCACTCGTGTGAAAAAGATTATGTTAAAACCTTTTTACCTTTGCCTTTTAATAAGTGTTGGATTTTATTTTATTTATTTATTTTTTTTCTTCATTTTCTCTGATTTTCATCCAAACATTTCAACAGAGAAAATCAGATAAAAATGTCAATACATTCTGTTGTTTGTTCCACGGAATTTGAACTTTGATTTCGAAATAAACACTTGCAAGGAAACAGAATGAAATTTTAGAGCAATGAAACTGACTATTTTCTTCAAACAAACGTGGATGGAATTTTTAGGATTTTTTTTTTTCTGAAGAAAATTTCAATTCGGTTCCTGTTTATGATTAATATTAATAATAATAATAACCATAATAATAATAATAATAATAATAACAACAACAACAACAATAATAATAATAATAATAATAATAATAATAATAATAATTAAACAATGTAACTATCCTCTGGGATATGCCAATTCAAACTGACAGAGAAATAAAAACCAACAGAACAGATATTATCATAAAAGATAAGAAATTCAAGAAGTCTAAGCTTATTGACGTAGCAGTACCATCTGAGACAAACACTTCCATAAAAATTATCGAGAAATTGTCGAAATACAAGGACCTAAAGATCGAGATTAACAGAATGTAAGGCATGAATACTAAGACTGTACCAATAGTAATCTCATTTTTGGGTCTCTTGAGTAAAGGAATGGGAATTTTACTAACAGTGTCCAAGATAATATCAACATACAAGAAAAAATGCTATCAATTAAATGACAATTGTCCTATAGGGCCTAGGGACCATAGTTTGGACCCGACTCTACAGGATACAAAAGATAGGACCTTTTACAATTCTATGAGACTACACAATACACACTGAGAGAACAATCAAAGCCAACCGCCCAGCTATTGTTATTAAAGACCACAAACAAAAAAAGTGTCTCCATATTTATATGGCAGTCCCTGCTGACTGCAATGTATCTTTGAAGATATTCAAAAAGCTGT
Organism: Acanthosepion lycidas; assembly: GCA_963932145.1. Classification (NCBI taxonomy): domain Eukaryota; kingdom Metazoa; phylum Mollusca; class Cephalopoda; order Sepiida; family Sepiidae; genus Acanthosepion; species Acanthosepion lycidas. The sequence continues at coordinate 78,069,348 of OZ010607.1, read as the reverse complement.
CAAAATACAAGGACCTTGAAATAGAAATCTCAAAAATGTGGCATATGGGAGCATCAACAATCCCTGTTGTAGTGGGAGCCCTAGGATTGGTTGGAAAAGATTCCAGTAGACTAATTGAAGGGATTCCTGGAAGTTCATGCCTCAAAGAAATACAAAAAAATTGTTCTGACAAGTACAGTCCACACGGGTCGCATCTCTGACAGATGTAACAGTCTGAGGCCGAAAAATCTGTCACTGGAACAAACTCTTCCAACAGCGATGAGACACCTGATCTCCAAAACCGGATTATTCGCAACCTTAGGCCAAATGCCTCGATGCCAAATCAATTAATAAAAGACAAGCGAAATGGACTCGCGAATCAGAGATACCAAAAGTGGAGAGATATGATAGGAACTGGGATAGGAACTGGTATCTCAACGCAAACATGCTTGCCAATATCCGCATGAAAATCGGTCGAAATAAAAGACTCTCAAATGCGGAAATAGATCAGAAAAAACTAAATATAGAATAGAATACAATAACTCACCACACAAATAATAATGAGATGGGACTGGAAATAAATAATAAGAAAGAGAATCAGGTAAAAAACTAAAATAAATGAGATATGAAATAATAATCTGAAGAATCTACCTGCGACATAAACAACTTATTCAGATAATGTCATTGACGATTAATCAAACGACATTAGGGCAGAATTCCTTGAAAACAACAGAGGTGAAATCACCGAAGCGAAAAATCACATTATTGATATACTCAGCAGAGTAACTCGCACACAAATATTAGACAGAGAGCATCTCCCAAAATTCATATGTTTCCGTTGAGATAGGATCTTATATCAATTCATATGACAAAGTCCAATAAAAAATAACGTACAAACAGAAAATATATTAAATATTAAATCTCTATTTTTTCCAAAGATTAGGTCGTTTGCAGTGGTGTGCAGACAATATGAATCTATTTTCCGTGTGCATGATGAAATTTGTTTGGCCTTGAAAAATATTGCGTCATCCGTGATGGCATCAAATTTTTAGCACGCCAAGACACTGCTGATTTGACTGTCGATTAGTTGTCTTACGGCCGATTGCTGCAATGGACGTTACTTCAAGGAAGGGTACGGAAATAGTAATGCTACATGAACACACGGGCAAGACATACCAGAGAGCAAATCAAAGTACTATAGACTGGCCTGGAAACTCTCATGATTTAAATCCAATCAAGGATCAGTGGTCAATCTGCAAGGAACGACATCGTGGAATGGACATATGAACACACTGAAAAGCCTTACCAGTGAGCAAATCAAAGTACTATACACTGGTCCGGAAACTCTCTTGATTTAAATCCAATTGAGAATCTGTGGTCAATCTGCAAGGAACGACTTCGTGGAATGGACATATGAACACACTGAAAAGCCTTACCAGTGAGCAAATCAAATTACTATAGACTGGTCCGGAAACTCTCTTGATTTAAATCCAATTGAGAATCTGTGGTGAATCTGCAAGGAACGACATGGTGGAATGAACATATGAATACACTGAAAAGCCTTACCAGTCAGCAAATCAAAGTACTATACACTGTTCCGGAAACTCTCTTGATTTAAATCCAATTGAGAATCTGTGGTCAATCTGCAAGGAACGACTTCGTTGAATGGACATATGAACACACTGAAAAGCCTTACCAGTGAGCAAATCAAAGTACTATAGACTGGTCGGGAAACTCTCTTGATTTAAATCCAATCGAGGATCTGTAGTCAATCTGAAAGGAACGGCTTCGTGGAATGGACATATGAACACACTGAAAAGCCTTACCAGTGAGCAAATAAAAGTACTATAGACTGGTCCGGAAACTCTCTTGATTTAAATCCAATCGAGGATCTGTAGTCAATCTGAAAGGAACAACTTCGTGGAATGGACATATGAACACACTGAAAAGCCTTACCAGTGAGCAAATCAAAGTACTATAGACTGGCCCGGAAACTCTCTTGATTTAAATCCAATCGATGATCTGTAGTCAATCTGCAAGGAACGACTTCGTGGAATGGACATACGAACACACTGGAAAGCCTTACAAGTGAGCAAATCAAAGTACTATAGACAGGCCTGGAAACTCTCTTGATTTAAATCCAATTGAGAATCTGTGGTCAATCTGCAAATAACGACTTCGTGGAAAGAACGTACGAACACACTATCAAGCCTTACCAGTGAGCAAGTCAAAGTACTATAGACAGGCCTGGAAACTCTCTTGAAGAAAATCCAATATAGAATCTGTGGTCAATCTGCAAGGAACGACTTCGTGGAAAAAACATACGAACACACTGGCAAGCCTTACCAGTGAGCTAATCAAAGTACTATAGACTGGCCTGGAAAATCTTTTGATTTAAATGCAATCGAGAATCTGCAGTCAATCTGCAAGGAACGACTTCGTGGAATGGACAAATGAACACATTGAAAAGCCTTATGAGTGAGCAAATCAAAGTAATATAGACTGGCCTGGAAACTCTCTTGATTTAAATCCAATCGAGAATCTGTGGTCATTCTGGAAGGAACGATTTCGTGGAATGGACATATCAACACACTGAAAAACCTTATCAGTGAGCAAATCAAAGTACTATAGACTGGTCCGGAAACTCTCTTGTTTTAAATCCAATCGAGAATCTGTAGTCAATCTGCAAGGAACGACATCGTGGAATGGACATATGAACACACTGAGAAGCCTTACCAGTGAGCAAATCAAAGTACTATAGACTAGTCTGGAAACTCTCTTGATTTAAATCCAATCGAGAATCTGTAGTCAATCTGCAAGGAACGACATCGTGGAATGGACCTATGAACACACTGAAAAGCCTTATAAGTGATCAAATCAAAGTACTATAGACTGGTCTGGAAACTCTCTTAATTTAAATCCAATCGAGAATCTGTGGTCAATCTGCAAGGAACGGCTTCGTGGAATGGACACATCAACACACTGAAAAGCCTTACCAGTGAGAAAATCAAAGTACTATAGACTGGCCTGGAAACTCTCCTGATTTAAATCCAATCTAGAATCTGTGGTCAACCTGCAAGGAACGAGTTCCTGGAATGGACATATCAACACACTGAAAAGCCTTACCAGTGAGCAAATCAAAGTACTATAGACTGGACCGGAAACTTTCGTGATTTAAATCCAATCTAGAATCTGTGGTCAATCTGCAAGGAACGACTTCGCGGAATGGACATATGAACAAACTGAAAAGCCTTACCAGTGAGCAAATCAAAGTACTATAGACTGGCCTGGAAACTCTCTTGATTTGAATCCAATCGAGAATCTGTGGTCATTCTGGAAGGAACGATTTCGTGCAATGGACATATCAACACACTGAAAAACCTTATCCGTGAGCAAATCAAAGTACTATAGACTGGTCCGGAAACTCTCTTGTTTTAAATCCAATCGAGAATCTGTAGTCAATCTGCAAGGAACGACATCGTGGAATGGACATATGAACACACTGAGAAGCCTTACCAGTGAGCAAATCAAAGTACTATAGACTAGTCTGGAAACTCTCTTGATTTAAATCCAATCGAGAATCTGTAGTCAATCTGCAAGGAACGACATCGTGGAATGGACCTATGAACACACTGAAAAGCCTTATAAGTGATCAAATCAAAGTACTATAGACTGGTCTGGAAACTCTCTTAATTTAAATCCAATCGAGAATCTGTGGTCAATCTGCAAGGAACGGCTTCGTGGAATGGACACATCAACACACTGAAAAGCCTTACCAGTGAGAAAATCAAAGTACTATAGACTGGCCTGGAAACTCTCCTGATTTAAATCCAATCTAGAATCTGTGGTCAACCTGCAAGGAACGAGTTCCTGGAATGGACATATCAACACACTGAAAAGCCTTACCAGTGAGCAAATCAAAGTACTATAGACTGGACCGGAAACTTTCGTGATTTAAATCCAATCTAGAATCTGTGGTCAATCTGCAAGGAACGACTTCGCGGAATGGACATATGAACAAACTGAAAAGCCTTACCAGTGAGCAAATCAAAGTACTATAGACTGGCCTGGAAACTCTCTTTATTTGAATCCAATCGAGAATCTGTGGTCAATCTGCTAGTAACGACTTCGTGGAATGGACATATGAACACACTGAAAAGCCTTACCAGTGAGCAAATCAAAGTACTATAGAATGGCCTGGAAACTCTCTTGAATTAAATCCAATATAGAATCTCTGGTCAATCTACAAGGAACGATTTCGTGGAATGGACATATCAACACACTGAAAAGCCTTACCGGTGAGAAAATCAAAGTACTATAGACTGGTCCGGAAACTCTCTTGATTTACATCCAATCGAGAATCTGTGGTCAATCTGGAAGGAACGACTTCGTGGAATGGACATATGAACACACTGAAAAGCCTAACCAGTGAGCAGATAAAAGTACTATAGACTGGCCCGGAAACTCTCTTGATTTAAATCCAGTCGAGAATGTGTGGTTAATCTGCAAGGAACGACTTCGTGGAATGGACATATGAACACACTGAAAAGCCTTATCAGTGAGCAAATCAAAGTACTATAGACTGGCCTTGAAACTCTCTTGATTTAAATCCAATCGAGAATCTGTGGTCAATCTGCAAGGAACGATTTCGTGGAATGGACATATGAACACACTGAAAAGCCTTATCAGTGAGCAAATCAAAGTACTATAGACTGGCCTGGAAACTCTCTTGATTTAAATCCAATCTAGAATCTGTGGTCAATCTGCAAGGAATAACTTCGTGGAATGGACATATCAACACACTGAAAAGCCTTACCAGTGACCAATCAAAGTACTATAGACTGGCCTGGAAACTCACATGATTGAAATCCAATCTAGAATCTGTGGTCAATCGGCAAGGAACGACTTCGTGGAATGGACATATGAACACACTGAAAAGCCTTACCAGTGAGCAAATCAAAGCACTATAGACTGGCCTGAAAAATCTTTTGATTTAAATGCAATCGAGAATGTGTGGTCAATCTGCAAGGAACGACTTCGTGGAATGGACATACGAACACACTGGCAAGCCTTACCAGTGAGCAAATCAAAGTACTATAGACTGGCCTGGAAACTCTCTTGATTTAAATCCAATCTAGTATCTTTGGTCAATCTGCAAGGAACGACTTCGTGGAATGGACATATGAAGACACTGAAAAGCCTTACCAGTGAGCAAATCAATGTACTATAGACTGGTCCGGAAACTCTCTTTATTTAAATCCAATCGAGAATATGTGGTCAATCTGCAAGTAACGACTTCGTGGAATGGACATATCAACACACTGAAAAGCCTTATCAGTGAGCAAATCAAAGTAATATAGACTAGCCAAGATTTAAATTTTATAATATAGACTAGCTCTTGATTTAAATCCAATAGAGAATCTGTGTTCAATCTGCAAGGAACGATTTCGTGGAATGGACATATCAACACACTGAAAAGCCTTACCAGTGAGCAAATCAAAGTACTATACACTAGTCCGGAAACTCTCTTGATTTAAATCCAATCGAGAATCTGTGGTCAATCTGCAAGGAACGACTTCATGGAATGGACATATGAACACCCTGAAAAGCCTTATCAGTGAGCAAATCAAAGTACTATGGACTGGCCTAGAAACTCTCTTGATTTAAATCCAATCGAGAATCTGTGGTCAATCTGCAAGGAACGATTTCGTGGAATGGACATATGAACACCCTGAAAAGCCTTATCAGTGAGCAAATCAAAGTACTATAGACTGGCCTAGAAACTCTTTTGATTTAAATCCAATCGAGAATCTGTGGTCAATCTGCAAGGAACGATTTCGTGGAATGGACATATGAACACACTGAAAAGCCTTATCAGTGAGCAAATCAAAGTACTATAGACTGGCCCGGGAAACTCTCTTGATTTAAATCCAATCGAGAATCTGTGGTCAATCTGCAAGGAACGATTTCGTGGAATGGACATATGAACACCCTGAAAAGCCTTACCAGTGATCAAATCAAAGTACTATAGACTGGCCTGGAAACTCTCTTGAATTAAATCCAATAAGAAACTGTGGTCAATCTGCAAGGAACGACTTCGTGAAATGGACACATCAACACACTGGCAAGCCTTACTATTGAGTAAATCAAAGTACTATAGACTGGCCTGGAAACTCTCTTGATTTAAATCCAATCTAGAATCTGTGGTCAATCTGCAAGGAATGACTTCGTGGAATGGACATATGAACACACTGGGAAGCCTTACCAGTGAGCAAATCAAAGTAGTATCGACTGGCCTGGAAACTCTCTTGATTTAAATCTTATTGAGAATCTGTCGTCAATCTGCCAGGAACGACTTCGTGGAATGGACATATGAACACACTGAAAAGCCTTACCAGTGAGCAAATCAAAGTACTATAGACTGGCCTTGAAACTCTCTTGATTTACATCCAATCGAGAATCTGTGGTCAAACTGGAAGGAACGACTTCGTGGAATGGACATATGAACACACTGAAAAGCCTTACCAGTGAGCAAATCAAAGTACTATAGACTGGCCTTGAAACTCTCTTGATTTACATCCAATCGAGAATCTGTCGTCAATCTGCCAGGAACGACTTCGTGGAATGGACATATGAACACACTGAAAAGCCTTATCAGTGAGCAAATCAAAGTACTATAGACTGGCCTGAAAACTCACTTGAATTAAATCCAATAAGAAACTGTGGTCAATCTGCAAGGAACGACTTCGTGAAATGGACACATCAACACACTGGCAAGCCTTACTATTGAGTAAATCAGTAGTATAGACTGGCCTGGAAACTCTCTTGATTTAAATCCAATCTAGAATCTGTGGTCAATCTGCAAGTAACGACTTCGTGGAATGGACATATGAACACACTGGCCAGCCTTACCAGTAAGAAAATCAAAGTACTATACACTGTCCCAGAAACTCTCTTGATTTAAATCCAATCGAGCACCTGTGGTCAATCTGCAAGGAACGACTTCGTGGAACGGACATATCAGCACACTGAAAAGCCTGACCAGTCAGCAAATCAAAGTAGTATAGACTGGCCTGGAAACTCTCTTGATTTCAATCCAATTGAGAATCTGTGGTCAATCTGCAAGGAACGACTTCGTGGAAAGAACATACGAACACACTGAAAAGCCTTATCAGTGAGCAAATCAAAGTACTATAGACTGGCCTGAAAACTCTCTTGATTTAAATCCAATCGAGAATCTGTGGTCAATCTGCAAGGAACGATTTCGTGGAATGGACATATGAACACACTGAAAAGCCTTATCAGTGAGCAAATCAAAGTACTATAGACTGGCCTGAAAACTCTCTTGATTTAAATCCAATCTAGAATCTGTGGTCAATCTGCAAGGAATGACTTCGTGGAATGGACATATCAACACACTGAAAAGCCTTACCAGTGAGCAAATCAAAGTACTATAGACTGGCTTGGAAACTCTCCTGATTTAAATCCAATCTAGAATCTGTGGTCAACCTGCAAGGAACGAGTTCCTGGAATGGACATATCAACACACTGAAAAGCCTTACCAGTGAGCAAATCAAAGTACTATAGACTGGCCTGGAAACTCTCATGATTTAAATCCAATCAAGAATCAGTGGTCAATCTGCAAGGAACGACATCGTGGAATGGACATATGAACACACTGAAAAGCCTTATCAGTGAGCAAATTAAAGTACTATAGACTGGTCCGGAAACTCTCTTGATTTAAATCTAATCGAGAATCTGTGGTCAATCTGCAAGGAATGACTTCGTGGAATGGACATATCAACACACTGAAAAGCCTGACCAGTGAGCAAATGAAAGTACTATAGACTTGTCTGGAAACTCTCTTGATTTAAATCCAATCGAGAACGTGTGTCAATCTGCAAGGAACGACTTCGTGGAATGGACATATGAACACACTGAAAAGCCTTACCAATCAGCAAATCAAAGTACTATAGACTGACCCGGAAATTCTCTTGATTTAAATCCAATCGAGAATCTGTGGTCAATCTGCAAGGAAAGGCTTCGTGGAATGGACATACGAAGTACTAACATGTGCAATAGGTCATGTTTCATTGGGATAATAGGAGAAAAAGTAAATAATAACGGAATTATTTTTTCAATTAATTTGCACAAGTGTGTATATATATATATATATATATATATATATATATATATATATATATATATATATATATTATGCATATATATATATATATATATATGCATAAGTATTATGCCTATTTATTTTATATAATTTAATATATATATATATATATATATGTATGTGTCTGTATATATGCGTGTATGTATATATATGTAGGTGTGTGTGTGTATTTATAGATACAAATATTGAAGTAAATGCTCTGTTTATAATAAACTGTATTAAACAACATTTACCGGCCTGAATGTACGAGAATGTATAATGTAGAAACATATAAAAAGAATCTATAAACATAAAAATGTCTTAAAATATTTGTCGGACTTTGTCCATTTCATAATATGTGACGTCGTTTGTTTACATTTGGATACGCATCGAGCAGATATGAATGTACGTGAGAGATTCATGGAAGATTGTAGCTTAAAGACAGTAAAATCGACCTTGCTAACCGAACGCTCCTCTGTAGCCAAATCGGTTAAGGCACGTGAAGTTAAATGACGTGTTACGTATAGGACACAGGTTCGATTCCTCTCGGAGGACGAATATTTTCTGTTAAACTTTTTCGGATATTCAGGCCGGTAAATGTTGTTTAATATAAACAGAGCATTTACTTAAATATTTGTATCTATAAAAAGAATGTATAAACATAAAAATGTCTTAAAAATTATTGTCGGACTTTGTCCATTTCATAATGTGTGTCGTCATTAGTTTACATTTGGATACGCTTTGAGCAGATATGAATGTACATGAGAGATTCATAGGAGATTGAAGTTTAAATACAGTAAATTCGAGCTTGCTAACCGAACGCTCCTCTATAGCCAAATCGGTTAAGGCACGTCAAGCTAAATGACGGTTCGGTATGGGATACAGTTTTCGAATCCTGTCGGAGGGCGAATATTTTCTGTGGAAATTTCTCGGACATTCAGGCCGGTAAATGTTGTTTAATATAAACAGAGCATTTACTTAAATATTTGTATCTATAAGAATAATGTATATATGTTTGTGTGTGCTTTTATATATATATATATATATATATATATATATAAGTATCATGCTTATTTATTTTATATGATTTAATATATATATATATAGAAGATATAAAGATATGTATGTTTATATATGAAGCACAATATTTTGAAAAATATATGACAAAGGCGAAAAAGTTTTCGTTAGACTCGTTACCTCCGTTCGGATTTTATCCTCACACGAAAACTTTTTCCACTTTTTCATACATTTTTCATATATATATATATATATATATATATATATATATATATATATATATATATATATATAATTGCTGTATTGCCTTTTTAGCGAATTCAGATAAGACGTTGCAGATTTAATGTCTTGTCATTAAATCTTTCTGTTACCTCCGCTAACATCTGCCACCCGATCACACACCCGGTTTCACACACGATTCTGAATAAAGATGAACATCGTTTCCCAAATATATTCCATCTCGCACATACCCGCTCTTTTCAAATTCCTTCCATCACTTCCAACTTATTTTTACGCCATATCAAAATTGACTTGTTTTGTGATTTTCATTGAACCAAGATCGAAACGAATTGGCCCCAGGCCTTGAAATGTAAATTAGGAGGGTCAATAAAATAATATAATATTGAAATGAAATTACCGAGACACCGTTTTCTCCCATTTTTCTCCAAGTGACCCCGGGTTTGTTTGCTAGATACATTTACCAAGGCACACTCAGTCCGGATGTTAACCGTAGTATTTGTGGACAAGACCCCATTAGCTTAGTCGCAAACAGCCTCTCAAAAACATTGTCGTAAAAGGAATAAGCTCTTTTAAAACAAAATTCATTCATATAAAATCCCACGTAATTCATTCGTATAAAATCCCAAGTAAAAGTCATGTTCGTAGCGGGGGTGACGATAAAACATAAATAAAACAGAAAAACAAACAAACAACGAAATGTCTGCCTTTTATTTTGCTCTTTGCATGAATTAAATACCACTTATAACCAATGTTATTTGTTTTTTACAAAGACAAACGTGAAATATGAAAATCAAAATGACTTCATTAAATCATTGAATAATAGCAAACCTTCCATATTGTCGAACATTATCAAAGTCTGGTACAAGGATGCAAAAATTCGGCACCTGTTTAGGGTCGTAATCAACACACTGAAACAAAAGGTTTGCTGAATATATCTTTAAAGTTGATACATAAATAAACATACAAACTGAAAAGTTAAAATAATTCTGATATTTACGCTATTTACATATTTGATTAGATGCTCTCTTCATTTAGAAAAAAATCTAATATGTTATCAACGTCCTGGGTTTGACGATAAACTACATCCGCGTCCTGGGTACGGCAATAAACTACATCCAACAGCAAGGCGTCAGATAATGTTTTCGGAAAAATAATGTTGCCAGCTATACGTTTCTGAAACCATAATGTTGCCAGCTATACGTTTTTGACCTTTAAAGTCACTCAAAATTATTTTCGGCATAAAATGACCACTAAGTTTGAGATGCCGTTAAACAAAACAATTAATCAATCAAGAACATGAAATTATTTGCAAAAACTGAACCAAAAATTATATTGGATTTTTTAAAAAGAATTGGTCTCTTATCAAAGATGTAGACTGATGTCTAAACAACATATCCTAACTTTTACCATTTTGCGAATAAAATGTCCTTATCAAATGGAAATTCTTGACTTAAACAAAAATACCTAGGATTATTTTGCAGTGTACAAGCAAATGAGCTCTAGATTGCTAAAAATGTTCCATACAAAATAGGCATTTAAAAATCATATATTTGGTATATATATATAAACTGGATTTGGCATTAAATAACCCACAGTGGTTGATATGCCATAAAACCCAAACAAACAAACAAATAATATGTTATTAATATTTACGTTAAGATACGTTTCGTGAGCAGATATCGTTCGGGAAAGATCGGTGAAGATTTGTTGTTTATAAACAGTAATTCGGACTTTGCTAACCAGATGCCTCTTTGTGGCTGAATGGTTAACAGCTCAACAGATCAAATGACGGGCTCCGTATAGAAATACAGATTCGATTTAGGAAAGCGAGTTCGAATCCTGCTAGAGTGCGTACATTTTTCTAATATGATTTCTCGAATATTCAGGCAGGTAGATGATAATAAATAAATATACTGTTTAATAAATAAACGAGGCGTCTACTCAAATACGAATATCTCTAAAAATAATGATTAATAAATAAAAAATGAATTCATAAAATTCCTGAGCGGAGATGTATATTTCGAAATTCGGGAAAAACATGTTTAAAAGCGCAATACTTGCTTTGGTTGAGCATCGGTTTCTTTGTAGACGAGAGGTCAAAGCACATGGAACTAGCACAATCGGGCCCGATAGGCGAAATAAAGGGCTAGATTCGAAATACCAATGACCTGAAGAAGGTCGGAGAGTGAAACGAGAAAAACGTTGTGAATATGGCAATAAAGATGAGGATAATAGTCCGAATAATGTAAGTAATCATAATACCTCATCTCAGAGATATAGACAGCTATTATATCACTAGAAGCTAGTCACTAGATCTAACCAGCGTCTTTATTCACTGGGCCATGTGTCCTTGTGAATATGGCAATGAAGATGAGGATAACAGTCCGAATAATGTAAATAATGTAAATAATCATAATACCTCATCTCAGAGATATAGACAGATAAATCAGTTTTGTTTTGGAGGATTTACAATACACTGGATCTAACCAACGTCTTTATCCACTTG
>OZ010607.1:78027442-78049942 GCA_963932145.1 Acanthosepion lycidas | reverse complement strand
CTGTAATGTGTGCGCGTGTTTTTGCTAGTTTGTGTATATATATTCCTTTTCCATACATAAATTTTGTTTTATTGCAAGGAAATAGTATATATATATATATATATATATATATATATATATATATATATATATATATATTGTATGGTGTGTAATGTTTGTGTGTGGGCGTGTGGTCTGTCTAATGTATTTGTTTTTGTCAGTATATATATGCGTTCTCCATACATATATCTTATGGATGATATTATTATAAAGAAATCTACACAGTAACTAAATGTATTTTGTATGGTGTGTGTGTTTGTGTGGTCTGACTACTGTTTTTTGTCAATATCTTTATATGGTGTGTGTTTTTTGTATATGTGGTTATAATTTGTTTATTGTTGGTTAAATTTGTCTATGAATTTTTTTTTCTTGTATTTATAGGTAAGAGTAATCGTCTGTTTGATATATTGGCGTAATTTTAAATTTACCTTTATTGCCTTTGTGGTTGTGTTGTGATACAAAGAATTTTCTGTTGTTTGGTAGTTTAATATTGCTAACGTTGTCCAGTAATATATATATATATTAAATTTCTAATTTGACATATTTTTTTTTTTTTAGTTAGAACGTTATTTTTAGTTGGTACCTGTATTTTAGTAGAGGCTCCGTTTTTTATTTTTAAACAATGTTTATTTCGTCTACTGGCCTTCACACTCGGGAAAACTTAATAATCTGTATATGCTCTTTATTAACTTATCCCGATACGCTGGGTAGGAGACTAAATAAATCCTATTTACGAAAAAAGGAGCGTCTACTCAGATAAGGGTATCCACTAAAAATAACGTTTGAACTAATAAAAAATATATGAGCGTGTATTTATATATTTGTCTCAATTTCCTTCTATCCATCCATCTGTCTAAATATTTGTTTACCTTTGTGTGTGTAATTTCAATATTTCTTCCATTTTTTCGATATTTATTTGAGAATTTTTTTTAATATTTACACAGGCAGACTCTTACTCACACACATCTATGTGCACAGACACCAACATATCCAGAAGTAAAAAAAAAAAAGAAATTGTAACCCTCTGTCTGCATCAAAAGAACTACAGACTTCGTCTTTCCTTGTATGTCCATTCAGTGATAACTTTTCAAAACGTCGTACAATATGATTGCGATGCATGGCCAAGTGTCTTACTGCCTACACGCCAATCTCTCTTCATGCCGACGAACAGGAATCTAGTTCATCATGATAGCACGTAATACCGTGTTTAGAGAAAACGAAAGTATTACAGGTCATTAATCTTGAGATAGAAACGTTAAAAAAAAATCAGGCAAACAAGCAAACAAAAACTAAAAACAATTCATTGACTGATGAAGCTGCCAAACGGTTGTGAAAGCCCCCCCCCCTTTTATTTGATTCCAAGCTATTTTGATTTTTCTTTCCTTTTCAGAGAAGAGTCAATAATAAAAGAACGGTAATTGATAAAAACTTCACTCCTTTCTTTGTGTCGCCTAAACTCTATATGATATAAGCCAGCGCTTTCCAATCATTTTTTTTTTTCACTCATAAACCACAATGTTTTTGGTCGACCCCAATAACCATTTGATAAAAAAAGATTACTTAATTTTTTACTAATAGAAAAGTTTAGGAATTGTATTATAGAAATAGTAAATGTATATCTTTCTTTCGTACATAATTTTTGGTCCCATAAACATTCGATGAAAAAAAAAGAAGGTTATTATATTTTTTACTGTTATATATGCTTAAGAATTGTATAATAGAAATATTAAATGTATATATTTTATTTTGAAGTAAAACTAATTTAATGAAAATAAACTTGTATCTCCCCATTTAAAGATCTTAGGCACGTGAAAACGAACGTAGTATTTTCAATTTGCGAGAAAGAGTAAAAAAAAAAGGGAGGGTAATCGCCATGTCCAGTGAATAATTCTCTTTTTGACACAGAGTTTACTTTGCAGTCTCATGGAGTTTAAACAATGTCGAAGATGTTATATAAAATTTCATTTAAACGGTATTGATGAAATTAATTGTGAAATCTTGTCCCAATCTTCGAAATCACTCAAACAAAGTTCCTCTCTAATTCCTATCCTATCTGCTCCTCTCAATACATCCCTGTCCTGTGCAATTAGGGAAAAAATCACCTCGAGTACAACTCGAACTTGGTTCGTTGATTCCGTTTTGTGATTGTTTAAATCAAGGGTTCTCAACATCTTTTCTTTTTTTTTTTACCGATGAACTTTTTTTTACCGATGAACCATTTTTTTTTTTACCGATGGATCATTTTTTTTGCCGAAGAGCCACTTTTTTTTTAAACATTTTCCCCCCGAGGAACCATTTTTTTTACCGATGAACCAATTTTGTTTTACCGATGTGCCATTTTTTTTTTTTTAACCTATGAACCCTTTTTTACCGATGAATCATTTTTTTTTTACCGATGGATCTTTTTTTTTTTTTACCGATGAACCATTTTTATTTTATTTTACCGATGAAACATTTTTTTTTTACCGATGAATCATTTTTTTTTTTTTACCGATGAACCTTTTTTTTTTTTTTTTTTACCGATGAACCATTTTTTTTTTTTACCGATGAAACATTTTTTTTTTTACCGATGAAACATTTTTTTTTTACCGATGAAACATTTTTTTTTTTTTACCGATGATTCATTTTTTTCTTTTTACCAATGAAACATTTTTTTTTAACCGATGAACCATTTTTTTTTAAACCGATGAACCATTTTTTTTTTACCGATGAACCTTTTTTTTTTTTTACCCATGAACCTTTTTTTTTTTTTTTACCGATGAACCATTTTTTTTTTTTTTTACCGATGAAACTTTTTTTTTTTACCGATGAACCCCTTTTTTTTTTTTTTTTTGCGGATGAACTATTTTTACTCGCAATGTTTTGGTGGGGCTCCGAAGAAAAAAACTTACTTATTTTTTTACTAATAAATAAGTTTAGAAATTGTATTATAGAAATAGTAAATGTGTATGGTTTATTTTAAAATAAAACTAATTTATTGAAAATAAACTTGTATTTATCAACTAAATTCTCCAACAAAAAAAAAAAAAAATTCAAAAGTTCCAATCTCCCAATCAGAGGCTCAACCAAGTGTGACAAGTCTATTAATATATAGATAATAAATTAAAAGTTGTCTCACAAAAGACATTTCCAAATGAGTTGTACTTTGACATAAATCCACTGCCCCGTTAAAAAAAAAATTCCATGTTCCCTCAGGACATAAGCAGTCATGGCTTTCCACGGATTCTTTTTCATTATTATGTGTGAATTGCCATGGATTCTTGGGAAAGATAGTGGAGTGGTTTCTCCATTGCTTTTTCCACAGTTTGCAATTCAGAGTTTCCTTTTCTTAGACTGGCTTCCAATCAAGACTAGAGAAGTCAGTCTACTTTGCTACTTAACCCAAAGCTGGTGAGAAGAAGAAACAGATTCTTGCTTTACCCAACTTTTCCACTTGCTGCTGACGTCCATTCTATTACACTGCACCTCCCCGATTAGTAAATCTCTAACCCAATTACAAATCCACATATTTGGAAGCTGGCATTTTCCTATATTATTAAAATAAGTAAAACTTACACTCATCTTGCTACAAATAGAAGCTAATAGCAAATTATAATAACAAGTTGAAGATATTTTGTAGAGGAGAAAAGCAAATGCCATTTTAGTTAACTTCTAGCAATTACATCAATGGTTCAAAACCTTTTTTTTTTTACCCATGGACAATTTTTACTCTTAACTTTTTTGGTCGACCCCCATAACCATTTGCTAAAAAAAGATTACTTTATTTTTTATTAATAGAAAAGTTTAGAAATTGTATTATAGAAATAGTAAACGTATATGCTTTATTTTAAATTAAACTAATTTATTGAAAATAAACTTGTATTTAACAACTAAATTCTATGGTCATTTATTTACACTAATAAAATAACTCATAATCAATTATCCCTTCTATATATATAATCCTTAAATATAATACGTGTGTGTGTGCAAGTTTTTTTTGTGTATAAAATTCAGGGGCAGTGTGCAAAATTTTCACGTCCATATGCAAAAAAAAAACAAAACTACCGCGCTGACAAAGTAAAAAGCAAACTACCTTTTTTCCCCCCTTCTCTCTGCGAACTACGATCAAAGCGCAATGAATAATAGAAAATAGCCACGCAACATTCAACTTTTACCATCAAATGATCCGGTAGAATAAAAGGGACGCTGAATTACATCGTTTTATCTGGTTTTCTGCTAGCTTAAAAGTTGCTTTTCTATTTTTAGTATTTTAATATGGGGCACATTACTGTAGAAATTCTAATTCTCACTTGTAACCACCGTTCCAAATTGAAATTGATCTACAAACCACTAAAATATTACCGTGGACCCCTAATTTGCTATATATTTTTATGTGAACCACATAAGTGTTACATGAAAACCTGAGGGTCCTTATGGCCCTAGGTTGAGGACTACTGATCTTAACATACAGTAAAGTATCGTAGCTAGTTTATTATAGAAATAGTAAATGTATATGGTTTATTTTGAAGTAAAACTAATTTAATTAAATAAACTTGAATTTAACAACTAAATTCTATGGAACATTTATGTGCACTAACAAAATAACTAGAAAATAATCCATTTTAAAATATGTGAGGAATTAACAAATTTAAAAAAAAGTGCAGATTTATTCAATGAGATCCTTGTGGTTGATCCTGCTCTTTGAGATTTTTATATTTCGCTCCATCTATTACATCTCTATCTGATTTTCAAGGGGAAGCCGTTTTTTTTTTCTAAACTTAAAACAATCTTCCTATTGGATCCCCGTGTGCCAAAATCTCCTGTATCCTGTTCAAACAAGTACATATGAGGTTGGTGCAAAAATAATGTCGTTTTCTCACATATGTTACTATGTGAGAAAACGACATATTTTTGCACCAACTTAATAATATTATATCTAATTATTAACAGTACACTGGCATACATGATTAATTAATATTAATTAATAATGCTTCATCCAATAATAAATTCAAGGTAATATTACAACTAATACTACTTGTACCCTCCATGGCACTGGAGCAGTGGTTCTCATTTTTTTTTTTTTTTTTTTTTTTTTGACACAGGGGCCATTTTTAATCTAATTTTTTGGGGTGGACTCCAATAACTATTTGATGGGAAAAAAAGCTATATTTTTACTAATAGATATGTTTAGGAATTGTGTTATAAAAATAGTAAATGTATATGGTTTATTTTGAAGTAAAATTAATTTGATAAAAATAAACTTGTATTTAACAACTAAATTCTATGGTAGTATTATTTTCACTTGTGAGTCATGTAGACGACACTTTATCCATCACACTTTACAGTTTACAGAGTAAATGAACAATATATATATATATATTCAAATATGTTTCATTGAATAATATAGATATATAATGTCTATTTATTTTTATAATAATTCTTTTTACTTCTCGAATCCGGGTTTGATGTTAAGATGAAATTCATTGTACATTAGTAAAATAACTTGAAAATAATCCATTTTAAAATATTTGAGAAATCATTAAATTTAAAAGTGCAGATTTATTCAATAAGATCCCTTTGGTTGATTTTACCCTGTGAGCTATTTTTACATTCGAATCTATTGATGTCGAAGATCGCACCTTTTCACAAGGTCGACTCTATTAATATTATAATTAATTTACATTAATATATTATTTTATTAAAATTTTAAATTAATACTTATTATTCAATATTTATTATTAATAAATTAAATTAACTTATTTAATAAATTATAATGTGTATATAATCCTTCCTTTATATATCGTTCTCAGTTTTTATTCAACTTTTTCAATCAAAACAACAGGTAGAATAAAAAGGGACTGTAACTAATGTCGCTTGATCACATTTTCTACTGGGGAGACTCAGGTTCGAATCCTGCCGGAGAACGCAATTTTTTAAAATAAGATTTCTTGAATATACGAAAATAAATAGATATACTCTTTAATAAATATACGACGCGTCTACTCAAATACGAGTATCCACTGAAAATAACGTTATATAGTGATAAATAATATTTTATTTAAATTTCTCTTTGTTTCTCCTACGTATTTATTCGGGCAATCATTACAGGCGATAAAGTAATTTTCACCCTCAAGTGTTATTACTTTTCCGGCAGCTCTTTCTGAAGTAACAGACTGAGTTTGATAGAGAGAGGAAGTGAAAGGGAGAGAGAGAGAGAGAGCGATATGAAAATACTGAGAATTATAATGAGAGAGGGTGGGCGAGAGAAAGTGAGAGATATGAACAGACAGAATGATAAAGAGATTAAAAAATTGTGAATGAGAGAGAGAGAGAGAGAGAGAGAGAGGGTAGATGAACAACACGAGAGTAATAGATACAGAGATGAACAATCTGAGAATTATATATATATATATATATATATATTATAAATTGACTGATTTAAAAATATGATTCTATCGCTACACAGGAATTACCATGTTTCAAAAATAGAAACTAAAAACTTCACATTCAGTTATATAATTATATATATTTAGAATCTAGATACCAAAATTCTCTTGAAAATAAAACAGAACTAGGGCCTTTAATTTAATTATATAATTGAATCTGAAGTTTTAGTTTCTGTTTTTGAAACATGATAATTCCTGTGTAGCGATCGAACCATATTTTTAAGTCAGTTAATTTATAATATTTATGCTCTGTAAATTTACATTGAGCACTGTTTTGTAAAAATAAAAAAAATATTAATAAGAACACCGGATTATATATCTTACTGTTATATATATATATATATATATATATATATATATATATATATATATATATATATATATATTTATATATATATATATATATATATATATATATATATATAGAGAGAGAGAGAGAGAGGGGGGAGGTGGAGAGGAAGGGAGAGAGAGAGAGGATCCTGAGTTATAAAGAGGTCATCATATACAGGAATGCCGGAAGCTTCAATACGAATATTTCAGAGTGTTTGGGTTTCAATGCAGAGAAGTCGGAAAGAGTTGGATGAGTCTAATGGTGATTACGAAGGTGTTGGGATTGATCACTAATGATGCCAACGTTAAGCCTCCATTCATCTTCCCACAGGGCATCAGACTCAACACGAGGGCTAGGGCAAGTGCCTCCAGGTGGTCTGGAAACACGATGATTGTGCACAATGCCACACAAGCAGGAGAAACCAGTCATGGCTGTCACACAGTTTCTATGACTTCATCACCCCTTAAATCCGACTACCTAATTCCCCAGATTGCAACCCGCTTGATTATTATGTGTGGGGCGCAGTTGAGCGAAAGACAAGTAAAACTCCTTGTAACACCAAAAATGAACTGGGGTAAAGGACTATAGCAGTATTCACCAACTTAAACAAGGAGACCGTCCAGAAGAGTTGCAGGAGATTCCGAAGTCGTCTGGAGGTCATATCTGAAGCCAATAAAGATTTTATTGAAAACATTTACTCTTTAGTTTTTTTTAAAGATATTTTGCGGTAATTTTGATAAATATATCTGTTAAAATTAGATTTCAGTATTATTTTCACTTGTGAGTCATGTAGACGACACTTTATCCATCACACTTTACAGTTTACAGAGTAAATGAACAATATATATATATATATATATATATATATATATATATATATATATATATATATATATATTCAAATATGTTTCATTGACATATAATGTCTATTTATTTTTATAATAATTCTTTTTACTTCTCGAATCCGGGTTTGATGTTAAGATGAAATTCATTGAAAATGGCTCCGTAGTTTTTTCCTACCCAAGTACTTTTGATATCCTTCAAGGGTGAATGACAAAGACAACTCCGATAGCTGTGATGCTGATTTTTCAAAACAAGCGTGAACTTGTTCTGTTACAATTATATTAAAATTTTAAATTTATCCGTTGAAGCTATTAGAGACTCGGAAAGGCTTATTGTAAATGGACATAATATGTCCATATTATTCAATGAAACACGCTTGAATGAAGATATACTAGCTAAATATACACTCAACAAAATTACATTTCAAACTAGTCACAACATATTATACTGCATCTAGACATTGCTTCCGATGTAATACTTCAGCCTATCGCGTGGTATGACGACATAGAACCGCATCTTGAACTTAAGACCTGCGTCTGCTATTCCGCGACTGTTATCGTCGCATAGCACTTTTCTATGTCAAAATAACAAAATATTATACTTAACGGAGGATATTTTCGTTTCATGCCTGCATAACCATTCTGAGGATGACTCATGTGGGTCGAAACCTTAGTATGTTGGACAATTTTTGTCTTTATTTTCAACAGAAATTAAATTCAACATACAAGTATTAGAACGGCTCTTGATCAGACATAATAGACATTCATTGTCTGTTATATTTAATAATATATATATATATATATATATATATATATATATATATATATATATATATATATATAGGTAGATAGATAGATAGATAGATAGATAGATAGATAGATATAATTAATATAAGTAAAAGGATTGTCACTTAGCTGATTGATGTTACCTTCATCATCCCCAATCCAAAGTTTCGTAGACAAACCCTCTTGAAATTACTCCTCCCACTCGCCAGGGGCTATGAGCAATAGACTGGTATGTCTCTCAATTTTTCTTTTTATATGTACTTTTAATTCGTGCAAGTTTTTTTTTCAGAGTGTATGTGTGGGAGCCTGTTTGCGTGCCGTTCACGCGAATGCGCCCATGTGCCCGTCATTGCAAAAGTTATATATATATATATATATATATATATATATATATATATATATGTGTGTGTATTTAATTAATGTTTACGTAGTAAAGTTGTTTACACTTTATATGTCTGAGGAACATTTTCAAATGATGCTTGACAAAGTCTTTCAAATGACAGAATCACACATACACACATGCATATATGTTTATTCATGTGTGCGTGTGTGTGTGTGTGCTTATATATTTTTCCTTGACCAGACAGTCCTTAGTAATTCTGACCTGCAGTCCATCTCAATTTCATCAAATCAGCAGGTCTTGTCCAGATGGGGGTTTAAAATTGGCGTCAAGACAATAACGCTGCTCAAACCGGCGGCTGCCTCATCGTCCACCTGTCCTCAAGAAACTGCAGACATCTTTTGTTACCATTTAGCCTAACACTCCTCTCGACACGTGTTTACTGCGAGGATTTCACACTTCACTTCCTCAGCGACTTTCTCACGTAACAGCAAAATAAAAACAAAATGTAAAAAATAATACTCTGAAGGGGAAAAAAGCGAAATGTCATTTCATCATGTACTATGTATTATGTACCGAAATACAATATATATATATATATATATATATATATATATATATATATGTGTGTGTGTGTGTGTGTGTGTGTGTACAGTTATTTATTTTGCAAATCACAGAAGCCGCAAAAACTTGAATTTGTTTTAAAAGTTCTTTTGTACAATTTTAAACGATTATCATATTCACGACGTTTTGGCCGTAGTACTCTCCGGCTTTCTTCAGGATCAGTCTATATTTCTGAGATGAGGTATTGTAATTATTTACACAATTTACATTGTACGGACTACTGAGCTCATCTTTATTGCCATAATCACGAAGTTTCGATCGTTGTACACTCTGACCTTTAGGGGCTGTCTATATTTCTGAGATGAGGTATTGTAATTATTTACACAATTTACATTGTTCGGACTACTGAGCTCATCTTTATTGCCATAATCACGAAGTTTCGATCGTTGTACACTCTGACCTTTATGGGCTGTCTATATTTCTGAGATGAGGTATTGTAATTATTTACACAATTTACATTGTTCGGACTACTGAGCTCATCTTTATTGCCATAATCACGAAGTTTCTAGCGTTGTACACTCTGACCTTTATGGGCTGTCTATATTTCTGAGATGAGGTATTGTAATTATTTACACAATTTACATTGTACGGACTACTGAGCTCATCTTAATTGCCATAATCACGAAGTTTCTAGCGTTGTACACTCTGACCTTTATGGGCTGTCTATATTTCTGAGATGAGGTATTGTAATTATTTACACAATTTACATTGTACGGACTACTGAGCTCATCTTTATTGCCATAATCACGAAGTTTCGAGCGTTGTACACTCTGACCTTTATGGGCTGTCTATATTTCTCAGATGAGGTATTGTAATTATTTACACAATTTACATTGTACGGACTACTGAGCTAATCTTAATTGCAATAATCACGAAGTTTCGAGCGTTGTACACTCTGACCTTTATGGGCTGTCTATATTTCTGAGATGAGATATTGTAATTATTTACACAATTTACATTGTACGGACTACTGAGCTCATCTTTATTGCCATAATCACGAAGTTTCGAGCGTTGTACACTCTGACCTTTATGGGCTGTCTATATTTCTCAGATGAGGTATTGTAATTATTTACACAATTTACATTGTTCGGACTACTGAGCTCATCTTTATTGCCATAATAACGAAGTTTCGATCGTTGTACACTCTGACCTTTATGGGCTGTCTATATTTCTGAGATGCGGTATTGTAATTATTTACATTATTTGCATTGTCGGAACTCCTGTCTTTATCTCAAGGAAACATGACCAAGTAGATAAAAGCGGTGATTGGATCCAGTGACTTGACCCAAAGAGTTGTGAGTTCAATACCTGGCTACTGCAGTGGTGAATAAAAACTTGGCGTGTTGTGTTAAAGGGAGATAGCTGAGACACCAGGAAGCGGTCTGGCACGTGGAACTAGAAGAAACTACGGAAGAAGGCCGGAGTGTAAAACGACCGAAATGTCCTGAATATGGCAATAAGGATGAGGGCAACAGTCCGAACACTGTAAATAGTGTAAATAATTACAGTACCTCATCTCAGAAATATAGACATATCCTGAAGAAGGCCGGAGCGTACAACGACAGAAACGCCGTGAATATAGCAATAAAGATGAGGACAATAGTCAAATCAATGTAAATAGTGTGAATAATAACAAAAACTCATCTCAAAAATAGAGACAGATCCTGAAGAAGGCAAGAGCGTACAACGAACGAAAGGTCGTGAATATGATAGTAAAGATGAGGACAACAGTCCGAGCAATGCAAATAATTTAAACGGTTAAATTATTAAATCAGACGTCAAAACAAACCTTGAGTTAAATTTTTTGATAGTTTTTCCACTTTTTATTTAAATTTATTGGATTAATTATAAAAACGGCAGTCTGTAGTTTTACAGATTAAACTAATATTAGTTTGAGGCCTATAAAATGGAAGATGTTATTTTTGCCGATAATATATGTTGAAACATTAGTAAAAGGGGAGGATCTAGCCAATACTGAAAAACGAAGGAATACCTACATTGAAGATATCAATGGAGCTTCGCAGAGATTATTGAAGGATAAAGAACGTGGCACCATGTCGTATGTAACAAATTTTCAACACCTGTAAGGATCAATTATCAGGAACAATTTATTTTACATTTGGAAAAGAAAACTAGTCGCTATTGCTGGCTTTTCATTTTTTTCAAGTGTCGGCATATGATAGACAATTACGTGTTTAAAATCTCTGATAATTAACGAGTAAATTAACGTAGATTGCTTTCCATTTATGACTTTAGAGATTCCTCATCGAAATCCGATAAACTCCTTTCTCTGCTTTCTCCAGGTCGAAACATTGCAAACCAAATTCGTATCTGCCAGTCTGAGCCACCGAAGCCCGAGGCTCGTTCGAGCCGCTGAAGCCCCGAGGCTCGTCCGAGCCGCTGAAGCCCCGAGGCTCGTCCTGGCCGCCTTGCTGGTGATGTGGCGGCGGCGCCGTCGCCGGCTTCGTGCAGTTCCGGTCGCACGTCGTCGTCGTCCCGCTTCCGGTCGCTGGCAGATGGTGCTGGTGTGGTGGGAGCCGAGCCGAGCACTCTAAAATATTTTACTAAATGGTTCCATTGTAATTTGAGTCCAAATGCATTATGTGACGTAAATGTATTTTCCATCTCACGATTAGTGAGGCTAAGAAATTTATATTTTAACCCGCCATGTACACTGTCATTGCCGTGAACATACTAAGGTATATTAGTGTACTCTCAATATGTTCTTAACTGTCACGTATGATTAGAAATTAGGATGATATATTAGTCATTAAAATTAGTTCCTAAAAATGGAAAAACATAATATATATATATATATATATATATATATATATATATATATATATGCATTAAGAAATGGACAAATCCGACAATTTATTTATTAAAGACATTTTTATGTTAAACGTTCTTTGTCCATTTCTTAATATATGACGTCATTTGTTTACATTTGATACGCCATGAGCAGTTATGAATGTACGAGATTCATGGAAGATTGAAGTTTATAAGCAGTAAATTCGACCATGCCTACCGAACGCTCCTTTGTGGCCGAGTCGGTTAAGGCACGTCAGCGTAAATGACGGTTCCGTATAGTATGCAGGTTCGAATCCTGTCAAAGAACGAATATTTTCTATGAAAATTTCTCGGACATTCAGGCCGGTAAATGTTATTTAATACTGTTTATTATAAACAGAGCATTTACTTAAATACTTGTATCTATAAAAAGAACGTTAAACATAAAAATGTCTTTAATAAATAAATTGTCGGACTTTGACCATTTCTTAATGTATGACGTCATTTGTTTACATTTGATACACCAATGAGCCGTTATGAATGTACGAGATTCATGGAAGATTGAAGTTTATAAGCAGTAAATTCGACCTTGTCAACCGAACGATCCTTTGTGGCCGAGCGGTTAGGCACGTCAAGGTAAATGACGGTTCCCTATAGGATGCAGGTTCGAATCCTGTCAAAGGACGAATATTTTCTATGAAACTTTCTCGGACATTCAGGAAAATGTTATTTAATACTGATTATTATAAATAGAGCATTTACTTAAATACTTGTATCTATAAAAAGAACGTTAAACATAAAAATGTCTTTAATATATATATATATATATATATAGTGAATAGTACAAACAGTAACTCCTGTGTCAACATTACATGAATGGGAATTCACTAGAGGAAGTGTCCAATTTTAAAAAATTAGGAACAATCTTGTCTAAAGATGGTATTTGCAACTCGGAAATCCGTACGCAGATTGCCGCAGCCATAGCAGCGATGGCTAAATTGACAAGAATATGGAGGATCAAAATTAGCGTTGAAACAAAGTACAGACTGTACAAATCGCTAGTAGTCTCCATTCTCCTATATGGGATATGAAACGTGGACACACTTGGCAGATACAAAGAGAAGGATCTAAGCGTTTGGGAACAAATGCATGAGAAAGCCCCTCGGTATTTTCTATTGGGAACAAAAAACAATGAGTTTATGCGGAAAAGGGTTTAAAGCTTTGCCGGTCACCAGGAAACTCTTCTCGACAGTATCAAACGGGGGAAAATTGCGTGGTTTTGGACAAATTACAAGGCACGACAGCCTTTTTAAGACCATTATGCAAGGCACCATTTAAGGTGGACGTAGGAGAGGTATAGAGTTAGTGTGGCTTCCATATTCGGTTCGCCCTACAGTTACAAATGTCAAGAGGATGATGATGATGATTATGATAACGATATCTATATATATATATATATTTATATATATATATATATATATATATATATATATATATATATATATATGTGGGGGGTGGAGGGTAGTGTCATAAAATAAAGAAAGAAATAATATTCAAACACAGTTCGACAAATTTAAAATAATTGTATTAATAAGTATTTATTTCCTTCCAAGTTGAAATAAATAAATTATAAATAAAACAAATAGCTATTATGGCTATTATGCCTACAAAATGGTTATTTTTGTAGGGATATAACATATTTATGTTATAATTTTTGAATAAATATTATATATATTAGGATATTACATCGAAATCATGTAAAATCGCTAAACAATTGCACTCATGCTTCAATGCATACCAATGCATTTCATCAGGCGACTGTAAATTACTGGCGAGTGGACGATTTGTTAAGATTTAAAAGCAAAATACAACCCCTTTTTTTTTAAAAAAAAGTGGGGAGTTATAAGGTCTGTGGGCTTTACTGTGATCAACCAATCAAATATGACCTACGTTAAATTTAAACTAAGCGAAGAAGCAAAAGTTAAAAATTATTTTTTATAAATAGGTGATGACCCGTAGATTGGCAGCTAACGTCAGCCAGACATTAATTAAAGCAGACACATATGGTTTCATAAATTATACACACAAGACAATGAGAGGTAATTTAACAAAAAACTAAGCAATTTATATGCTTCGTGAATTTCCCACATAAATTTTTTTGTAGTTGCTAAATAAATGGCTTCTTGAATTAATCTGCTTAATATGCAAGTGTGAAATAAATATCCTTCATATAAGAACTGTAACCAATCAATGTAAAATGTTAAAAATAGCAACCAAATATCAACAGATCTTTACAGAATGCACACAGTAAGTTATGGGTAGCAAGGTCTATTGCATTATCCTAACGGTTATTAGGTAAGTAACGGTTAAGTTTGGAATTATTCTAGAAGCGACTGGAGGGGGAATAATTATCGATTCGAACGCAGTTATTTCTAACTATTTTATCGTGTTGTTTGTTATTTTTTGTTCATTTATTACTGATTACTTAATTATTTCTGCTTATATATATATATATATATATATATATATATATATATATATATATATATATATATATATATATATATATATATGTACGTTATGGTCCGGTTCCTTGTACCACGGTGATAGTCCAAGGTAAAAACAATAAAGAAGAACTCGAACACGTATATGGAATAAAACAGTTATATTACAAACAGTCAGTCGAGTCGAGTCAGAGGCAGTCCGAAACAGAGTCGCGTTCAGACAATTACTACAAGACATTGGAATAGTGATACTGGTCGAGATTACATTGTTCTCTCTACTAAACCTGATTGTTCGTACTAACACTTTCTACTTCTCTGGATATATTCCTGTTTGTAATATATCTGTGTTATTCCATCTACGTGTTCGAGTTCTTCTTTATTGGTTCTACCTTGGACTATCACTGTGGTACAAGGAACCCGACCATAGCAATATATATATATATATATATATATATATATATATATATAAGATAATCTCGAGAACCAGAACTCCAGTAAATTTCAGAGACAGCTGCGACTTATGCTTAATAGAAAAAATCCTCATAATAAAACAAAGATCCAGATTTATTACTAAATAAGCATAATGAACTTATTTTTAAATGCCGACATAAGAACAACCTAAATCTAACTAAATATATTTAGGAATAACTATATAGGAAGATTAATATTACATGATCTTGGTTTTTTGTTTTGGGAAATGTTGCTATGCACACATAAGTGCGAACATATAACTGTACATATATATAACTATGTAATTGAACTTGAACATTGATACGTCTTTTGATATGTATATATATATGCGTTCATATGGAAAGATAATCATGCATGTGTTAATTTTGTGTATTGTGGGCACATTTTTGGAGTGGGTGGGTATGGTTATAAATATGTATGTATTTATACTTGTATTTATATAGATGAGCTGTTTTTTTTATATGTAGTTATATGTATATATGGGTGTATATATGTGTATGTGTGAGTATGTGGGTACATGTGTGGATGTGTATGTATACAATTTTTTTATAATTTTTATATACGTATGTGTGGGTATGGGTGTGTATATATAGATGGGTACATGTATGCCGTTCCATAGATAGTGTATGTATTTATGTAGGTATAAATATAAGAAGTTGTGAGTTCATATATATAATATGGGAGAATATAGATATAATAAGGTAATTAAGCATGGATTTTGATGTTTTTTGCATGCACGCACTTGTGGGTGTATATATGTATATGTATATTTGTGTGTATGTGTATATGTGTGTATATGTATATGTGTATATATGTGTATATTTATGTGTATATGTGTATATATATATATATATGTATATATGTGGGTATATATGTGTAATTGTATGTGTATGTGTATATATTTGTGTGTATATATGTGTGGTATATGTAAATGTGTATGTATGTGTGTGCGTATATCTATATGTGAATGTGTGTATACATGAGTATATACATACACATATATATATATGTGTGTGTATATGTGAATATATGTATATATATGGATATGTATATGTATGTGTACGGATATGTGTGTAGTGTATATTTATGGATACATAGAATATTATAAAAGAAGGACTTACAGTCCTCTTATTAGTGTTTTATCTCATTTTCTCATTTAATATTCTCCAATTGGAAGTGTGAGTTTAAAATTCTTTATAATAGGGAGAAAAAATTTTTAAATTGTTAATTTAATTTAAATTGAAATATATTACCCTTTAATAATCATTATTGATGATAAAATATTTAAATTGGAATAATTTTTGATATTTAGGTAGATGTTAATACATCGGAAGTTACCTGTGTATTTTGGCACATGGGTACCTACCTGTTTGAGTGATTGAATATGTAACGGAACATGTGTATATGTGATATTTGCATGGGTGTGTATACAGTATATGACAGAGTAAGATCTTTAATATTACCTTCAAATATTACCCCATACTAACTTAACTAAAATATAAGTAAAAGAGATTACCTATCTAGAAACAGTCACGAGTTAAATTCATGAACAAAATTCAAACGAATAGAGATGTCAACTTAATAATTAATAAAAAAATTTTTTTAAGATTAAAAAAAAAAGATTACTAGAAGTAAACTTATATTTTAAAATAAAATTTTGTACTTTCTATGAATATTTTTCTAATCGACTATTTCATAGAAAATCCCCAAAATTTAAAAAAAAATTAAATCACTAACAAACATCAAATTAGATTATTTGTAGACAGTCTAGAGACATTCAAATTTATATCAAACATTATAATCTTTATGAACCCCCAAAATAACACTTTCAAAGTAAAACAAAATAACAGCGTCTGTTTCTAGCCTTTTTTTTTTTACAAAGAAAATTAGTGACATCTTCTCTTAAATTCCTTCTCTTTTTTCTCTCTATGGTTTTTTTTCTTCTCTACCCCTTCGATTTCAATATATAACTTCCGTTAAGTTAACCATTTAAATGAGTCAGTATCTGCTAACTCACTCATGTCTTCTCTTCTCTTCTCTCTCTCCCCCCACACTTCCTCACTTCGTTAATTTACATATGTTTAATACGGCCCGTCAAAAATGTGTAAATTTTCTTTTCATTTTTTCTTTAGAAGTAAAGTCTGATGTTCTGCAGTCCTTTTAAAAAGGCTGTGGTGAAATAATTTATTACATGCAACCTTAAAGTGGTCTGTTTTTATTTAATATATATATATATATATATATATATATATATATATATATATATATATATATATATATATATATATTCTTCAGACTAAATGTAAATTTGGTAAGTAGCTTACTCTCTTTTCTTGCGTCTAATATTTCCTGAGTGTCAAAATCTCCAAGCCCACTCTATAACAGAATATTTTATTGTTTCTTTTTTTATTCTAAGTATAATTGTTTTTTGTTTTCATTTGTCTAAAAGCTTTCTCGTTACTGATCCGTTCTGTATATGCCATTCCTAGCATCCTTCTGTAGAACTGTATTAAGTCTTCGCTTTGCGAGGTAATTGTCAAGGAATCACTGACATATTGAAGAATTGATGTTAGATCGCATTTTAGCTCTTGTCTTTTGTTTCTATAGAATTTGTTGTAAAAGTCATTGATAAATGACTTTATTTCAACTTTAAACTTCCCAAAGCAATTATAAAAATCGGAGAGTAGAACGATCAAAATACAAGAATCAAAATAGTTAAGATGAGGCTACTAGCTTGAATATTAAAATAATGACAATAATTAATCACTTTTTTGGGCCTCCGCGTTCTCCAAACAGGACGATACGTTGTAGTCGAGTGGGGCTACGGTTAGGCCCTCGAATGTGCTCCACACGCTTCCTTCACATACTTCTAACAGCTTATTTAAAAAAAAAAGAGTAGTTTTGACATTTCAAAATTTTAATAAACTCATCAATCGTGTTTATACTGACGATGACTTAGAAAATTCGAAACATTGGACTATGTTTCCTGTAATTTTCATCCAAACTTCGGACAATTTAAGATGGAATTTACTATTTCTTTGAAAAGGATTATTGGTAATTTAGAAAAATCGATCATTAAGTTTGATAGATATTTTCAGGAATCTTCGAATAAAATATTTTTAATTAAGATATAGACGTAAAAATTCTATTCTTTTTCATAGATGAAAGCATGTCCAGACCACAATAAATATTTTTTGAAAACGAAAAAAAAAAAAAAAAATGCATTAATGAATTAAAAAATAATTTAATTTTAAGAGGAATTATGCAAATTTAATTTTATTTGTATACATTTCAAAATCGATTTCCGTTTTATATTCGAATCTCGCTTAGATTTGAAACAATGCATAAAAAGTGGTTTTTTTTTTTCGCATCCAAATACATTTTTAACAATGGTTTTTAGCGATTCGATTTCATAAGTAATTTGCATCAATTTTATCAACTGAATGGCACAGTGGATATAGGCGTTAGTTCGATCCGTTGTCAGGACCCGAAGGGTTTGAGTTCAATACCCGGTTAAGGCAGTGGAGAACTTTCAGAGGGGAATTAACAGGAGATAACTGACATTCATTAGACATGGCGTGTGGAACATTTTACTACTCCAGTGAGCGAAATAAATGGTTCAGTTCGCTATTCCAACTACCTGAAGAAGGCCGGAGCGTACAACGGCCAAAACGTTGTAATAAATATGACGATAAAGATGAGGACAATAGTCCGAATAATGTAAATAGTGTAAAAAATAAACCTAAGTAACCAATATTATATACCTATCATATAAATATAAATAGAACAAAAACCGATAATTGCTGCATCAGATTTTTTTTATTAATTATTGGAAAGTCATGAGTTCAATCAAGGCAAAATGTCCTGTGAAGCAATAAATGGGCTAAGAAAATGTTAAGAAAATGTTACTTTCAGAGCCATTTGATAAAGTGAAACATGTTTCTCTAATGTGAAGCCCGTGCCTGTGTTTTGCTACAGAATTACTTAATTCGAGGTTGAACTTTACAGATCCCTTTCGAGAAGATGCTTTCACACTGGCACCGTACAGACATCACTAAATATATTCCCAATAATTGCTATATTTTTTTAATAACATAATAGGTTAGAAAAGATGATCTCGATATTATTAGGTTGGTGCAAAAATAATGAGGTAATAATTTTCGTTTTTTGACGTATTTTATAACGTCAAAAAACGACATTATTACGTCATTATTTTTGCACCAACCTAATACAATATTACAAAAACCAAGAATATATTGTGTGTGATTAGTAATATTACGTGTCAAAAGTGCATTAGCTTATCTCACCTGTTCTCGAGGAACTCTTTGGGTAACTTTTGTGGAACCTTAGGATTATAGGGGACCCCGGTTGAGAAATACTGGTCTACACACTCGAGAAAACTTGATAAAACTATGACTATAGGACACTGGATCAAATGTGAAAACTATTCTTTTGATACACAGATACTTAATTTAAGGTCGAACTTTAGATAAACACGCACGGATTTCATTCTCAATTGAGAAGAGATTATTTCTGCCTTTGCTTTTGATATTTGTTAAATAAAATGAAGATGGTTTCACACTGGTACCGTAAAGACATCACTCAATATATCCCCAATGATTGCTATATTTTTTTAATAACATAATAGGTTAGAAAAGATGATGTCTATATTATTAGCTTGGTGCAAAAATAATGACGTAATAATGTCGTTTTTTGGCGTTACAAAATACGTCAAAAAACGACATTATTACGTCATTGTTTTTGCACCAACCTAATAGTATATATTTTTGAAAAACTAGTTTAAGAAAAATTAATATTTTATTGTCAATTTTTTCGGTAATGCTGAATAGAATTCATACTGTTCGTTTCTAATACTTCATCGGGAAATTTTGATTCATACAGAAAATTCTAAAGTCAAACGTAAAAAATAAACCTAAGTAACCAATATTATATACCTATCATATAAATGTAAACAGAACAAAAACAGATAATTTCTGCATCAATTTTAAAAATGTTATCCTTTATTGGCAATGTTGAAAAGACATGAAGTAAATGAAGACAAAATGTCCTGTGAAGCAATAAATGGGCTAAGAAAATGTTAAGAAAATGTTACTTTCAGAGCCATTTGATAAAGTGAAACATGTTTCTCTAATTTGAAGCCCGTGCCTGTGTTTTGTTACACAAATACAGTGATCCCTCGCTAATTCATGGTTCTACTATCGCGGATTCACGGCTTTGCGGATTTTTAAAATATATATATGAAAATATATCTACGAGTTTCTGGAAAATTCTAGAAAAATCACGATATATGAACACCTAAAATTTTTCATTAAACCCATTAAAATATTAATAATAAATATTATTTCCTGGTCTAGGAACAACAAAACAAGCGTAAAATAGCAATAGAAAGGGCACCGCCGTCTGAAGAGACGTAAAATACAATTATCGGCTGCACAGTAGAAGTCATCATTAGCTTCATCATCATCATTTCTACTGCGCAGCAAATTCATCACCATCATCATTCAAATTCTACTTCAACTGCTTTCGTGTTGAATACAGTAACAATCTTTATTCTTTTTTAAAACTAAAGTGTTATTGCTTAACAGTTGTCCTTGTTATTAAAAGAGTACTGTAATGGGTGGGTTGTTAACAGTACAGGGAGAGTTTTAAAAGTCCAAATACACGTTAAATAAATACTGTCAATATGGCGTCCCTACTTCGCGGAAATTCAGTTATCCCGGCCAGTCTCAGAACCAATCTACCGCGATAAACGAGTGATCACTTAATTCGAGGTTGAACTTTACAAGTCCTGTTCGAGAAGATGGTTTCACATTGGCGCCGTACAGACATCACTAAATATATTTCCAATTTTTTTCATATTTTTTAATACCATAATAGGTTAGAAAAGATGATGTCTATATTACAATAACCAAGAATATATTGTGTGTGTTTAGTAATATTACGTATATGAAATTAAATAAAAAGTCAAAAGTGGATTAGCTTATCTCACCTGTTCTCGTGGAACTCTTGGGTACCTTTTGCGGAACCTTAGGTGTCCGGGGAATCCTGGTTGAGAAATACTGGTCTACACACTCGAGAAACTTGATAAAACACTGACTATAGGACACTGGATCAAATGTGAAAGCTGTTCTTTTGATACACAAATACTTAATTCAAGGTCGAACTTTAGATAAACACACACGGATTTCATTCTCAATTGTGAAGAGATTATTTCTGTCTTCGCTCTTGATATTTGTTAAGTAAAATGAAGATGGTTTCACACTGGTACCGTAAAGACATCACTAAATATATCCCCAATGATTGCTATATTTTTTAATAACATAATAGATTAGAAAAGATGATGTCTATATTACAATATTACACCAACCAAGAATATATTATGTGTGTTTAGTAATATTACGTGTCAAAAGTGCATTAGCTTATTTCACCTGTCCTTGGGGAACTCTTGGGGCACCTTTTGTGGAACCTGTCTATATTACAATATTACAATAAGCAAGAATATATTGTGTGTGTTTAAGTCAAAAGTGCATTAGCTTATCTCACCTGTTCTCGCAGAAACCTTGGGGTACTTTTAGGGAACCTTAGGGTACCGGGGGAACCCCGGTTGAGAAACGCTAATCTAGACACTTAAAGAAGAGATCATAGGAATATAAACGGGTTTTTAGGGTACTTCGAGATCGTGTTAACAATCTTGCATCGCGAGATCATTTCTGAGTAGTGAGTTCGATCCTTACAGAATGCACCACAATTTCGGCCTTGTGCCACATCTAAGTTACGCTTAGTTAATCATTTCAGCACTGCGATGTGGTGTAATGGTTAGCAATCTTGTTTGACTAATAGAGTTTTAAGTTGATGTAAGGTGATAGAGAAGGGGCGAGGAGGAGGATGATAGATATTGTCCAAAATAAGAGAGATAGGAATAATTTTAAATCTAGATTATATTATATTATATTATATTATATATATATATATATATATATATATATATATATATATATATATATATATATATATATATTTAAGTTATGAAGAAATTGGTAATCCTTATGGGCAATCCCAAGGAGGATGAAATCCAGAGATGGCAATGTAAATCCAGAGCTAATATTTAACAGAAAAACAGACCACTTTAAGGTACCATTATAATAATTTATTTCACCAGAGTCCTTTTAAAGGACGCCGGATCATCAGATAGCCCTTTCAAAAATGAAATGAAAAACGAAAAATGAAATTAAAATTGATGGGTAAGGTAAGTTTTTGTAATTTAACAGAGAGTGTAAAAGGAGTAGTTAAAGAGACATGGTAGAGTATAGGGAGCGATTAATTTAAT
>OZ010607.1:78009942-78022442 GCA_963932145.1 Acanthosepion lycidas | reverse complement strand
AGACTTCATCTACTCATCTGGGAAATTAATTGTAATTTTGTTTATATATATATATATATTCTATAGGTAAGAACCCCGAGGAATTGATATAATCGCTAGAGTATGGATAAAATATACGAACAATTAATTTTATTTGTTACTACGCATTTACACAGAGAGAGTCCCCTATGTATATATATATATATATATAACTGGGAAAAAACTTTAAAAATCCATTGTCAGTAATAAAATTATTTCGATGAATATAACCATACGCAATCGGTCTGATGAGATGTATATACCTATATATACCTGTATTCTTTGAAATAAATTTGCTAATGGCAATTTATCTTTAAGGTTTTTTTCTATTTCTTATAAGTTGCTCTGTATCGTTCATTGGGTTCACATACCTCTTTTGAATAAATCCCACCAATTAAATTTGCTATATATATATATATATATATATATATATATATATATATATATTCATGAATTATTCATACATAAAACAAATACAAATGTTAATGATTAAATGGCGAGAAATCCATCTTCGCGAACAATTCAAATAATATACAAAAACCCCGAACCTGTTTATGAATGAAAAGATCCTGTTTTATAAATTTCCGTTGCATTAGGTTTTATTATTTTTTACAAGCTTTCCTTTGTTCCTACAGACATCCTCAGGTATGAAATATATATATGTTAGCGTCATTATTAAACTGATTAAGAAATACGCCATAGTTTTGGTCATTTCTTTTAATTTGGCAAGTACTTTCAGTCTCTTCCAAGATCACCTTCAGGAGTGAATTGCTAAGATAAAAATTAATGCAATTGATAGTTGCGAATTTTTTTGTAAATGCGCATGAAACGCGCTCTGTTGTAGTCAAGTTAAAAAAAATCGACTGTTAAGAATATGCATGTAAGGAAGGTAACTTAATTTTTTTTTTATTATTGTTTTTGAATGCTCAACTTGCAATTTACAAAGAGAAATTGTTTTAGCAATTATAAATTTGAAAGTAACTGTTTATTTTTAGTTTAAAAATGAAATTAATTTTTGAGAGTCAAATTAAGTATTTTTGGGGGACTTTTTAGACCCCCAAATTCGTATCCCACCTTAAAAAAAATCTGAAAATACCCCATCAAAAGTTGATCCCCCAATTACATCGGTGAACAAATCATAAAATGATACACACTCTAAAAATGGCGAAATGTTTATTTAATTTTGCCTGAAATTTTCTTTTTTCGGGACCTAACTTTTTTTTTACCTATTTACACGCAACATCTTACACAAAAGAACTGAACAAGCAACACCTTTCGCAACCTCTTTATATAACAGACTTGCGTGCTGACAAATTTGAACTCTCTGTAGTTGGAGATATAAAAAGTCGGCTCATAAAAACCTACGTGTTTAATGCCTTTTATTTAAATCACTAAGTAGGTTTGTTCTTTTAAAAAAAAAAAAATTCTGGTTAGCGTCATTTAAAACATCTTTTAGAGAATTGCACTCATCGCGGTCGGAACATTTTTTTCAGGTCTACAGGAGTTTCCGCTTAGCGACCATAATATTTCAATATTCTTCAATAGTTTATTAGACCCTGAAATGCTTCGGAATTACCAAAAAATGTCTTCATTCTCTGTATTTTGGTTTAGTTCTTTTTATATTTTATATTTCATGACTTTTTTTCGGCTATTTCCTGAGTACACGATTTAAAAAGGCTTCGCGTGACATCACGAAACAGTGTTTCTCTCTGTTTTCACCACTCCGTTCCCAAGGGAGAGTTTGTCTATCACAACCTTACGTCCCCATCAGATAACAAGAAGTGAAAGTGTTTTTTATTTTATTTTCATACATGGATTTTATTTTATTGCTATTTACATCCCGCCCCTTCCATACCTTCTTCGCAATTCTCGCTCTTTGCTAGATTCAAAATTATTGGCTGTAATTCTTTCGTTTCTCGCTATTAACTTGTTCAGCTTAAATTATTCCGACTTTATTGAAATACGATAAATGTTTCTGACTGGGGTTATCTTCCCTTGATCTAACTAATCGTGAATAAATGAATAATGTTAAAAGCTTTACTATCGCCATGATTAAGCGATGACTGTCACTTTCTTTAAAAAAATGGCCACATTTCTTGAAAAGAACACAAAGAAATCGCGAAACAAAGTTGAAGTTAAAGAAGAAAAAAGAAAGAGTTTTAAAGTTCTGTAAAAGTGCGTGTGATGTTGAGTTTGAACAACATGGAGATAGAATAACAACGTCCTAGTTAAGCAATGATTTTCGTGAACAACACCAAAAGATCATTTGCTCTTAAAGCCTTTGAAAATGAATCATGTCGAAATATTGTACGACTTCCTTGCGAATTTAAGCGTATGACTAGATTAACTATGAGGTCTTATCGATTTAAAGTTCAAATAAGTAGAAGCAACCGTAAATTCTATTGTAATACTTTCTTTCTTCGTACTTCTAACCGCTGGAACTATATTCTTGTTTCTTGCTTCCGTGCTACCATCTTCTTGTACATATCTTGTCTTCCCAGGAAGGTGGTGTTCATGGCTCTCCACAATTTTCTGTCCTTTGCAGATCTTAATAAATCGTGCCTTTTCGTTATCTAATCATGATCTGTTTTTTTAATTTTTTATATATCTTTCCTTAACCTTCTTCCGCCATCCATTTTCTCAAGCTTGCTACGCAGATTACACACCGTTTTCCTTTCTCCCGCTTCTTTTACCAAATATCAAATAAGTATTAAAATTTCCAAGTTTTCTTTCCTTATTATGAACCCCAGAAATTTCAGCTATCTTTTTCTGATGTTCCATTTACTCAAGCTCATTTTTCTTCATCTATATGCCGTGTCCCTTCATGACGTAGGCGATCATGGCTCTCCACAATTTCCTGTCCTTTGTAGCTCTTAATAAATCGTGCCTTTTCGTTATCTAATCATGTTCCACCATCCATTTATTCAAGCTGATTCTTCTTCTTCTTCTTCTTCTTCTTCTTCTTCTTCTATGTGCCGTGTCCGTTCAGGACGTAGGCGATCATGGCTCTTCACAATTTCCTCTCCTTTGTAGCTCTTAATAAATTTTGTCTTTTTGTTATCCCTCCTAAACCTCGTTCCGCAATTCATTTACTCATTCTTCTTCTTCTATATGCCTTGTCTATTCAGGGCGTAGGTGATCATGGCTCTCCACAATTTCCTCTCCTTTGTAGCTCTTAATAAATTTTGTCTTTTTGTTATCCCTCCTAAACCTCGTTCCGCAATTCATTTACTCATTCTTCTTCTTCTATATGCCTTGTCTATTCAGGGCGTAGGTGATCATGGCTCTCCACAATTTCCTCTCCTTT
The DNA here is from genome assembly GCA_963932145.1 of Acanthosepion lycidas. NCBI lineage: Eukaryota > Metazoa > Mollusca > Cephalopoda > Sepiida > Sepiidae > Acanthosepion > Acanthosepion lycidas. The sequence goes on along the minus strand of OZ010607.1, from coordinate 78,019,117 downwards.
GTAGCTCTTAATAAATTTTGTCTTTTCGTTATCTCTCCTAAACCTCGTTCCGCCATCCATTTACTCAAGCTCATTCTTCTTCTTCTATGTGCCGTGTCCATTCAGGACGTAAGCGATCATGGCTCTCCACAATTTCCTGCCCTTTGTAGCTCTTAATAAATTTTGTCTTTTCGTTATCTCTCCTAAACCTTGTTCCGCCATCCATTTACTCAAGCTCATTCTCCTTCTTCTATGTGCCGTGTCCCTTCAGGACGTAGGCGATCATGGCTCTCCACAATTTCCTGTCCTTTGTAGCTCCTAATAAATTTTGTCTTTTTGTTATCTCTCCTAAACCTTTTTCTGACATCCATTTACTCAAGCTGACGATGTTATAAGTTGTAAACTTTGTTTCTCTGTCCCTCAATCTGTCTTGTGAGTATCAGATTTCACAAGCCCTCTTTCTTCATTACTTAACCAAAAGCTTTAAATGTCGCTTCCAGATGTTAAGTATAAGTTTCCTTTTCGTTTCCATTTGCTCTAAAACATCGTCATTGCTCGCATGTTCTGTCCATGGGATCCTCAGCATTTTTCTTTAGAACCACATATCTGTTACTTCAAGTCACTTCTTCATCTTTGAGATTTTTCGGCATTGACGGTCATATAAGAGGACAGAGATCATATAACAGTTCTGTATTCTTTTCTCTGTTTCTAACGAATATCTTTTGCATCATACTCTGCTTAGTTTTTGCAAGACATCTTTTCATTTCTTTCGGTTTTCAGTGTCGCAATTTCCATCTTCTGTTAAAACACTTCCTGTTGCTTTAAATTGTTGTCCATGTTTGATTTTGATCTCTCTGATTTGTAATTTGCATTGTTGGAACTGACTTTTGCTAAAAAAAAAAGACATGCCTTTTTCTTTGTACCCCTAAATCAAATTAGTAACGTTTCATCGTCCTGAATTTACTCATTTTATAATGAACGGATACACTGTCAATGAATCCCCTTGCTTTGACTGTCTGTTGGAATTAAACTTCAACCTAACCCCCAAGTGGAACACATATATACGATCCGTCAGTAAATATGCTGGAAAAATACTCGAATCTTTTACCAGAAATGACCTAAGCTATCAGCCTCGCGTTAACTTTAGAAGAGACAGATCAGACAACAAACGGAGCAGTGCTATCATATCCGTGCTGGGGTTGCCCAATCCCCAATTTTCAGCCTTGATATAGTTTAAAAGTTTTACGCTGCCCTTGGGGGGATGATATTACACTCTATAGACACTACATCACAAGCCTTTTGTTATTCCATCACTATTTCTATGGCAACTGCTCCTACGAGCTCTATTCTTTAGTGTTGCCATCCCACGCCTTTACAACCAAAACCCACCTTGCTAGAACCACCGAGCTGAATGTCACTCATCCCCTACATATTCATTTGATAAGAAGGACATTCAACTTTTTCTTTAAATATTGGGATTCAACTTCAATCCAGACCCCGTGGAACACATATACATGATCCGTCGGTAAATACGCGGGAAAAATAGTTGGCTCCTTTAACAGAAATTACCTAAATCATCTGCTTTATTTTCACAAGAACCAGATCAGACAACAAGCGGATTAGTGTTGCCATATTTGTAAATTGTATTTTGGGGTCATCCTTTTACTAAAACTCCTTCTTCCGGCAGTCGTGGTTTAATCCTTTAGAATCTACAAAAATTTAAAAGCAACTGTGACGATTCATTTCTGCACGTCACTGCACAAGCTGTGATGACATCCAAGGTCGGTTCTATGGGTATGTAACCGGCTCGTTATGTTCACAGCTTTGTTTCATTGATCGTGATCGAATTCAACAAAGAATAACGACAATTGTTTTTCAATACTTTGGTTGAGAAGTATCAAACAATACGATTTCTCACTTATTTGGCAATGTCTTCCTTCGGCTTCGAGAAGGCAAACTCCGGTTATTTTATCAACTTCCGGCCACGGTAAAAGGACTCTTACATTCACTGCCTGACCGTCTCCGTGACTGCTGACTTACTCACTGCTGGTCCTTTTCTCACTGACTGTTGCTTCACTCGCCACTCATTATATGGTCACTGGCTGGAGTACCCATCACACCTATTCATCTACTTCTATTCTGGAAAAGGAAACCACCCATTCAGCTTTTGGATGGTCATTTTTTCAAAGAAATCTACTTTTATGATTATCTAAAATCACTAACAAAATTTTATATTTGCCAATTCAAAAACGGGTTCGAGACAAGATTCTTGATAGATCCTGGTCATTAAACTGACTCGAAGTTGAACTGGGGACAAGATTCTTAATAAACCCTGGTCATTAAATTTACTTAAAAGGAAAATAAATCTATTTTTCTCCGAAGGATGTGTAAGAAATCGTGTTGCTACACAATGTCAGTCACTTATTTCTTTTATTGTTCTCTCTCCACACTAAAGTTTCTTTAACTTCGAAGTAACCCCTAATGTCTTAGTGGCATTAACATCTTGCTTGGGATGAAATAAAGAAAAAAAAAATAAAGAAAAAAGGATGTCTGTTTCGGATGCGGGAGCAAGAGACCTTTTATTTTTTTTATTACAACCGTATATATTTTTCCAACTAGCACTAGTTTTTGGTTTACAAAATAAAATTTCATATGCTTGGTTGCCTTATGAAGCATTGCTTGATTTTAGTACTGGTTGCAACGATAAGCTAAATTCGGCAGCAAGACCTCTGATTGGGAGATTGGATGTTTTAAGGAGCATAGAACTATATCTTAATTGTTGTTGTTTCCCTGACCACCCGGCCCTGGCGTGGTAGCACCTGTTAGGGTCCCAGCTATGGGCTAGTAATGAACTCCCAAACAAAAGCAAAACATTATGCAAGTATAAAAATACATTTTTATAATAAAATTACCAACAATACAAATTTAAAACAAAATGACCAACACTATTTTATTTGTAGTTGAAGGCATAAAACTATGTTCAAAATAATTTCGATTTTGGCATTAAATAACCCATAGAAGTGTTGATATGCCGCTAAACAAAATCAGCCAACTAACCATTTTCTGATTTTTAGGACTGGCAAAATAATCTTTTTCTCTCTTTACAATTTAAACTCATACGACACGAAGATTGACTAAATGTTAATATTCCAGCAACTTGTATAACACAACGATCCTGCTCTCAGTGGGCTTTTTTACTGTGAAAGTCTGTTGATGTGGTTCCAAATCTGGGTGCTATCGCCCACCAGTGGGCTATTTCTGTAGATTGGGCGGCTGATTCGTAAATGAACAGAAAATAATGTGTGATTGGAAATGATGCTGCGCGATATAGGTTATTCAATATTAAAAAAAGGCATTTTAACATATACTACCCTAAAATAATATCCAAAGGAAATATGCAAAGAATCTGTATCAGAAAAACAACAAAATAGGATATTTTAGTATTTTCTATAGTTTTGAGAAGGGCCATTAACATTCAAATAGTTCTGACGAAATAGCATTTTTTCGGATATAAATCAGATAAAGAAAGACCAAGAGAAAGAATAATATTCGCTGAATTTCTATTAAATGTACGTAATGTAGATTCTCTTTAATTTTAAAATTATGAACGAAAATCTTTTAATTTTTTGCCATCACTTGCAACGCTTACCCTACCATAACCCTATGTTGACCATAAAACTAAATTTTACATATAGTATTCAATGGTCAAATTTGCTTTCGTTTGTTTTTTAATACGGTATTAGCAGCAGCAGAAACCGCCACATCGGTTAGCATTATTTGTTACCTGCCTTTGTTATTTTTTACTACATCAGAAAGTCAGTTTATGAACCAGTAACAAACTTTTACCAAACAATTTTGATATGTTTTTTAATATTTACTATGTATGTGTACAGTGGGTAATTTTTCCACTAGAAAGTGTGCGATGACGCAAAAAAGGTTGGGACTAACGCACTCCCCAGACCTCTAGTTGATCTGACATTGCTGAAGAAGGTGGCAAAATGGTTAGTACCTTGTTCTACACTAGAAAATACCTGAATCCTCCACGAGTCATATTAGACTCAAAATGGAATATTGATCTCATATCTAAGCTGGAGCTACACAATCCTCACTTTCTAGCCTTGATAGTGTCCTTGTGCACTGGTTCGTCTTTAAGAGTCAGATTATACCAAAAATGGAGTGTTACTGCCATATCTGGGCTGGGAATGCTCAGTCTCCGCTTACCAGCGTTGCATTAAAAAGCCGTTATGTTGCCTTATGGGTGTGAATTATTGTCTACCCTGCATTCCATTTTCTATAGCCGAATCATTGCTAGATATTATTCTCTTATCTATCGCTAAAACCCGTCATGACGCATACACAGGTTCGATTCATCCGCATTCCCTTCATATTCCATTCATAAGGAGGAAGTTCCGCTCCCAAATTGCTATTAAATGGAACAGTTTTACTAGAGGTTGATTTGTTGATGTATGTTAATAAGAATGGACCATTTGTAGATGTCTGTTTATTAACAGGACCACACGATCTATATTTTATGTAAAATATCACAAAATAAGAAACACAAGGAGGAATAAAAACGGTTTTATAAAATCAACATTTATATTTATTTTTGTGTCATGCGTAGAAGTTACTATTTTGTTGGTGTTATGTTCCTTTGACTGAGTTAATATTTTTATCTGAGCTCACAAAAGTTGAATGAATTATAAATCTGAGAAATGCTAAAGAAACTGTAGCTTTAGAGAAGTATTTCAAAGAGAAAATATCTTGTTGCTTGTTTGGAAATGTTCTGTATGTTTGTAATGTAGTTTGGAAAATTTTGTACGTACGTCCATGCGTAAATATGCTTTTAACCTCTGACCGCCCAGGGTCGGGACGAGATCCTTTAACAACTACATCGAGAAGAGGAAGTGTCTACAATTTATAATTAATGTAATCACGTGACAGGATCGCAGAAAATTGGCGGGAAAACTTGACTTGGTTACGCGCTGGAAAAATATTTGTACGAGGGTGGATTGCAACGCCCCCTTGTGTGTTTATTGACCAATTAGAAGCTGATATTTCCTGAAAATCTGTATGGAGCTGAATAAAATTTAACATTGATAAGAAAGTGGTAACGGGATGCTACTATCTTAAACTGTTCAAATCAAGGCGTATCTACTTTCAATAATCTCATTCAGTAGCACCCTACCTTGAGTGTCTCTTGAGCCTTGAACACCGGTTACTAAAAGAATGATTTCGGCATGAGAAAACTAATGCCATAAGTACTGTACATGGCTCAATATTTTACATTGATAAAATGATTGGCGGGTAAAAAAGAATGGCGGGAAAAAAAGAATGGCGGGAAAAAGACGCATCTGATGGGAAATTTGATGTGTTTACGTCATTCCCTGGCATAAGCGTACACATCTCCCCCCCTCGCTCATATCTATGCAATGCAATAGCAATCCAGTTTATTGAAGGACGATTTTATTTTGCCGAATAAAGAAAAGACTGTCAGATGAGGTGCGTTACTTTCTAGAAGCGGGAGAGTGAAAGCTGTTGCAATAGAAAATGGCGAGGTGGGGCTCTTCGACACAACGTTTCCCGTGTGTACGTGTGCAAGATATGAGAATATATATATTTTTTTTTTTAGATTTTTTCTCTATTTATATTTGACATCTACGATTTCAAAGGACAGACAGATGTCCTATGATTTGGATGGAAAAGTTATATGAGACATCGGACGGTGGAGTGAAACCATTTGCCTATACATCAAAATAGTTATTAGCATGTAACTGCAGGTATATCAATTTTTACACACACACACACAAACACACACACACACACACACACACACATACACATATATATATATATTGTTTTGGCGTGGTGTTGTGTTCAATAAATGTCTACATTGGTTCATAAGTTTATACGGTGATTGCATTATATATATATATGTATATATATGCACATTTCATTGAATAGGACAGACACGGTGCTTTTATTTAGTTTTTTATACAATTTCTCATGCGATTTAATAATATTTTCCTTTTCGGATGATAAATTATATAAAAACTGTCCCAATGTTCTTTTTATCCGAGCGCTTTCGGCTATACATTAAGCCATTTTCAAGTATTAAATATTTTAACTGATAAATGAGAAATAGTTTGTTGTATGTATCTTTTATAAAATGTTTTCATTTTTCAAAACACGGTCAAGATATTATGTCCACGTTCAAAGTTAATTTTATTAAGTGTTGATTTTTTTTTCGTTTTTATTAATAAGCCTTCCATTATTTTTAGACCTTTTTTTTTATATCTAGACGATGCTATTATATTAGTGTTGTCAACAAGTGTGTTACGAATAGTGTTCGGTAGGTCTCCATGAATATTTAAATGAGATGTAATTGAGCTATTGTCAGAAAGGTGTAGAGTGAGTCTGCATGTCAAACATGTTGTAGTGTAGCCTTTATAATTATTGACGAATTTTGATTAATCAGGATTACAATCCCTTAATGGACATATATATATATATATATGCACATTTCATTGAATGCGATAGACAAGGTGCTTTTATTTAGGTTTTATACAATTTCTCATGCGATCTAATATTGTGTCTATGTTCAAAGTTAATGTTATTAAGTGTGATTTTTTTTGTTTTTTATTAACAAGGCTTCCATTATTTTTAGCCATTTTTGCATATAGATGATGTTATTATATTAATGTTGTCAACAAGTATGTTACAATATACTGACCGTGTTTTTAAAAATGAAAAAAATTATAAAACAACAAACTATTTCTTATTTAACAGTTAAAATATCTAATCCCTGAAAATGGCTAAATATATAGCCGAAAGCGCCCGGATAAAAAGAACAGTCGGACAGATTTATATAATTTATCATCCGAAAAGAAAAAGATTATTTGATCGCATGAGAAATAGTATTAAAAGCATTAGTTCTGTTTCATCTTCAAGCAAATTTTGGTTCCAAAATTCACTTGGAGATTAAACAGAACTAATGCTTTTAATTCAATTACATAAGTTTTTTTTAAGTTTTTAGCTTCGGTTTATTACTGTGCAGCGAAGAAACTATATTTAAATCAGTTAATTTATTATATATATATATATATGTGTGTGTGTGTGTATATATATATATACAGGGTGTCCATCAATTTTTTTACAATTAAAAAAAAAAAATTACAAAAGCAAAAGAAAGGACAAATATGCTGTAATTGCTATAAAATGAGAAATAGATATTAAGAATTTTTACTAATTTAATACATTACTATATGGGTGTCTTTAGCAGCACGACGGACATCAAGACAGTACGCGATGTCATGGCATGTTCGCTGTAGCATAGCCTCATTAATGGTGGCAATGGTATCAGTCATCTTTTGCTTTAGATCAGTGATGTCCTGTATCTTTGTTCGATACATGATGTCTTTAAAATAACCCCATAGAAAGATGTCCAGGTGCGAGATATCTGGTGTACAAGGTGGCTGGGGAACTGGGTCATCCATTCCAATCGACCGATCTGAAAATGTAAGTGGTTTTATTTGACAGTACCTCTTTCATCAACAGGGTACCCTGAAATACACAAATGCAATGTCATAAAAACTTTGATAATTACTGAGTACAAAAAACTGATTAAGATATCTCATCAGTTGCCTTTGTAATATATTTTAAAACTGTAATGTGACTTTATGGATAACCTAGATGCATATATATATATATATATATATATAGATAGATAGGTAGATAGATAGATAGATAGATAGATATAGATATAGATAGATACACTGCGTGCCAAATTATTATTGAGATAACTTTTTTCTAATATTTCAAAAACCGTCCAATCAATTCACACAAATGTTGGCAACACTGAGCTGCGCAATCATTGAAATTTTCGTATTGTTCTGTGCAATGTAAACAAACTGGCGCCATATTTGTTATCAGTACGGTGATTTGAGTGCGCCAAATTATTGGATAAGTTTAGTAAAATTCCCAGAATTGAGCAAAGTGTTTATTAATGTTGAACGTGAATGTTTATGATCCAAAGAAGCTAATAAATATATTCAAAGAAGCTAATAAATTATATATATATATATATATATATATATATATATATATATATATATATATATATATATATTATAAAACTCTGAGAAAGTTGCTTGTGTATTTGCAGAAGTCATATATAGAGTGGTTGAAAGAAGGATGTAAATTTCTTATTGTTTGAGAAGTAGGAAAAGATGGAAATGGGTTGTGTTCGTCTCAAGTGATGACGTAATTTAACATCCGGATCGTGGTCATAAATGGTTACATTTATATCCGCTTTTCACTTTTCTATCTCTTTCCACCTCTCTCTCTGTCTCTCTTCACTTCTCTCTCTCTTTCCATTTTCTCTCTCTTTCCACCTCTCTCTCTCTTTCTCTTTTCACTTCTCTCTCTCTCTTTCCATCTTTCTCTCTCTTTCCACCTCTCTCTCTCTTTTCACTTCTCTCTCTTTCCATCTCTTTCTCTCTCTTTCCACCCCTCTCTCTCTTTTCACTTCTCTCTCTTTCCATCTTTCTCTCTTTCCACCCCTCTCTCTCTTTTCACTTCTCTCTCTCTCTTTCCATCTTTCGCTCTCTTTCCATCTCTCTCTTTCTCTTTTCACTTCTCTCTCTCTCTTTCCATCTTTCTCTCTCTTTCCACCTCTCTCTCTCTTTTCACTTCTCTCTCTTTCCATCTTTCTCTCTCTTTCCACCCCTCTCTCTCTTTTCACTTCTCTCTCTTTCCATCTTTCTCTCTTTCCACCCCTCTCTCTCTTTTCACTTCTCTCTCTCTCTTTCCATCTTTCGCTCTCTTTCCATCTCTCTCTCTCTCTTTTCACTTCTCTCTCTCTCTTTCCATCTTTCGCTCTCTTTCTATCTCTCTCTCTTTTCACTTCACTGTCTCTCTTTCCATCTTTCTTTCTCTTTCCACCTCTCTCTCTCTCTCTTTTCACTTCTCTCTCTTTCCATCTTTCTCTCTCTTTCCACCTCTCTCTCTCTTTTCACTTCTCTCTCTCTTTCCATCTTTCTCTTTCTTTCCACCTCTCTCTCTCTTTTCACTTCTCTCTCTTTCCATCTTTCTCTCTCTTTCCACCCCTCTCTCTCTTTTCACTTCTCTCTCTCTTTCCATATTTTGCTCTCTTTCCATCTCTCTCTCTCTCTTTTCACTTCACTCTCTCTCTTTCCAC
>OZ010607.1:77944942-78002442 GCA_963932145.1 Acanthosepion lycidas | reverse complement strand
CCGGAAGTCGTTGGTTTATTTATTTGGGTCAAATTATATTGCTTGTTTTTATTTTTTATTTTTTTTGTTTCTTATTTATATATTTATTTATTAACGTAGTAAAAATTTGTTTTGTGCGTGAGATGGATATTATGCCTGCTTCTTAAATCCTCCTAAGATTTTTATTATGAAAATATTTTAAAATCTTCACGGAATCAAAATCGAAATTATGATTTGCTTTAGTTATGTGTACAACTAAAGCATTGTTCAAATTTCCGAGGCGAATATCTCGTTTATGTTCGAAAACACGAGATTTTACGGACCTACATGTTTCACCCACATATTTTAGGTGACAGTTTTTGCATGAGATTTGGTAGATGCAAGCATCGGATGTAATATGTTGTTTGCTGGTGCTATTAAATAAATTACGGATAGCTCTAGTAGGTAATATTGTAGTTTTAATTTTTAACGCATTTAAATTATTGGAAATACGTTCGGTCAAATGGTTATTTGGAAGAAAGATGCGACCAAAAGAATTATTATCAGAGGCAGCTGAAAGTGTACCTTTCATTGCTGTAGTTGTAGTGGCCTTCGGGGGGTCATTTTGCGCTGATGAGTAAATTTTCAACGCTTTATTTTTAGCTCCCAGTAATAATTGTCTCGGATACGAAAGATTTGAAAAGGTATCCTCAATGTATATGAATTCATCATCTAAATATTTTGCTGAACAGATGCGAAGAGCCCTTAAGTAGCATCCAATAATAATACCCCTCTTAGTGTTAGTATCATGGTGAGAATAAAAGTGTAAATAGTCATTTTTACATGTGGGTTTACGATATACTTTGAATTCTAAATTATTTTTATTTTTAATGAGTAGTATGTCTAAAAAAGGTAAAGAATTATTAGACTCAAGTTCATAGGTAAATTCTATAGTAGGTTCTATTTTATTTAATCTATCAGTAATCTTGTTTAAATCATGTTTATGTGGGTAGATAAATAAAATGTCATCGGATGTATCTTCCAGAATATATATATATATATATATATATATATATATATATATATATATATATATATATATATATATATATATATATATATTCTGTTTACTTGTATTCTTTTTATTCTTATTTGCTCTTAGCCCCATCGTGGGCCACTCTATTTATTAAAGCATTTGTCAAGGTACTTCTTTGGTTTTGTTACTTATTCCAATATGTTTGTCTTTGATTCTTTTTCTGCATATTTTCCGTTTCCTTTTGCTCTTCTTACGGTTTGTCTTCTCTAAGAATCGATTCCTTCCAATGTTTCTCTTTAACTCCTTACTCATTCGTTTGTTTCTTTCCCCTCGTCAATTTTCAAGCCTTTCTTTTGACTTTGGGTCTTCCGAGGAATTTGCCTCGCCCCTGCTTCGTCGAAATATCTTTTTCTCCTGCAGTCAATCCAACGTGGGATATCAAATAAATATGACAATTAAAAATGAGGAAATCAGTGTAAATAGCTCAAATAATTACAAAACATCATCTCACATATATAGACAGATCCAGAAGAAGGTCGGAGCGTACAGCGGCCGAAACGTCGTGAATATGACAATAAATAAATATGTAAGATAGTGTAATTAGTTAAAATACTTCATATCAGAAATTTAGACATATCCTAAAGAAGGCTGGAGAGTAAAACGGCCGAAACCCTGAGAATAAAGATGGCAATAAAGACGAGGAAAAATTCCGAATAATATAAATAGTGTAAATAATTACAATACCTCATTTGACATATTTAGAAAGATCCAGAAGAAGGCTGGAGCGTACAACGGCCGAAGCGGTGTGAATATGACAACACGTTGTTCGGAACAATGTAAATAATTCATATATATATATATATATATATATATATATATATATATATATATATATATATATATATATATATATATATATATCCTCTTTTACTTGTATTTTTGTTCTTATTTGTATTTGCTCTTAGAACCGTCGTGGGCCATTCTGTTTATTAAGCCCTTCGTCAAGGCATTTCTTTGGTTCTTTTACTTATTACAATGTTAGCTCGGTAAAAAGGCTTTCACGTAGGAAAGATGATAATTGAAAAAATCTGGTAGGTTGATTTACATTTGAGGAGGAAATTGTGTTGATAATTTTTTTTTCTTTTTCTCTTTCTTCATATTTTTTTTTACAGTTATATTTTATACTAACTTAAAAGCCGCCCTATCGGGCGTTATTTAAGCTAGCTCCAGCGGAGGGCTCTTGATTGGGCTTGAGAGTTGTAGCTTGAGAGTCCCTAGGTCTTTGCATATTCTCGTCATTTGAAGCTCTCCTAGCTGTTGCTTGATCTGGGTTTTCATTTATACGGGACTTTCTAATACTCGCTGCAGCCTCGGCTCTTTTGATTACAATCTGGTCCTCTGTTGAAGGAGATTTCTTTTTGCGAAGCATACTGCTGCCGTATGCGATAGGCAACAATAAACTACAGCAGAACTCAAAATTGTTCTCTACATTTAAGTATTAAATTTATTATTTAAGCTTATCTTTTAAAACTTCAACGATAATTCTTCTGTCGCCACTTAATTTACAGACAATCTGATGTTCGTAGGTCCTTACTTTTCGTATAGGCAATTATTTTTATTTCCTGAGTGAGTTTCGCTGGATTCCGCAATTAATTTTGATTATTCACAATTTATTTCCAAGTTATAAAAAATGTTATCGTACAAATAAATTCGTCACGTTAAAAATCGCCAAAAACAATGGCAATAATGAAAACTTCAGAATCCAAAATTTCAGGATTCCGCGTTCGGATCCGGCCCGGAATGGTTTTAATTTGCTCACAGAGTCGGCTTGGTTCCAAAATGGTGTATATTGGGCTACGACCTCTAGGTGTAAAATTGAAAAAGTGTATCACACTGACATTCATATTTATTTATATAGATTTATATTTTAATGAGTCTTTCGTCAGGAATCGAACCTGTATCCTATACGGAACCGTCATTTAACTTGACGTGCTATGAACGTTCATCCAGAGAGGACTTCCGGTTTACCCGCGCTCGAATTACTGCTTTTAAACACACACCTTCGCTGATCTTTCTCGTTCTATCATATCTGCTCTGACTTTTGAGCCTAACGTATACAATGAGAGTCAATTATGTGCCATGTATGATAACACGCTTAGGCGATCATGTATCTTTCGATACATGAAGGACGAGGCAGATTTTTTTGCCGCAGTAGGTTGACATTTCTTTCTGCAGTAGTCCAGTTGCCATCCAAGACTATAGAACCCGGTCTGTCCTATTATTTACCCATAGCTGGAGAGAGAAGAAGAGGATTCATACCTTTCCAAAGGCTATTAACACGTGATTAAATGTAATGGATTTTAATGGAATTCGAACTCAGCTCTCCGATGCATCAATCCGAGCCGGGGTCCATTATGAAATATTAAATATTTTTAAACATTCAAGCCAGGAAACGTAATTAATACTGTTTACCCACCCCCAGAGTATTTACTTAAATAAGTTTATCCATAGAAAAATGTATTAACAGAAGAAAGATTAAATTATTTGTCAGAGTTAATCCATTTCATATAATAGACTTATATGTGAAATTTTAAATACACGCATAGCTTCAGATATTACAAATATAATATTTCTATTAAAAGACAATATGAATAAAAAGAAAAGGAATACTTATCCTAGCCAACACATTATGTTCTCTTCTGGATTTTCTGATAGTAAATCTAAACAGTTTATTTGGATACTAGTATTTATAAACAGAAATAAAAAAAAAAATATCGTTAGGTTTTCAAAATATCTAAATTTAAAAATACTCATAAATAGTCTTCAGGCAAACTGAAAGTCAAGATAAACTATGGAAGGTGTTAAGTGCTGTACTTTAAATCCTAATAAATAAAATTATCTAAATAGAAATGTCTTCCAGCTTCTTTCTTCTCTGTCAATGACCATCAACAAAAATTTAAAAAGGCAACGTCAATGGTCACCTTTGGACATCTTGAATGTCATCCATTAATATTTCTTCCCGGTACCGTTTACTTAGATTCCTTCAAATCCATTGTCTTTCATTATTAGTAACCCCTTGCGTCTTAATAACTTTATTGCCTTGCTTGAGATGAAATGATTTTAAAAAAATATCCCCAAAGTATTTCTTTTCAAATTTCGGTGTATCCTGATGCTAAGTAGATTTTGGTGTTAAATCTGAAATCTATGATCATCGCTTCATTAACGAGAAACTTGAATAACGGAGAAAACTGAAACTGTATAAAAGTTCAAATTCTGCTCAAATACACAATTATTAAATTATTTGATCCAGGAAACTAACTCTACAGCATTCAGAAAAAACAAAAAAAATAAACAAAAAAACAAAAAACAAACCCAACTTGTTTTACGACAGTTATTACATGTCTCACGTAGAAAATACCACCCCGAAATACTAAAACGAAAATATATGTCCGTGAAATAAAAGATATATTTATTTTAGCGGAAAACAAAGATACACATTTTATTTGGCTACATGTATTCATAAACGGAAATAAAAAAAAATATCGTTAAGTTTTCAAAATATCTAAATTTAAGAACACTCATCAATAGTCTTCAGGTTAATTGAAAGTCAAAGTAAACTATGGAGGTTGTTAAGTGTCGTACTTTAAATCTTAATAAATTAAATTATATAAATAGAAATGTCCTCCAGCTATTTTCTTCCCTGTCAAGGACCATCAACAAAACTTTAAAAAGTCAACGTCAATGGTCACCTTTGGTCTTCTTGAATGTCATCCATTAATATTTCTTCCCGGTACCGTTTACTTAGATTCCTTCAAATCCATTGTCTTTCGTTATTAGTAACCCTTTGCGTCTTAGTCGCTTTATCGCCTTGCTTGAGATGAAATGATTTTTAAAAATATCCCCAAACAATTTAAAATTAAATTACTTTAAAAAGAACAGTATTAAATATAAAAGCAACAAAAAATTTAAATATACCGACCTGAATATCTGGGATGAGGAGATTTTATTTATATTGCTTACATTTGGTCTAATGTCCTCATTTCGTTATTAACATAACGTTTCAGCCATTTGTCTCCAGGCCTTCTTCAGGTGTCAGTCGATCGATGTAACCTTTAGGGAAATTCGACTGCGAGTAATGTACAATATTCAGAAAAAAAAAAGAAAACTTAAAAATAAAAATAAAATCATTCTTGATAATGGTTAAAAGTATATCCGAAAGCGCTTGGAGATACAAAACATTTAACCGCAGTACTTTGTCGGCAATTTAAATGAAATACGTAACATATATATATATATATATATTGTGTGTGTATTTAGGCAGCATCTTTTTATTCATACACGTTTCATTAAATAATATAGACAAGTGTTGTCTATTTATTTTATGTAAATTCTTTTCATAACGTCTGATAAGCTTAATAACATTATCATTAAACGAAGAAAGAAATTCACAATATTGATCCATATTTTTTTTAATCCTATCTAAGATTTCGGCTTACATAAGCCATTATCAAAGATGACAATTACTGGAGTGGTACAGAGAGCCGACCATTTTACCTGCATCGATAGCAGTGGAACGTATACACGAGTTCCACTTGAGCTTTGGGGTAAGTTTGGTGTCCATTAGCCGCTCAAGGCACGAGACCTCCCTGGGTGAATATGCCTTTACCGTGACTGATGTAAGTTCATGGCCCGAGGGGCAATATATGTAAAATTTCAGATATACCTAGAAATATACCTGTAAAAGAACAATAGGAATGAAGACAAAAGAAAAAATTAGTTTCGTTCGCTGAGATTTCGAAGAGATCATTGAAGTTGATTTTAACATTTCATTGAAATGAAAATTAATTTTATTATGAATCAGTTAAATATGTCAGTTCGTTCGTGTCATCATTGGTCAAAGATAAGTTTTCCTTTTGTCATTTTTCCTATATATATATATATATATATATATATATCAAAGTAAACCTAAAGATCCAGACAAACCTACCTATGTTTCACCGATACGGATCTTCAGGGCAGTCTGCCCTAACGATCCGCGTAGGTGAAACCTAGGTAGGTTTATCTGGATCTTTAGGTTTGATTTGGTTTATTTGCTCTGCTTAGCGTATAGAGCACTTTGTTTAGTTATTTTACTTACTCGTATCGGAGTTTTATTTTCTTTGAACTCTGAACTTAGATTCTAGACGATTATTTTCGCCGGAAATACATGTTCTTCTTTCTTTTTTTTTTTTACCCCTTTTTACCCCTTGCGTATTGGTTTGTTCATTTATAAACTAAAACACCTAAGATTTTGCCGGACGAGTATAACTGCTTATATTGATAAGATTATTAGTGTTATATATTATTGTGGGAACCTAATCTACCTACAAATGGACTATTCCACGCTTATATAATGTAGAAGTCACCAGTGAGAGAAAGTACTCTCCTGTCCATGTTTACTGTTGTACTTATTTTAGCGAGAATATATTCATATATTATCAAACCTAATATCCGAGCCCGAGTTGTCTTTTATGGTCCAACACCATAACATATATATATATATATATATATATGAAGAAATATAGTTTTAAGGTGTGCTATATTTATGGGAAAAAGTACTCAATATCAGAGATAGAGTGTGCCTAAATATAAAAGTGAACATTAATTGAACACTTAGAGGCGACAGGCTGTTTCGAGTTCGTGGCCTGACGACTGCGTCTAGCATGAAACAGACTGTCGCCTCTCAGTGTTGACTTCAATGTTCACTTATATATATATATATATATATATATATATATATATATATATATATATATATATATATATAACTCCTCATCTATTTAACAGTTAATATATTTTAACCTTGTAGAGACGAAAGCGCTTGAAAAAAAATACATTTGGACAGATTTTGTATAATTTATCTACTGAAAAGAAAAAAAATATATGAACACATGAGAAATTATATAAAAAAATAAACAAAGCACCTTATCTCTCATATTTAAGGAAACTTGGATGAAAAAAAGATTGCACCACACACACACACATATATATATAGTTGACTCTCCCGACGAATGAGGGTCAAGCAGATCAGTTTCCAGAGCTGTCCTTCTCCTAGACGAGTTGCCATCCAAGGCTATAGAACCCTGTCTGTCCTGCTATTTAACCCAGTATTCACACCTTTCCCAAGGGTATTAGCTTGTAAGTGAATGTAATGGATTCGACTGGAATTCGAACTCGGCTCTCCGATTCCTCAGTCCAAGCCGATATCCATTACTCCACCGTACCTCCCGTGCATACATACTCATTAAAGAAAAACAGACCACTTTAAGGTTCCATTGTAATAGTTTATTTCACCAGAGACCTTTTAAAGTACCCTGGATCCTCAGACGTCACTTTCAAAAATTTGAAATTAAATGAAAATTTACATTTTGACGGGTAGTATTAAGTTTGTTTAATTTAACAGACAGGGCTGATTCCCACTTGAGGGAGAGAAGATATCCTTTTTATATCTCAATAGACTTATAAATCCGTATTTAAATATTATGTATATATATATATATATATATATATATATATATATATATATATATATATATATATATATACACAAAAACACACACACACACTCTCTCTCTCTCTTTCTCACGCACACACATATGTTTGTAGATGTATAAGAGTAACAAAAGTGCAGATGATGAAGCCAACGGACATCTGCGAAACGCGTCGTTTATATGGCATTTTCACTTTGTCTCATCATCACCATACACACACATTATATATATATATATTAAGAAATGGACAAAGTCCGACAATTTATTTATGAAATACATTTTTTATGTTTAACGTCCCTAACCGATTCGGCCACAAAGGAGCGTTCGGTTAGCAAGGTCGAATTTACTGCTAAATGACGGTTCCGTATAGGATGCAGGTTCGAATCCTGTCAAAGGACGAATATTTTCTATGAAAATTTTTCGGACATTCAGGCCGGTAAATGTTGTTTAATACTGTTTATTATAAACAGAGCATTTACTTAAATACTTGTATCTATAAAAAGAACGTTAAACATAAAAAATGTCTTTAATATATATATATATATATATATATATATATATATATATATATCTATATATAGATATATAGGTAGTTTGGCCGAAACTAGCCGAAGAATCTAAATGAAATAATAATAATAATAATAATAAAACGAAAGAATATTAATCTAGAACCCAGTGTGTCTGAAGTTTTAAATTTTTTAATATTTTTTTATTGTTCAATATATATATATATATATATATATATATATATATATATATATATATATATATATATATATATATATATATATATATATATATATATATATATATATATATATATATATATATATATATATATATATATATATATATATATATATTGAACAATAAAAAAATTAAAATCTTTAGACACACTGTGTTTTAAATTAATATTCTTTCGTTTTTTTTTTATTATTATTCCATTTAGATTCCTCAGTGTATCGAGGGCCATACGTTCCCCTTCAGTAATATTGTCACGTGGCAGCTTACGTGCTATTGTTTTCTTTATGTCATTTGCTACGGCTAGTTCAAATGTCTGTATAGTAATGTCTGTGTTTTTGGGGGGTGTAGGTAGTGTCGTCTCTTTTAATGTCTCAAGTATGGAAGGTGTATGATTATTTTCCCCGTAGTGGGCTTTTAACCGTATTCTTCTGAAGAAGGATTTCAGGTCCTTTGCCAAGGTGTCTTTATCAAACCTTGGGGGACTAGGGCAAAAGCTTAGTCCTTTATTTAATACCCTGAATGTATCGAGCGAAAATTTATTGTTACTTAAATTTATAACTCGCCCGTATGGGTCAAGTTTGAATTTGCAAGCATGGCGAAGTTCTTTTGTAAAAGCTCGAAAGCTTGCATCATATCGCCTATTAGGGATGCTATACCCTCATCCAGGTGTGTATATATATATATATATATATATATATATATATATATATATTAGATAGGAAAAGACAATATTTAGAAGGCATTTTTAAAAGCTAAAATAAAAACAACCGGTTTCGTCCCAGGACTTACCAAGTTTATTTATTCTGGGATTTAAAAAGCGTGTAAATTAATTTTAATTAATGAATGTAATCGAATGGGGGTAAAAATTATGAATTTCAAGGAACCAATAATATTCAGACCCAGCAAGTATTCCCTCTGTTTACAAAGGGAAGGCTCACGGGATCTGATATATATATATATATATATATATATATATATATATATATATATATATATATATATATATTAGATAAATAGCAAAAGTTTATTCTGATTCCAATGGATATTTTATCTATATTTGTTCGCAATATATAATCATCATTATTCGACCGTAATCGGGACCATGGAGCCAATGCGAACGATTCTTTCTTTAGCTGTATAATATCATATACGCCAGAACTACATACAGTTTTAAATTCAGAGTGTTTTTTCTAGACCGTTTGACACCCAAGGCTATAGAACCCAATTTGTCTTACTATTTACCCATAGCTAGAGGAGAAGAAGAGGATTCATACAATTCCCAAGGTTATTAGCACCCGTGAATCTAATGGATCCGACTGGAATCTGAACACGGTTCTCCGATTGCTCAATCCACTGAGCCGCTATTCATTACATCAGCATCACTTGCAAAAGGCTAGCTCGTCTGTCATAGGCACCGCAACTGGCAGCTTCTTTTCGACTTGAATTCGACTGATAAATAAAAAAAATTCTAAAATTTCCAGCTCCATTCTGTCCTGCGCGTGTGTAGTTCAGTTCTAACAACATAGTCCGATGAAGTCCTCAAGTATATATATATATATATATATATATATATATATATATATATATATATATATATATATATATATATATATATATATATATATACACACTTTGATAAACAATGACATCCTTACGTTTATATATAAACACGTTCAACAAAATAAATCTTTACATTTGTCTGGATAAAGTCAATCAGAAGATAAAACTAGTTTATCCTCTTGTCTCTCTCTCTCTCTCACACACACGCACAAACACACACACACACACACACACATATATATATATATATATAAAATAAATTAAAAATCTTAGCTATTAACACTAGCAAATAATATACGGAAATCTATATAATTTAACATGAATTAAATTTAATAGAATATCTGCTAAGAAAAGGATCAATATAATATTTTACGTTTTTAGTATATATTAATTACACACACACACACACACACACACACATATATATATATATATATATATATATATATATATATATATATAATGATTTAATCATGCTAGAGGCCCCTTTAAACAGTCCTAAAGTATATAAAAGATAATTAAAAAAAAATTAAATTGCCAAAATTAACCCATTGTTGCATACATATACCTCTCTGTATTATGTCATTGTATCTTATGAATATATTCTTAGCCGGAAGCTATGGTGACATATCTAATACAAGGTAACACATCTAGACAAGCACGAATTACATACACACACATAACCTCTAACCTACATTTTTTCACTTTTCTACTTTAGCTTAGATCTGTCTTTGCATTCGTCAAATAAGACAACACCCATAAAAAAAATTTGAAATCTTATTCCCCCCCTACTTAAACTCTTTAATATAATACCATTTTGCTTTTAAAGTAAATCATTTTTTATGAAGTTATTGAATATCGCTTGAAAATGGAACATTGATTTATATGTTTCGAAACATAGAAATCTCCGTCTTGCGATGAAAAAATATTCTTAAATAATGATATTATAATATTTTCTATTTTTATCGAGAACTTTTTAAAAATTAAATGCTAAAGAACTTTAAATTTTAAATCTGATATTCTTTCTCTGTAGTTGTATACATACATTCTTATATAGACCTCCTTTGTTTACATTTGGATATGCATTGAGCAGGTATGAATGTATGAGAGAAAATCATGGAGAATTTTGTTTAAAAACAGTAAAATCGACCTTGCTAACCGAACGCTCGTCTGTGGCCCAATTGGTTAAAGGCACGTCAGGCTATATGATGGTTCCGTATAGGATACAGGTTCGATTCCTGTCAGAGGACGCATATTTTCTATGAACAATTCTCTAGCAGTCAGGCCGGTAAATGTTGTTATTACCGTTTATTATAAACAGAACATTTACTAAACATAATAACATATAAAAAGAACGTATATATATATATACAAAATCCTAAACAAAATCAACTATGGAATCTCTACAAATATTCTTAAATGTCTATAACTGGTAACAGAAGCCATTGGTTTATACCAACGGCTTCCCATACTTCATACTTATCCAATTCCCACTCGCGTGGTCATGTGTGACGTCATGAGATGCGGTGCGATTTTCGCTTCTATTTTCTTGTTGTCCTCTTATTACCGAGAAGTAAAAACAAGAACAAGATCTACTTCCATACCTGATGATGTCTGTAGGAACAGACGAAACCTTGTAAAAAATGAAAAAGTCCTTATGCAACTGGAATTTATAAACGGAGATCAAATCATTCATATACAGGTTCGGGGTTGGTGTATCTTATTTAGATTGTTTGCGACGATGTATTCTCGCCATTTAAATCATTAACCTCTATATTTGTTTTTTGTATGAATGATTCATGAATTATATATATATATATATATATATATATATATATATATATATATATATATATATATATATATATATATATATTTGTGTGAACGTATTCATCTGTATGTCTATACATATATAAGTATATATTAGTGAATATGCATAACATCCAACGTCGATAACACGAGTCGGAGTTTCATATATATATTTTCATATATATATATTTTCATATATATATTTTCATATATATGTATATAAAGTTCTTTGTTCGCGGATTACTTTTAAAAGCGCTCTATAACAGTTCCCCTTTTCATTCTATGTAGGTATAGATGGCCAGTTCTTCATAACTCCCCAAGACTTTTGCAAAGCAAGCAGAATACAATTTTATGTGAAATATTTAGTCTGTTTTTCACGAGATCCTTGCTGCAAGAACATCTATCGGCACTTGTCATACTAATCGATCGTGGAATGATTTTGGCTAGCGGCGATGGTCAGCCTCTAGGGGTTGTGCCTTCCAGAAATAAAGATCAGAGTTGAGACAATCCGATAATTCAGCCATTAACCTCGCCCTAAACGCATTTGCTTTACACGACTCTTTCATTGGATAACATGGAAAATAGCTGAGGGCTTTCTAGTTAATTTTTTTACGATGCCAATAAACCTGTTGCTTTGCGGTTATATTTTTTGTTTCTGAAAGTAATAAGTCTGCAAGAGGAGGTTCTCTAGGGATGATTACTATTTAAAAGAATAATATTAAAATATTGAATTTACACCTGGGAAAAATATAAATAAAGTACAAGCTTAAGCATAAAATGCGGGTGGGGAATTCTTGTTTAAATTTTATTTAGTGGAATTTTTTTTTTCTTTTAAGAAATCCTGGAGATTCTTCTCTGTGGGAAAACCAAGTTTAACATAACTTATGAAGAAAACTGAAGTCTCTTCAGACAACAATTAAATTATAATAATATATTTTTTTTTTGTTTTTATTTTTCTTAGCGTTTACATCATTGGCAAGAATTTTGTTCCTTGTTGACCTCCCACTGCACTTATAGAATCAACCTCCTTCCACCAAATGCCATCAACTGATGCAGCCGTTCAAAACTGGGTATGGGGTGTTAAACCTCTTGAGTTTTCCAGATTATTCTATTTTTGCTCCCTCTTCAACCGTCACCTTCATTTTCTTATTTTTAATCTTTGACCATTCCTTGTTTTAACCTTTTTCTTTTGTGTCCTTACCATCTTCTACTCTCCCCTTTCGTCTTATACGGCGTAATGGTTTTTTTTTTAGCACGCAACAAAATCGGCGAAACAGGTTCAAATACTGATTTCAACGAATTTTCTTATTTTATACTATGTCCCTTCAGGACGTAAGTGATCATGGCTCTCCACAACTTCCTTTATTTTTTTCTCAGTTAATTTAATTTTTAATCTTTACCGTATTTCTTTGTCCGTATTCTGCCATCTATTTAATTCACCCTTTATATCTCGTGCCCTACCTTCTTCTGGCGAACATGGCTCTCCACAATTTCCTATCTTTTTTGCTTAAAGTTATTTCTGACATTTATCATTACCCTTTGTTCATATTCTGGCATCTATTAATTTTTTTCTTTTATTATGTGCTGTATCCTTTTCAGGACGTGGGCGATCATGGCTCTCCACAACTTCCTTTATTTTTTTGCTCAGTTAATTTAATTTTTATTTCTTTGTCCGTATTCTCCCATCTATTTAATTCACCTTTTATATCTCGTGTCCTACCCGCTTCTGGCGAACATGGCTCTCCACAATTTCCTATCTTTTTTGCTTAAAGTTATTTCTGACATTTATCATTACCCTTTGTTCATATTCTGGCATCTATTAATTTTTTTCTTCTATTATGTGCTGTATCCTTTTCAGGACGTGGGCGATCATGGCTCTTCACAACTTCCTTTATTTTTTGATCACTTAATTTAATTTTTAATCTTTACCGTCTTTTTTGTCCATATTCTGCTATCTATTTATTTCACCTTTTATATGCCGTGTTCTACATGGCCCTCCACAACTTCCTATCTTTGGTTGCTATTAGCTATATTTAAATCTGACCATGCTTCTTTGCCCTTGTTCTACCATCTTATGCTGTTTATTCTTTTATGTCCTACCCCCTTCTGGCGAACATGGCTCTCCACAATTTCCTATCTTTTTTGCTTAAAGTTATTTCTGACTTTTATCATTACCCTTTGTTCATGTTCTGGCATCTATAATTTTTTTGTTTTTTTGTTATATGCTGTATCCTCTTCAGGACGTAGGCGATCATGGCTCTCCACAAGTTCCTTTTTTGTTGGTCTAAGTAACTTTTCTTCCTTTAACGTACCTGTTTGACTTTGTCCTGTCATTCAGCCACCTTTCCTTCTATATGCCGTGTCCGTTCAGGACGTCGACGATGATGGCTCTCTATGACTTCCTATCTCCTCTTTATCATTTCTTTTTTTTTCTTGTTGTTTCACCCATTTACACAAACTGCTTAAAAGGGTACTCATTTGTTTCTCTGGCCTGAGCTATGTTCTACGAGTATTAGATTCTCCAAGACTTCTTTACACGTCATATGACCCGATAATTTCAGTTTTCGTCTGTTTATTGTAACAATAAGTGTCTCTGCTGTTCATATCCGAAAGTTCCGTGTAAATTATTCTAATAATTTGTCGATAAAAACACAAATCTGTGATGAAAATTTTCCAGCATTCACTTCCATTCAGTAGAATAAACATTTAATAGGGATTCCAGTCGAATCGATTGCATTCACTTACGTGCTAAGACCCTTGGAAAAGGTATTAATCCTCTTCTTCTCCCTTCAGCTATGGGTAAATAACAGGACAGATTGGGTTCTATAGATTTGGATAGCAACTAGCCTAGGAGAAGGACAACTCTGAATTCAATATCTGCGCAGGGTCGTTTGGGGGACCTTGTGGCACGTAGTGCACCACGTCTCTGTATTTGGCCCTTCCAAAAGTCTGGATGGTACTGCACGAAACCTTCACCACTATAATCAAATCTCATGTGCTGGTGTCTGGGCTGTCGGTTTCCTAGCAACTGAGCTGCTTGACCCTCATATGTCTAATACGACGGCAGAGTCCACTATATATATATATATATATATATATATATGAAGAAAAATATACGGAAAAAATAAACAAAAATCCTTATATGCAATTATGCTGTTTTAATGTTAATATAATGTCAACGTCTGACGTTTCGGTCTAATAAACCATCTTCAGGACATATTCATAAAATATAATTAAGATTATCAATTGAACATGACAAAGACGATGGACATAAGAACAAGACTTATCCAAACAGATAACTGAAAGTTTTATATAATCAGCATTCCGCTTAAACATGGTCACGTTGTCGTCACGTGGGCGACGCTGTTTAAACGGAACGCTGATTTTTTAATTAATTTTTCTTGTGTTCGAACAAGTGCTTTCTTTTTTGGACAAGGGGCGTGTAGAAACTGTCCAAATGTTTTATATTTCCGAGCGGTTTCGGCTATACCTTTAGCCATTATTAAGGATGATTCAATTTTTCTGCTTAATTGAGTTTCAGCATTATGTGTTTTTTTTAGTGTGTTGTAGAGATGTTTTTAATTTCCAAATATGGTTAGCACATTGTGGCCTTGTTCGTAGTTGACTTTTCTGATTGTTAAGAGTTGACTTTTTCTTTTTTATTATTAAGGCTTCCATTATTTTTAATCTTTTTTTACAGGTGGATGAAGTTATTCTATTTGCGTTTTCTACTAGTATGTTTCAAATGAAGTCTGTAAATTTATATATATATATAACTATCCTTGTATCGTGTTCTAATGCCATTTATCTTTCCAAAATGCTTATAGAGATGATAAGTGGTTATACCAGGTGTCAGCAATTTTGTGTGGAGAGCGGGTCAGACAGGTATGTAGCGTTTCGTGGGAGAGCTATGATATCAAATGTGCTAAAGTACATTGTCTCGGTATCAGAGCGCTTCATCCCAACGACTGCATTGGCCTGGAGAAATATTTTTTACGGAAATTGTTTCTTGACAAATTAAGCAAACCCGCCCGGGACAGACTATCCTTGCGGCTCGCAGGCTTTTTGGCCTTATCTAAGGCGAATCGTTGGCTATATTCGATGTTGAAAGACTTAATATTCCTAAGCTTCTGCCTCCATTTATTCCCAATAACCGCCCCAACTAAATTACGCTGCACTAATTTAGTTGACGGAATTCCTGCCTGTTCAGTAAAGTCAGATTGAACTTTCAGTGTCCAGCTATTCTAGGCCTAGCACCTAACGACATCCGGGTACAGACAAGTCTATGGTCCGAATAGCCTAACCAGTGGAACGGGGTAAATGTAGATAATCTAGATAGACATCCTAACCAAGTAGCCGGCTACCCGCATAGACATCCACTTAAGAGCCCATGTCTACATCTCTAGTCAGTCCCGGATGATCGACCCGGTATCTATCGACGAGACGAAACTCGCCGATCTGATCAACCAAACTACGATCACTAGGCCTTCCGCTAGCTCTCCCTGTGTATGTTGGAGTAGAGGATGCGATCCAGTCCCCCATTAAGACTAAGCGCAACGAATCCCCGAAGAACAACCCTAACCGGCGGAAAAAGAAGACACGCTCCGTCTGACCGTTGGGCAAATAAGCCGCAACGATCTAAAAAGAAACACTGCTTACGGCAATATCGGCTACATTCAACCGCCATCGCCGTATGAACATGGACAATATCCACCCTCGCATCCAGATTACACCTATGGTCAATTAGACATATACGTGCATCAACATCGCAAACAAAGTGTGCCTCCTGGATCGCGGCCGCATCTACACCGAAGGACAGGAGATTTCAAAGCAAGCAGGCAGCATTACTCTGATCGCTCAAGCCCCTCGCATTTAAGCCGGCTAGCTTGATAAACTTTATTTTTGTTCCTTTAAACGAAGAACGGTCGGAAATATACGGGAGTTAGGACCCCGGCGCAATGTGCCAAATTGCCAGAATGCCTATGTCGGACGTAATTCATCCGACTATGACAGTAACCTCATGAAAGATTAGTTTCAAAGTCCTATAGAAAGTGGGATAGGGAAAAACCCGGACCCTCCCTGAACAGAGCTGAGCAAGTTTTTTTTGAGTGCAGAAGATTCTATTTAAGCTATACTAGGTTTTGAGAAGTGATCTCGGATTTTAAGGTTTCCGCCTTCGTTATCACTCTGGGGGCGTTAGGGAAATTACTTGGGCCGTCCGTTGACGGAGGTACATTTAAAACGGAGACCTCAAGAGGGCCTTTCTCTAAGAGGAAATATCCCTCAAAGTGCCGGCCTGTCAATGACAACTTTTCTCTCCCCCAACCCCAGGAAATGTTTTTTTTTCTTTTTCCTTGGTATGGGTTGGGAGAGAGAGATGGAGACGCCGGAGGCTTAGAAGAGGAAGAAAGGAGGCTCCTCGTCTTACTTGGCAGTTTTTGAATTTTGGTTCTTTCTGGCGAAGCAGGGGTGGATCCGGTCTTCAGATCTGTCAGGGCTTGCTTCGAACTATTTCGTCCGTCTTTCTTTTCCTTCTTGAATTCTTCTTCTTCTTCTTCTTCTTCTTCTTCTTCTTCTTCTTCTTCTTCGCCCTTGTCAGCGAGGAGGATCGAGGTGGAGGCATCTCCTCCACCCATATATAGAAATCCAATTGTGATAGGGCCACTGACTCATATCAGCTATTGTGGTTGCTCGAGCTGCTGCTGCTGCTGGAGTTGTTCTGGCTGCTGCTACTCCTGTTGCTGCTGCTGTTTTCGTTGAAGTTGTTGTTCTGGCTGCTGCTAGTGGTGCTGCTCCTGTTGCTGTTGCTGCTGCTGCTGCGCCTATTGCTGTCATTGACACTGACGCTCCTCCAATGGCTGCTTCTGCCGTTTCTGGGGCTGGTGCTGCTTCGCCTGTTTTTCTGGTGAAACAGCCTTTTTTGGTAGGACATCCTGCTGGGAAGGAGGGACCACCAATTTTTTTCCCCTCCTCACAAATTCTGTCCATTCATTGGAGCCAGTGGGGTGGGGTGGGTCTGGTTGCACTTTTCTGCTTCCCCCACCCCCGTACTTGTGTTGTTGCTGGTATTGTTGCCGCGAGTGCAAGGTTATTTCCCGCGCAAGTCTTTGATAAACGCCACAGGACCAGTAGTGGGGGCGACGACTCTCCACGGTCACCAAGGTGTTGCGACATCGACAGAATAGTATGTTGGGAATGTCCATGAATTGCCCTCGGTCATCATTATTTGCAAGACATAATCTCTCGTAACGTCACTCTTGTCCTCAGGGTGACCATGTACGCCGTTTATTTTTAAGATATTAGCTTGTATATTTAAATCTGCTTGTGTAAAACTTGATGTAATTTGGTAAAGAAAAAAATTACATCTAATGGCTGTCATATTAGTTTAACAATCTCAAAGACGGTTAGTAGTAAAGTTTTCCTTTGAAAGGATTCATGAAAAATCTGCTATTTATTTTTTAGAGTGGCCTACAATGACGGATTTAAATCTCTTGAGGAAGGCAAAAGACAAAGGATTATTCACTCTTTAAATATTAAGGAATTTTGCATCCAGTTTAAAATATCAAATGACAAAGACTTGACTTAGAAGCCAATATGGTTGATGTTTCTAGCTTCTTAAAAATAAAGATTTTTTTGAAATATTGATATAATTCACAAATTACTCTTCTGTTGATTGGGGAGTACCTGGCTACCTGTCAGCGGAACTATTGCGTCCTGTCATACCGGTTGAGAAACTCTGTAATAAAGACTAAAATCTCAACCCATAGGCTGGATTTTTGTTTAATTAAATCAGCGTCAATAATTTAAGGTTCTGTTTGTATTTCAGGAGAAAATACAATTTACTAATGGAAGTGAAGACGTCTTGCAAAACAAAAAGGCATGAATAATGGCAACTATTAGGCCACGTGACTAGCATCCGGGTATTTTAGTAAAGTAATAATGGAGGATGAAAATGCACGATAAAAACAACACCAATGCGTGGAACTGATGGAGGAAGGCGTCGTATTGTGGTTTCTGTGCTGGAAAGAATCATTTTCTTTCGAGTAAGGGGAGCGGAACCATTCGCCTAATGGAATCGGTTCTTGAAGAGAAGCAAAAATCGCTGCAGGAATGACAGCCAAAAGTGGAAAGGAGGGGGGAAAAATGGTTCGCCAGCTTTAATCATTGTCTTTTGATAGCCAACAGCACGTTAAATTATCCCCCGCTTTTTGAGAGGAATAACGGGAAGGTTTGTTTTGACAGCGCTATCAATGGAAGTATTTGGATGACGAAAAGAGTCACGTGACTAGTCTCTGCCTTTTATTTTGTTTTAATTTTTTTTTTCTTGTAATGTTCTTGATTAGAAAAATAAATAATTGTGTGTACAAAACATGAAAACGAACCGTATTTGTCTGGTGGCTGAGATCCTTATAAATTTTTTCACCGGTGCCAGTGACTGATGCTCGTGTGATGAAACCAGATTATTCTAACGCTGATTTTTCAAGGCAAAACGAATGACGTGACGCGATATTACTGCGCTCATTTGTCTGAATGTGTACGTGTATGATTATAAAAAAAAGCCCAATTGGTATTCTTAACTCGAGCAAGAAGTGGTTTGTTCATTATAGCGTCCGTATGCCTTTATGTTTATAAATATTTCACTGATAATTCTTCTGGCGATCTTATTTCTTTGTTAGCTCGACTTCACGAATATAAGCGCAGTACTAGATTGGCAGTTAGGTCTCAACATTTTATTGTTGAAATGATTAGATGTAAACGTATGTCAGATTCTAATAGTTTTTTCTCCTCTTTTTTCCTTCTCGTTCGGTTTCTTACTTTTTTTGTCGTTAACAATCTCAAAAAAATAAAAATAAATAAATAAAATAAAATAATTGCAACGTCAATCGTCATCTTCTATCGCCTTTAATACGTTTTGTCTGTATATTTCACTTTCACTAGACCCTTTGTCTGAGTGACTTTGTCGCCTTGATTGGGGTGAAATGATAAAAAGTGTAGATTTAAACGTAGAAGGAATTTAAAAAGTGGTTTCCTTTAGAAATAATGAAACTGAATATATATATATATAGATATATGTTCTGTTATTCTGAACATTATTTTAATGAATACATATTTTTGAGTAGAGGTCCATTTTTCACACAGTAAGAATTAGGACATTTTGTGCAAAATAAAATCCTTATATCTACGGTGATGAATTCCCTCAGGGGACAAACGCGTTGGTAACGAAACTTTGCTTCTATTTGTCTATCAATTAATATAAATATGAACGTGAACACAGAGGTCAACCCCAAGTCGCTACAGTCAATAATATATATATATATATATATATATATAGATAGATAGATAGATAGATAGATAGATAGATAGATAGATAGATAGATAGATAGATCTAGACAAACCTACCCAGTTTTCACCTAGGCGGATCGTCAGGGAAAGCTGACAGGTTTATCTAGGTCTGCTCTATGGTTGTATTGAGCTCTTTTGTTAGTTAGTTGCTTACTCGTCTCGGGGTTTTTTCTTTGGGCTTTAAACCTGTATCTGTGCGATTTTTTTCGACAGACTTTCATGTTTCTAGCTCTTTCTTTTTTTAAAACCTTTTTTTTCCCTTGAGATTGATTTGATTATTGGCAAATCAAAAATTCGAAGGGTTTTCGAAACGTGTATAGTTACCTATATTTGTGTATATATATATATATATATATATATATATATATATATTACTCCAAAATTCGCTTGAGGATTAAATGGAACCTAATGTTTTTAAATTAATTACAAAAGTAAATTTAGACCTTCCATTTTTGAAACATGCTTAGAACTGTGTAGCGGAAAAACCATATTTTAAATCAATTAATTTATAATATATATATATATATATATATATATATATATATATATATATATATATATATATATATATATCAGTTGCATTACTGACGCTGTACTGGAGTTAAGATTTTTATTAAATTTTTCTTGTGTACGTATAAGTTCTTCCTTTTCTGGATATAAAGTTTGTAAAAAATGTAGGAATGTTTTGTATGTCCGAATTCGGATACTTTTTACACAATTTATGTCCAGAAAATAAAATAAATAAAACAAAATGCTTAACCGAATTACTTTGTTAGTCATCTGTAATGAAACTTGTATAAAAGAGGATTTGCTACCCAAATACAAAATACATACAAACATATATATATATATATATATATATATATATATATATATATATATATATATATATATATATAAAATGAACACGAACATTTAAAATTCATAGTGATATTTATTTCATTTGAATCGAAGGTTCGATCCTAACTCTTCAAACTGAGTCTTAGGTGTTTAAGAATCAGTCTGAAGAGTTGGGATCGAATCATCGTTTCTAACGAAATAAATATTACTATGGTATTTCAAGTGATCGTTTTCATTATCTTAATAATTATTATTTGCTGTTTTTTTGACATTGAGCTCTCAGGATTTATACCCCTTTTGGAGTTTCCATACGAATTGCCAGATATATATATATATATATATATATATATATATATATATATATATATATATATTTAAAGACATTTTTAAGTTTATAGATACAAGTATTTAAGTAAATGTTCTGTTTATAATAAACAGTATTAAATAACGAGAATGTCCGAAAAATTTCATAGAAAATAATCGTCATTCGACAAGGCTTCGAACCTGTATCCTATACAGAACCGTGCCTTACCGCTCAGCCACAAAGGATCGTTCGGTTGTCAATGTCGAAGGTTATATATATATATATACATATATATAAATTTTTAAGCATTTCACCCCAAGCAAGGCGGGAAGCCACTAGGACGCAAGGGGTTATATATATATATATATATATATATATATATATATATATATATATATATATATATATATATATATGTTTCATGCTAAAAACGATCGTCATATCAAGCAACAATGAAGCAACAGTGAACAAAATTTATTACGGGTAGAGTAGCAATGTTTTAAAATGAATTAAATTTGACTAACATTTAACACTATGCTGCAGGTTACCATCTCTGGTTAACCCCTTGCATTAGGAACAAAACATCGTAACCACAACGGTTAATTTTTAAATAATTATAACAGAATGCGTGTTACAACAGCATTCAATTAATTACAATTAATTAATTAATTAATACAATTAATTACAATTAAGTCTTCGCAATTAACCCTGTGGATGATCTCAGAGGAGATTAACTTGGATTAACAACAACTACGGTGCCTAACTTTCCTTGTTGAATTTAAACTTAACATCAAGAAGATAATTAGAGTACTACAAAGGTTTATTTAAAAATAAATAGACATAATATGTCTATATTATATAAGGAATATATATATATATATATATATATATATATATATATATATATATATATATATATACATATATATATATATATATATATGACGTGCCTAACCTCTCGGCCACCAAGGATCGGTCGGTAGGTAAGGTGGAATTTACTGTTTATAAACTTCAATCTTCCATGAATCTTGTACATTTATAACTGCTCATTGGTGTATCAAATGTAAACAAATGACGTGATATATTACGAAATGGACAAAGTCCGACAATTTTATTTATTAAAGACATTTTTATGTTTAACGTTCCTTTTATAGATAGAAGTATTTAAGTAAATGCTCTGTTTATAATAAACAGAATTAAATGACATTTACCGGCCTGAATGTCCGAGAAATTATCAGAGAAAATATCCGTCCTTGGAAAATGTTATTTAATACTGTTACTGATTAATGATATGTCGAGTTAATAAAACCATCACCTTCATTAGAAAATTTGCTTATATATATATATATATATATATATATATATATATATATATATATATCAGAAGAACACCCTAAAGATCCATTTCGGTTATAATTTATTTCGTGAATATTTCTGTATATTCATCTCTTCAGATCGAAAGTTCTTCATAAAAAGATTTTATTAAGAACCCTCTGACTCAAGTGATGAATATATATTGTTTTTGCACTTCCGGAATTAGAATTAATCATTATTTAAATTCAGACTAATATCCTCGTATTTGTTATTATTATCAAAACGTTTCGGTCGTTTTGTCGCCGGCCTTCATCGCGTATGCATCAGTGTGTGTAAACCTCTTGCAATTGCGATCTCAATACATTATTTAATGTAACTTGTTCAGGTTCCGTTGTCTGTGTCTTAGAATTTTTTTTAATCGGATTAAAGTCACTAAGACGCAAAGGGTGTGTAAGAATTAGGAACAGAAACATTCATAATGAGCGGGAAGAGAAAAGAGTAATCAGGTGAACAGTAGATAGCGATTAAAATTGCATTTAAATTTTTGCAGATTAACGTTGGCTGGAAAGCATGGCGCCGGAAGGGAGTTCCACAAGTAAGGCAGTAAAACCACTAAGACTCTAGGGATTACAGGGTGCGGAAGAATTAGGAACAGAAACATTAGTAATGAGCGGGAAGAGGAACGAGTAATCAGGAATACAGTAGATAGCGATTGATATTGTATTTAAATTTTTGCCGATTATAGTTGGCGAGAAAACATGGAACCGGAAGGGAGTTCCACAAGCGAGAAGTGCGAGAAAAGAAGCTGTTATGATAGAACTTACTTTTACATCTAGCCAGATCAACTATAAATTGATGATATCTTGCCGCCAGTCTAGTACCGCGCTTAAATTTATAAAAAGTCTAGGTACCATAGCTAAGAGTTCATCCGAACCTATCGAATATCAGTTCGAAATTAATTAGGGGTTAGCTAAAAATATGTAGTCTTGTTTGTTTATTGTTTTTAATTTCTGGAATGAGAGATTATCATTATTTACATTCAGACTAATCTCCTCATCTTTGTTGTTGTTATCAAAACGTTTCGATCGTTTTTCCACGAGCCTTCGCCATGTGCGCGTCGGTCTGTGTAACTCTCAGGGAATTTCGAAATTACCTGGTGGTTATCCAGAATAACCGACACCCGAAAAAGACCGATGTGCCAAAAGACTGAAATGTGAAGTTAGCAAAAATGATGTACACATTAATGCGCGCGTAAATACAGTAGAATCTCTGATAACCAGACTAAGAAAGCCTTCCGGATATGAGGAATTGGTTACAAAGTCCGGATAGAAGGGGTTATATTTAGATTAAAATAAAAGAACTGAAATCAGGTTTAACATTCATTTTCAGTGTTTTATAATAAACAAAATAAGCTAATGGTGATTGAAATATAACAGAATTGATGCAAAGGAAAAAGAAATAAATTATTTAATCTTAATGAAAATTCATTAAATTAAGTCTGCCACGTATGCAAAACAAATAATGTAACGAGGATTTTTTTTAATCGTTGTTGCATGATGATTCTTTCTCTTCTAATGTCATTCTCAACTTATTCCGCATTTCGTTTTACTTTTGTTCTTGAAATTTTTTAAACGAAAGACACTTTTTTAAATCTGCATGCGTTATTGCAATCGTCATAGCTGAATGCTGGCTTTCTTTCCATAAAACTGACAACCTTTTCAATAGCTTTTTCAATTTCAGTCCGGGTTTCATCACAATCATGTTTTTATTTTTTATTTCCTTGTTCACTGTGTCAGAAGATAGTTTCTTTGGAAGATTTTATATCATACAATGTTGACTTTCCTATATTTTCCTAACCATTAGTTATAATGAACTTTCACCAGCGTCTGGTCTATTTAAAATTTCCAAATTTTGCGATAATTCCAAAGTTGTTCTTTTCCTCTTATTCCCATCATCTTTTGCACCAATAGAAGCCATTTTGGTGAAATAAGCACAAGCAATTATCTAAAGTAAAATTTTTGAAATACAGAAATTTCAAATCACTTACATATCACCAAATATGCACAACAAAATCATGTCCCGATATGCGGGATTCCGGATACGAAGGATTCTAGATATGACGGTTTCCGGATATGCGGGATTCCGGATATGCAGGTTTCTACTGTAATATAAATAATGCTAATTCTTAATCCGCAAAATTGAGACAGAAAATATCTATCTTAGTTTGTCCGAGGGTCACACTGGCGAAGCGTCGAGTAAGGATCGAACGCAATACCCCAGCATGTGATTTAGCGAATTTTTAACCATCACTCTACGCTAGTAGCCTCGCTACATATTTATTTTGATTAACACAAATTTAATAACAACATGTCCAGATTTACCTGACCGTGGAGTCAATGTTCCAGTGCACATAGAAAAATAAGTAAAAAAAAAAAAAAAACTTCTTACCTGTATCGCAGTCGGTAATCAATTTTTAGAACTTAGAACGATTACCTATAATGACGTTCCGCTTTTCAGGAGTCAATTTGCTTTAATTCCCAAAGAGGCTTTACTATCGCTTGCCTGATTGACTAGTGTAAGATTCACTTATTCAAATTGTTGGCACTGATTAAATTTATACGCAGATAGGAGCTTCGTTCTTGTGTTTTGTTTTTACCACAAGAAGAGCGAATTGCGATAAGCAAGTTCAAAATTATGAAAAAGTTTGTAAGATTTTTACATTTTTTGCTATTTCATCATCTGAACTCTTTGAGAAACAAAAAAAAAAATCAGAAAGAAAATATTAACTCAATGAAAAAAAATCCCTTTTTAATATTTTATTATTTGTTGTTATTGACTTACTATGATTTTTTTTCCACCTCGTTGTTTCATGCAACTTCGTGGTTGATCGGGTAGGCAAAAGCGGTTTACGAAGAAGAGAGGCCTAGATCAAGTGATCGATTTTTTATCATGAATTACGCGACAAGGAATTTCAGTATTTTTTTTTTATATTTACGTATATTGCTTGGCGACTGTCTCAATCGATAAATACGTCCTTTGTTATATCTCCCCTTCATCTTGAGTTGATCTCGTTGGTAACCTTAGGGTCACTTTGCAATGATTGCTGGCTGGTTAAGCCCATTCGTTTTATTTGCACCGCAACAAAAGGCCAGAGTACTTTTTTTTCTAATGTCCACTATCTGACCCAGGCCAAAATAAAGTTATCCAAAAATATTGCGTGTTTCTATTCCGAGTAATTAGATATGTTGTTTACAATAGCATCTTAGCCATCTTTTCCTTTTTTTATTGTGCGTTGTATATCTTTATCTTCATATAATTCTTATCATATTTATATTAGAATTATTTTGCTTTTTCATTTCTTTTTTTTTTTAATCTTTCTGTAACTTCCACTCTTTCATCTTTCGACAACTGAACCCTAAGACGTTATTTCGTTCAACGCAAATAAAAACACGAAAACGTATCTAAAGAAACAAAAAAAAAAGTTCAATGATAGACGCCAAAGCACGCCACGAACAATAAAAACAGGAAGAAAAAACAAAACAAAACAAGCAAACTTTAATCTTTGAGGCAAGACAAATTCAACCCCTGAAACTTTTGTGTTATAAACTTGCCCTGAATCATTTTTCGATCAAACCATTTTGGGGTAATTTGCAAGCAAACATTTACAGATGGAATTGTTGCAGT
This sequence comes from Acanthosepion lycidas, assembly GCA_963932145.1. Taxonomy (NCBI): domain Eukaryota; kingdom Metazoa; phylum Mollusca; class Cephalopoda; order Sepiida; family Sepiidae; genus Acanthosepion; species Acanthosepion lycidas. The sequence continues at coordinate 77,976,320 of OZ010607.1, read as the reverse complement.
TGTTCGCTTTTCCAAGGTTCTCTCTTTGGTTTTATTTTTTCCAAATCAAGGACTTCCATATTATACATATGTCCAGGTGAATTTCCTCCTTTTTCTTAATGTATATCATTAAATCACAGGCATTCGATTAAATTTCAAATCTTTCATTTATTAATTAGTTGCGCCTATATCTTTTACTTAAATTCCGTTCTGTTATTTTGAGATTTGAAAAAAAAAACACAAAAAAAAAAAAAACGCCCATCTTTATAGGACTGTTTTATTTTATAAAATAAGCCTACAAAAGATTGTTGAAACAAATGTCTGAGGTAATATTAATTTATATGGGCACCCAACAAAACCAGACGACTCTATCCGAGTTTAAAAACAGGCGATAATTTGTTTGATAACACGTAAAAATGAATGAATTATGCATATTAAGCGCATTATTTGCCAAATGATGGCCAATAAAATGCCAATGAAAATGAAATATGCCTTTTTAAATAAATGCTGCTTAAGAAGTTCCTGAGAAAAGAAAACAACATAAAGTAAAGGAAAAAAGAAAATACTTTTCTGAATATTTCTCAAAGAATTGGTGCTATTTTCGAAGCAAAGTTCGTGGTAACAGCGAAAACCAAAACAACCACTGAAACCGGGAAACTTTTTCCCTTGATGCTTGGAACGACTTTGATCTTCGTTTCAATTCTCATCTTATCAAATTTCTTTTGCGTTGTTTTTCTTTCAGGACGCCCCCCCCCCCGGTCTGGATTCCTGCAGCAAATGTTCATCGACTCTTAAATAACCTACTGGTAGGCTCTAAATTCGCTTCTCGGAAATTGGGGGAAAACCCTTTTATTGGTTTTGGTAGAAAAAAAAAACACAAAAAAACAGCTGTTTTCCCATAAATCGAAATATACCAAAACTATTTTAGAAATTTAAAAATTAAGCAAGATTCCAACACAGGGTCATTTTTTTTTGTCTCTGAAAGGGAAGGACTATGAAAACATAAGCATCTTAAATTTCTTATATGTTTTTCTTGAATTCAAAATGCCAATAAATTTTAACTGTAAAACGTAAATATTAAGTAAAATTAATATAAAAAATTAAATATAATTTGCAACAAAAATAACAAATTTCCGGCAAATCCTGCGGTCAAAGTGTCTTCAAATGTAAATGAGCTCTATTCCATTGTATCTTGTCTGTACAGCCGTAGAGTTCGGGGTGAAGGGACTGCAGTCTGGGCAGAGAACAAAGTCCATATAAAATCGGCGAGGACTGTACCCGGTAGCATAAATATTTTTCGTAAAAAAACACCTACGAAAAAAAAAATTGTTCAAACAAATCTTTGAGGTAACAAATAAGACAACGTCACGAGTTTAAAAACACGCGAAAATTTTATTCTTAAAAAATGAAAAAAAAAATAATAACATTGGCAAAACTTCCAATAACATCAAATAACTAATTCGGAAATGTGAAAAATTTAATAATATATATATAAATATATCCTCTTTGTATTCTATGGATATTATAATCATATATAATGGTGTGTATTTGCATATAACCATGAGATATATTTTTGGACAGATTAAACATCCCCTCGTATAATTATAATATTTATACAATGCAAATAGTATGTCATTTATTATACGATATATAATATTTATACAATGCAAATAGTATGTCATTTATTACACTATATATAATATTTATACAATGCAAATAGTAAATCATTTATTATACTATAGGTATGAATAAAAGTTCTGGGTAGGAAATCGACACCCGAGGAAAAAAATAAGATTTAAATAAATTTAAAGTAAATTAAATCTTCAAAGAGTGTCATTCATAAAAAATAAAAAAAAGGAGAGAATATTCGAGCCTATATATTTGAGAAAAATAACAGCACCTACTGTTATATATTAGTGGATAGCGGCTCGGATTGGAGAATCAGAAAACCGAGGTCGAATTCCTGTCGAATCAATTACATTCATTTACGTGCGTAAACCAGTGGGAAATGTATTCATTATCTTTTTCTCCCTCCAGCTATGGGTAAAATGGAAGGACTGACTGGGTTCTATAGCCTTGGATGGAAACTGGTCTAGGAAAGGAAAAACTCTGAATTCAAAACCTGCGGAGAGTCGTTTGGGGAACTTGTGGCGCGTAATGCAACAATTCTGTTTATTTGACACTTCAAAAAGTCTGGTTGTTTCTGCACAAAGCCTTCGACTCCATAATCAAATCATATGTGCAGGCTGGCTGTCGGTTCCTAGGAAGTCAGCTGCTTGACCCTCATACGTCGAATACGACGGGAGATTCTACCATATATATATATATATATATATATATATATATATATATATATATATATATATATAGAGTTTATGAAAAACTAGGTAATCCGTATGGATAAACCCAAGGAGGATAAAATCCAGAGAGCTCAATGTAAATCCAGAGCAAATAATTTAAATAAAAACAGACCTCTTTAAGGTTATTTCACCACAGCCCTTTTAAAAGGACTGCGGATCATCAGACTTCACTTCCAAAGTTTGAAACAAAAAATGAAAAGAAATTTACACATTTTTGACGGGCCGTATTAAGTATTAGGTTGGTGCAAAATAATGACGTAATAATGTCGTTTTTTGACGTTAAAAAATACGTCAAAAAACGACATTATTACGTCATTTTTTTGTACCAACCTAATATATGTAAATTAACGAAATGAGGAAGTGAGTGGGGAGTGATAAGACATGAGTGAGTTAGATGTAATTTAAAATTTCTATTCTTTTATACTTAAAATTACTCGAGGTCCAGACATTGACACACACACACACACACACACACATATATATATATATATATATATATGTTTGTATATATATATATATATATATATATATATATATATATATATATATATGTGTGTGTGTGTGTGTGTATAGGTAGTAATTCTTTGCTATAACCCAATCGAGTAATATTTTGAGGTTCTGATAAATAGTTACATTTAATACATCACCAATTCTGAATTCATCAATAATTCTCTTTCATCTTACGAAGGTTATCTGGTGAAATTTTATATAAATTAGGTTTAATTTTTTTTAATTTCTGTGGATTCCCGTTTGTATGAAACTTTAACCGTGTGACTATTAAGATGTAGGTCAGCTCATCGGATTCAGTTTCTCTCCCCATGCCCACTCCAACCGACATAATATAATACACCACATTACTTCCTGTAACTATGCCTTCTTCTATCATCGCTTCCCCTCTGTCCCGCCTTTGACAAATTCACTTTCCTTCCGCCACTAATCAGCCCCTTCTAATATATATATATATATATATATATATATATATATATAATGGATTCTCCTTTCGGTTTGGACGAATGAGAATCTGACAGCTTATAGATTCAGTTCAAATATATATATATATATATATATATATATATATATATATATATATATATATATATATATATATATATATATATATATATATATATATGTGTGTGTGGGGGGCGAGTTGTTAGAACGTTCTCATTCTGACCATGAAAGCCGGATTCGAATCTGACGATGGTCGATTTGTCATGAAGGAAATTTCCTGATCTAATCGGACTGGAGGGTTCGATCCCAGCATGTGGCACCTTTGGAAAGTGCCTGAAAACCATACCACGGGTTGACCCACGACTTGTGAGTGAAAATGGGTTGACGGCGCCCTTGGGCGTCGTCGAGAGCTGTGCTAGCGCGAAGTCACAAGTCATATATATATATATATATATATATATAGACAGAGAGAGGAGAGAAAGATAGTATTTTAAATTACACAAAAATGAAACGCTGACGTCTCAATTTAACAAAATTACACAAAAATATCTTGAAAACCTAAAGAGTAAATTTATTCAATAAAGTTGCCATCGGCTTCAACCATAACCTCCAGACGACTACATTTCTTCTGAATTGTCTCCTTGTTTAAGTTGGTGAATGCCGCCGTAATTCTTACCTTCATGTCATCTTTGGTGTTACAAGGAATTTTATTAGTCTCTAGTTTAACAGCGGCTCACACATAATAATCAAATAATACAAAGGGTTCAGTTCGAAATTTCAGTCACCTGAAGAAGGCAGGAGCGGACAACGCCCAGAAACTTCTTGAATATGATAACGAAGATGAGGAAAATGTAAATATTTTACAAGGATTTATTTTGCCTATCGGCCTGCGTCATCAAGAAAACTAAAAAAGAAAAAAAAAAGCCCTCTGGCAGGAACCGAACCAGCGGAAGGAAACCCAGCCTAATCCGAAAAGCTTCACATATAAAGCAATTTTCTATTTTGCCTTTAAAGCTTTCATTCCTTCAGATCTGTACTCAAAAGACATATCTCCTCAGGTTCATATCCGAAATGTAAACAAAGCAAATTCTAAAGAATTAATGGATTCTATTTTAATCCCAAGTTACGATTTTTTTCGATCGATCATATCTGTTTTCAAATCGTATCTTAACGTACACAATGACAACACATGAAATGGATTAAGTCCGACAATTATTTAATATATTTTCTTTTAATACATTAAATGCTCTGGTTTTAATTTAACAGGATTAAGTACATTTACCGACCTGAATATTACTTTACGTTTAGATACGTTTCATCGGTCGAGAAAATTCGTCGAAGATTCTGTGTTTATAAATACTAATTCGGACTTTGCTAACCAGACGCTTCTCTGTAGCTGAATAGTACAGCACGTCAGATCAATTGAAAGTTCCTTATAGGGATACAGGATCGATTCCTGTCAGAGAACGCATATTTTCTACAAACATTCAGGCACGTAAAGTTAATTAACACCGTTTAATTAAAAACAGAGCATTTAGTTAAATAAATTGTATCTATAAAAATAACGTACAGAAAGAAAGGACAGATGGAGTAAAAATTCCACTGTTCGTAGCTTTTATCTTCAAAAACGTGCTCAATACAAAGTAGAGCAAAATATTATTATTATATTTTTATTATAAGAGATTATTATGAAAACATTTTGAAATCGTTACACAAAAGCTTTCATGTTTCAATAATATGACTGCATTTCATCTCTCTCCCTATTATATATCTATCGATATATATATATATATATATATATATATATATATAGTTAAATTCCCAGATGATATTCTGTGGACAAGACAGATTGGCATCAAATGATAATAATAATCCCTTACAAAAAGGTAATTTACATTAAGCAGAAAAAAAGGCTTAGACACAAGCGTCTATCTTTTTAAATTTGGATTTTTAATATAACAACAAAAACATTTCGATTTCATTTTTGCCTTGAAAAAGTCGGAAGACGAAACGCGTCGGCAAAATGTATGATTATTCCAATTGTCATTTGATGCCCATATATATATATATATATATATATATATATACTACGCTAAAAAAATTACTGCCATAATTAGCATGGGATGAATTTGACAGAAGAATGAATAAAATGTTAAAGTTCTCTAAGTGTCATTTAAAAAAATACGAAATCAATTATCAAACTTATACTTTGAGAAACCAGTGACAAACATTTCTGCTGCAGTAATCAAGGCAAAAGGAGGATATTTTGAAGAGAGCAAAATTTAAACATAAAATTCTTTTTTTTCTATTTGTCATAATAAAATTTATAATAAAAAATCATGTCTCACATTTTTAACCATGTATAATAATTTTCTCTTATTCAAAATACAAAACAACTACTATTGGGGCCAACTTAAAACAATTATCAGCGTGACGTCAAATATTTGAACTGTAGTACACACATATATATATATATATATATATATATATATATATATATATATATATATATATATATATATATATATATAAAAGTGAACATTGAAGTCAACACTTAGAGGCGACAGTCTGTTTCATGCGAGACGCAATCGCCAGGCCACGAGTGCTGTTATTTTTCTCGGCTGTTTATATATACGGGTCAGTGCTGCATCAAAAACTTGCAAAAAATGGAGGAAAAATGACTATCATTACCTTCCCAGACCAAAATAAATTATTAAATAAAAGATCCGAGCTCATCTCAAAATGCAGATATGATAACAAATTTTTACTACATTACTGAAAAATCGAAACTGAAACAGTAAAATAAAAAATAAACAAAATGACAATAAAATAAGTAAAATAAATTAAATCAAACAAATTACCAAATCACACCCGTTAGACTAGACGAAATAGAATAAATAAATAAAAGTAAAAACAAAATCAATGAACCCAAATAATAAAGTAAATAATAAACAAATTAACAAACCATTATGACCCAAATATTAGTTAGACTATAAAAATCAAAGAAAAAATCGGACGAAAAACATAGTTATAACTGTTATATAACGATAAAAAATACTATGTTACTTGAAAATCGAAAACCGAAAAGAGTAGATAAAAATATACAGTATAATAAATAAATACTAAAAAAAAACAAGTAAAATAAATTAATCTAAATTCATCCAAATAAATAAAAAAATAAATAAGCTAACAAACCAATCCCGATAAATTAACCGATAGAAAAAACAAGAACAAAAAAAAAACATATAAAGATAATCAATCCAAATAAATACATAAAGTAATAAGCAAATTAAAAACTGTTCCCGCCAAAATAATAGTTAGAATGAACTACAACAATCAACCCCAAAATTTGAATAAATAGCTTAATTATCTTCCCTAATCAAAACAAAACTATTAAATAAGCGATATAAACAATTTTTACTACGTTAATAAAACACCGATTAAAATAAAAATAAAAAAAAAAATATATAAGAAATAAAAATAAAAATAAAAAGTAAATAATGACAGGCAATATAATTTAACCCAATTAAATAAATAAACGACTTCCGGTAAAATAAGTGCGAAAATAGTCTACCCACAATGCACCACTGACCCGAATAGATAAACAGCCGAGAAAAATAACAGCATACTTAGCCTGACGATTGCGTCTAGAATGAAAAAGTCTGTCGCCTCTAAGTGTTGACTTCAATGTTCACTTTTAGATTTACATTTACAGACGCTCTATCTCTGATATTGAGCACTTTATCCCATAAATATAGCACAACTTACGAATATATTTCTTCATATATATATATAATAAGAAAGGCTGAAACACTAATATTCAGGTTATAATTCATCAAATTGGAATCATAATCACGGCCCAATTCATCAGACCTACAAATTCAAAAAGAAAACAGAAAATATATCGAATATATTTTGTGTTTTTTTTTTTGTTTTGTAGTTTGTACTTCCGATGAATTGGGTCGTGATTATGATTCCTATGAAATGAACTATAACCATAGAATATGTGTTTGAGCGTCTTACTCTGTCTTTGAAATAGAGCTCTACTTGGGTCTTATCCTCTTGGAAATATATATATATATATATATATATATATATATATATATATATATATATATATATATATATATATATATATGGCCTGACGATTGCGTTTACCAGTGACCAATATATATATATATATATATATATATATATATATATATATATATATATATGTCGTGACGATTGCGTTTATCAGTGGCCAATATATATATATATATATATATATATATATATATATATATATGGCCTGACGATTGCGTTTATCAGTGGCCAATATATATATATATATATATATATATATGGCCTGACGATTGCGTTTATCAGTGGCCAATATATATATACATATATATATATATATATATATATATATATATATATATATATATATATATATATATATATATAGGCCATATATATATATGAACATTTTAAGGAAAGTTTTACTGATGTGAATAAGAAGAAAATGTTGCCTCAATCTTTCAAACTTTCGTTAAAAAATCGACATTTGTGAACCGTTTTAAAAATCGGTCTGAACGCTGAGGTCGATAGTTATCTCTGCCACCAGACAGCTCAAGACTGGACACACCAACATCTGTACACTTTTATTTAAATGCACCGCTTGGTATTCGACCTCAACGTTGTTGATTCAAAAGAAATTGCTTTTATGATATTTTCTGAAGTATTCTTTCCATTCCGTTTTCTGGCTCCTCGCAGGAGATGAAAATTCTGTGAATGGAATGGAGGGTGAGGTTAGTCTCTGGATAGTTGAGTCCTCTGATTTCTGTCACGTTACAAGGCCCAAATTCAGTTAGGGAGCCCCGAGGCATTTACACTCCAACCGGGCCTGACACCCACTGATTTCGAGTTTTGTAGAGCTGGGTCCGGCCTTGGTGTTCGGAATACCAAATACGGGAACCTGTTTTCCCTGTCTACAGAGACAACTCACACGAAAACCATTTTAACGACTGGCATTGAAAATAGATTGGAATCAGGGAGAACCTATGGCGGTCGGTCGGCGGGCAATGAAAGCTCACACTTATATACAGACGCGGAACAGTGATTGGACAAAAATCAAAATTAATCTTTCTCTTGGATCGAAGATTTACAGACAATCAAATTCACAGTTTTAACTTCTGATAATTTAAAACTATGGGACATTCCAAAGTGGTCTGCGAACGACATCAAAATAAAATAAAAAAATAATGCTTTGGTTTCTTTTGTTTTACGACATATCAACCTCAATAGGTTATTTAATGCGGACAAAAAGATCTATTTCTGTCAAATATGTAATATTTTTTTTTCAAAAAGATTTGTAGCTGATAATATTTTTTTACAAAAAAATATATAGCTGGTAATATTTTTTTTTCAAAAAATGTATAGCTGATAATATTTTTAAAAAAATGTATTGCTGGTAATAATTTTTTATAAAAATGTTTTACTGGTATTAAAACAGTTGGTGGGTTAACTATTTGCCCATAGCTGGGACCCAAACAGGTACTACAAACGGGTATCGGAGTGTACCTTGGAACAACTGTAATTAAGAGGGGGTTCCACGCTCCTCAAAACCTCATCCCCTTGCCGTTGGACGTACTTTATCGTCTTAACCAGGACGCGGATGTAGTTTATCATCATACTCTGGACGAAAATATATATATAGATATATATAATAAATTAATAATTAAATAATTAAATTGTAAAAAATAAAAAAAATATATATTTAGATGCTTCAAATAGTCACAAACTGTTATTAGAATCCATATTATCCGTATATTTATATATATATATATATATATATATATGTGTGTGTGTGTGTGTGTGTGTGTGTGTGTGTGTGTACACATCATTAACTTTTACACACTTTAGCATCCAGACTTTTTTCTTACATTTATTTGATAATTATCTGTTATTTCATTACACGTGACACATATCTAACCAATGAGAAATAGCCAAAAACAACATACCATTAATATGCGTCTGTTGGATTTTAATTATTTTTTTATCATTTCTATCTTGATCTCTGACGAAGCTTTAATAAAGTGAAACATATTTCATTAAGATCTGTTTCCTGTTTTTAAGATCTTGTTCTTTATCCTATCATTTTGTCGGATTCCTATCCATAATTTCTCACTCTCTCTCGCTATATATATATATATATATATATATATATATATATATACGATTCCTTTATATATATATATGTGATTGAGCCGAAACCCTCAATATAATTATTTACCTAACGTGTTCTTTCCTATTTTTCTACATACTTGCACACACACACACACATACACACATACACACGCAGATATATATATATATATATATATATATATATATATATATATATATATATATATATATATATATAAATGTATTGAGAACGAAAATAATGTAAATTCTAATGTTCACAGCATTAATTCAAATGAGAGCTCAATATCAAGAGTAGAGCAATATTTACTGATTATAGATTTTTACATGCGGACAAAAACTACAAAGATGCATTCTTCTTTAGATGGATTATTTGCATCTCGACTGGTGCGAACTAAAAATGCTTATGGACAATTCTATTCAAAAACATGCCGCCTATGGTACGCCATTTTCTTTCCACCCGTTGAGATGCAAAAAAATATCTAAACAAAAATGCATCTTTGTACTGGGTAATTGTTTTTGTCCAAACACACACACATATATATTAAAAAAAAAGAGAGAAACCGCAAACGTTTGTGGTTGTGATGTGGATTTTTTTAAAAGAAATATTATGCTTTATTTTCCATAATTTTGCTACACGGGTTTCCGGTCTCGTCACCGTCATCAAGCAAAGGGTAGAGATTTCCACATATTATTAAAAATAAGTAATTTTTTTCCCTGATGTTTTTCGATGTTAAATATAATTGTTTGTGTTAGTGACCCAAATGTCTTTCTTGAACTGTCAGTGAAAAGTTCTGCGTGAAGGGTTATAAAATAATTAAGATTTTAGAAAAAAATCCAAAAACCAAGAACGTTGCGGTTTCTCTCTTCTTTTTAATATACACACTTTACTCTCGTTGGAACTATTATAAACTTTTCCTTATATATATATATATATATATATATATATATATATATATATATATGAAGAGATATAGTCTTAAGATGTGCTATATTTATGGGATAAAGTGCTCAATATCAGAGATAGAGCGTGTGTAAATATAAAAGTGACGCAATTATTATTTAACAATACTCGTGGCCTGACGACTGCGTCTAGCATGAAACAGACTGTCGCTCTAAGTGTTGACTTCTATGTTCACTTATATATATATATATAAATATATATATATATATATATATATATATTAAAGACATTTTTTGTGTTTAACGTTCTTTTTATAGATACAAGTATTTAAGTAAATGCTCTGTTTATGATAAACCTTCCCAACCGAACGATCCTTTGTGGCCGAGCGGTTAGGCACGCCTGGCTAAATGGCCGTTCCGTATAGGATGCAGGTTCGAATCCTGTCAAAGGACGAATATTTTCTATGAAAATTTCATTTGTTTACATTTGATACCCCATGAGCAGTTATGAATGTACGAGATTCATGGAAGATTGAAGTTTATAAGCAGTAAATTCGACCTTACCTACCGACCGATCCTTGGTGGCCGAGCGATTATATATATATATAAAGACATTTTTTTATGTTTATACGTTCTTTTTTTTATTTATAGATACAAATATTTAAATAAATGCTCTGCTTATAATAAACAGTATTAACGACATTTACTGGCCTGAATGTCCAAGAAATTTTCATAGAAATATGCGTCCTCCGACAGAAATCGAACTTGTATCATATAGCCTGACGATTTTTTTATCGATTTCGCTACAGAGGAGCGTTTCGGTTAGCAAGGTCGATTTTAGTGTTTTTAAACTAAAATTCTCCATGATTTTCTCACGTACTTTCATATCTGCTCGATGCGTATCCAAATGTAAACAAATTACGTCACGCATTATGAAATGGACAAAGTCCGACAATTATTTTAAGACATTTTTATATTTATACGTTCTTGTTTTTATTTAAAGAACGCATAAACAAAAAATGTCTAAAATAATTGTTCATTTCAATATATATATATATATATATATATATATATATATATATATATATATATATATAAATGATAAGGGGGGGGAAGAGAAAAGAAAAAATAGGAAAAAGAAGGAGAAGAATTGAAGGGAATGGTAACTGTCAAAAAGAAACAGGAATTAGTGTACGTCTTGATCTGCGTTGTTGTCTGATGGGAAAGGATTATATACCAACGGATATATATATATATATATGAAACTTTTGCTACGTTACTTAAAAACAGTTACAGAGTAAAATTGTGAGTAACCTACGCTAACAAGCTTGGGCAAATAACAGGACAGTGTTTGGGTATTTTGAGGGTTGGTGAAAAAACAATGCTTATTAAGAGCTACAAATGATAGGATGTTGTGGGGAGCACGTCAAAAAGAAGAAGAAGGTGCCTATTCTTGTACTTTCTTTCTAAAGCAGAATCTATAGATGCTCGTGAGTTCGATCTCTGGACCGGGTAGTGGAATCATATATCATTTATGCGGGAAAGAAAAAAGACTAGCATGACAGGGACAAAAATAAACCATGACGATAACTCGAGCATTCCTAGTCGAAAGGTTATGTTCATAAAAGTATGAAATAATTCCTCGTCTCACTAATCAAGTCAAAGTCATATGCACAATTAAAATGTACCTCGACCCAGGGTACAGATTATCATTAAGCAAATATCTTAGATTCGAAGTTAAGAGTCTCATTAATGTTTCTTTATATTCCCTACATCTCTTTCGCTTTCACTTTTGGAATAACTGATTTTTCCAGATACAATTTCTACTATTTAATCCATAGTTGGGGGTAGATGGATTCATGCTTTTTCCAAAGGTAAAAAATAAAACGAAACAGAATGGAATTCGAACCCAACTCTTTGACAGATAAAAAAATTAAAATAGAGATATTTTATAGGTGTGTTATTAATGCTGAATATGAGGTTGCCAGTGTTTAATTTTCCATAGTATATTGTGAGTTTTTCAGGTTTGTTAGAATATACGGGTTGTGAAGGTAACCCGCCATGGAATTTCCTCATCATATTCAGGTGTTCTTAGTTTTGGCGAAAGATGTTTTGGTATTGTGTTATTCTGTCGCCATGACAGTGAATGTTGGACAATCTCCTCGAAGATGAGGCAACGGAAATGTAGTTCTGTCTCTTATCTCACGCTAACTATAGGAGAGACGGGTTCGAATTCCAGTCTGATTAATTATATTGTTTTATGCGTACCTTCCTTTGGGAAAAGCAGGAATCGATCTCCTCCCCCAGCTATGGATTAAATAGTAGGAATTGTATCTGGAATAATCACAGTTATTCTAAAAAGTTGTTATTCTCTCGCAAAAAAGAAAAGAATTATTTTTACAATTCGAAATATATGTCGGTTTTAAATATGCAAAATGGGTTGATAAGTCGTAAAAAATCTATCTATCTATCTATCTATCTATCTATCTATCTATCTATCTATCTATCTATCTATCTATCTGTCATATGCCTTTCCGGTATGTAGGCGGTCATGGTTATCCGCAGCTTCCTCTCTGGCTTTGGTTTCAGCAATACTCTGTCCTCTTTGCAGTAAGTATATCTCTAAAATTTTTGATTTTTGATAAAATAAAAAAAAAACAATCTTCTATATTATCGGTTCTGACCTCCTCTTATCTCATCATCAGTCACTTTCTCACCACCGTAATGTGACTTCTGTTTGCTTTTTCCATAAATATTTTTATGGTAATTGTTTTGATGAGCTTTCCTTTTTAGTATCTCGACTTTACAAATTTAACTGCAGTACTAGATTGGTAGCTAGGTCTCATCATTTTACAGATAAAATTGCTAGATGTAACTGTAAGTTCAATGCTAACAGTTTATTCTTTGGCCTTTCTCGCTTGTGGAACTCTCTTCCAGTATCTTGTTTTCCAGTCAACACAGATCTTCAAAAAATTTAAATGCAATGTCAATCGTTATTCTGTCCTCTTAATTCTTGTTCTTTTATTGTCCTCTCTCCTTAATAGTAGTTTTTTCTCATATTCTCTAACACTCAGTAAGCCTTTGCATCCTAGTGGCTTTATTGCCTTTAATCTTCAAAAATTTAAATGCAATATCAATCTTTATCTTCTGTTTTCTTAATTCTTGTTCTTTTATTGTTTTCACTCCTTATTTTTTCTCCTATGGCAAAGTGAGTGAAGGCGAGATTCCAGGTCAGAACCATAGGTATTTTATGATACACACTCGTGTATAAGTCGAGTGGTTAAGAACGTTCGCTTTCTGACCACGAGACCCGGGTTCGAATCTCACAATGGTCGATTTGTGAGGAAGGAGTCTTCCTGATGTTATCAAAATGGAGGCAAAGTCACTGAAACTGAGATGCCAGGTCAGAGCCATTAACATTTTATGGTACATACTCGTGTATAAGTCGAGTGGTTAAGAACGTTCGCTTTCTGACCACGAGACCCGAGTTCGAATCTCAGCATGGTCGATTTGTCAGAAAGGTGACTTTTTCATGTTATCGGTCTGGAGGAGGTGATCGCAGCGTGAAGCACCTTTGGAAAGTGCCTGAAAACCATACCACGGTTTGACCCAAGTCTTGCGGGTGAAATTGGGTAGATGGAACCCTTGGGATCCGTCGGTGGTTGTGCTAGCACGAAATCACAAGTCATTGTGACCGAGGGTTTGAGTGTGCCAGCCTTGTTCAAACCAAGAAACTGTAACTAAGGTCTGCTCAGCATAGTTGCAGTATAAACTACAGGTGTTGAACAAACATGTGCATGAGCAGGTATCTAGACTCGGATTCGAGTTGTTGCGCGATAGACATTTAATAGGCAACATGTATAGTACGATCTCAGAATTTTACTTACGTATAGTGCATCCGAAAATGGATGAATTTTAACCTCTTAAAAAAATTATTTCTGTATAGTGCGACCTCCTATTTTTACTCAAAAGTGGTTAAAAATCGCACTATACTATATTCGGTATATGAGAGCGTTTTATACAGAGAAAATTATGATAATTCTTTTTGAGAACAAAAGAAATCAATCAAATAAGGCGATTTATTTTTACAGAACTGATTCATATCTTCAGTACTACTTACGATATTAACTTTAGATTTTACAAACTTCACTAGTGTAAATACAAACGTTCTACATTTTTCAAAGTTTTATAGACAAACGCGGTGAAACATGGAAGCGCTACCTTCCTTTTCGTCAGGAGACTTCTCTCTTCCTGTTTATGGACTCTGGGAGACCGACTGACCGCGGAAGACAGGGGCGTACGTGGCCGCTCAAACACACGTATACATGATCATTAATAGATGAAGAATGTTTATTCTGAAAATTACTTCCATGCTTGGATGAGACGCTGCGCGAAGTACACAAACCGAATAGTGAAATTTATTCCTGGTCATGAAGTGAAAATGATTCACGCGTCTGCATCACCACAGTTCGTCCCAAATGCCTCGACCCTCAGGAGACCCCAGCCATCTCGCTCGGGACAAGACTTCAAGTCGGATTACCAGACGACGCTTCACACGCAGTATTTCCTCTTCGCTACCCACTTTTAAATATCTGATATATATATATATATATATATATATATATATATATATATATATATATATATATATGTATATATATGATCTTTGCATTTTCATATGATAAGCATTTTAACATCGTCTTTAACATGTTTTAGTCCATTGTTCTTCAGTGAGGTCAATCTATATTTTAGAGTTCCTCTTTGGTAGATTATCTTAGAAAGAAATCATTTTATTATTTGTTCTTGCCTTTTCTTTGTTTTTATATTTCTCTGGGGAACATTTTGTATCCCAGCATGCTTTGTGTGGCGCACGAAATTAATTTTTTTCTTGGCCTCATATCAAATTTGTTGAACATAAATAGGCAAAAATGAAAAAAAAAAAAACAATCATTTTCGGGAGAAGCCTCTTTTTAGGAAGCCACTGCTATAATGATAGATGGCAAATCTTTAATTCTAGTGAACATAGCCAGGTATACAACTCTCTCGGATCTTTAGGTGCGTATATTTACATATAACTGTAAAATATATATATATATTACAGCTACGGAGTAGCTAACCGGTTTCGAACCTCGCTCAACAGAGCTAAATCGAGGTTAATAAAGTAAATTATTTAAAAAAGAACGTTGGACAAAGAGTATTGAGGCGGAGACAAATATTTAGATGGTAAACAGTTGGAGGCCGAATACAAAGTCCTTCTGTTTACAAAGAGAAGGCTTTAATGATAGAATATAGATGGCCACCAACACTTTTAGGTGGTAATTTGAGTGGTTTAGTGGTTATCTAACCCGTTTTTCATTTTTACTTTTTATTATTCATGGGTGGTAATAATAAAACTAATTTTTGTCTGTTTATGGCAGTGATAAAATTTTGTACCACTAAACATATCTTATATATATATATATATATATATATATATATATATATATATATATATATATATATATATATATATACTTTATTTTCGGACGTCCTGGGTATGACGGTAAACTACATCCGCGTCCTGGGTATGGCGATAAACTGCATCCAACAGCAAGCTCTCAGATAAGGTTTCAGAAAAATAATGTTGCCAGCTCTAAGTTTTTGAAACAATAATGTTGCCAGCTCTAAGTTTTTGTAAAAAGAGTAATGTTGCCAGCTATACGTTTTTTTTTTTTTGTAAAAAAAGTAATGTTGCCAGCTATACGGTTTTTTTTTTAAAAGAGTAATGTTGTCAGCTATGCGTTTTTGTAAGAAAGTAATGTTGCCAGCTATACGTTTTTTTGTAAAAAAGTAATGTTGCCAGCTATACGTTTTTTTGTAGAAAGAAGTAATGTTGCCAGCTATACGTTTTTTTGTAAAGGAATAATGTTGCCAGCTATACGTTTTTTTTGTAAGGGAATAATGTTGCCAGCTATACGTTTTTTTGTAGAAAGAAGTAATGTTGCCAGCTATACGTTTTTTTTTGTAAAGGAATAATGTTGCCAGCTATACGTTTTTTTGTAGAAAGAAGTAATGTTGCCAGCTATACGTTTCTTTTTGTAAAGGAATAATGTTGCCAGCTATACGTTTTTTTGTAAAGGAATAATGTTGCCAGCTATACGTTTTTTTGTAGAAAGAAGTAATGTTGTCAGCTATACGTTTATTGTAAAGGAATAATGTTGCCAGCTATACGTTTTTTTGTAGAAAGAAGTAATGTTGCCAGCTATACGTTTTTTTGTAAAGGAATAATGTTGCCAGCTATACGTTTTTTTGTAGAAAGAAGTAATGTTGTCAGCTATACGTTTTTTTGTAAAGGAATAATGTTGCCAGCTATACATTTTTTTGTAGAAAGAAGTAATGTTGCCAGCTATACGTTTTTTTGTAAAGGAATAATGTTGCCAGCTATACGTTTTTTTTTTGTAAAGGAATAATGTTGCCAGCTATACGTTTTTTTGTAGAAAGAAGTAATGTTGTCAGCTATACGTTTTTTTTTTGTAAAGGAATAATGTTGCCAGCTATACGTTTTTTTGTAGAAAGAAGTAATGTTGTCAGCTATACGTTTTTTTGTAAAGGAATAATGTTGCCAGCTATACGTTTTTTTGTAAAGGAATAATGTTGCCAGCTATACGTTTTTTGTAGAAAGAAGTAATGTTGTCAGCTATACGTTTTTTTTTTGTAAAGGAATAATGTTGCCAGCTATACGTTTTTTTTGAAACAATAATGTTTCCAACTATACATTTTTTATTCCATACAAAATAGGCATTTAAAATTCATATAAACTGGATTTGGCATTAAATAACCCACAGTGGTTGATATGCCATAAAACCCAAACAAACAAACAAACAATTTATTTTCGAATATTGCATCAAAAAATGTAAAAAACGCAACACAAATGCAATCATGTTTCGATGTGTATTAACGTGTTTTTGATGTAATTTCCTAAAATAAAAAAAAAAAATTCCTCTACTTTTGTACTGAGCGCTCCTCTTAATTGAATGTTACGAACGTCGCAATTGGATTCTGTTCATTCTCGTTTTAAATGTACTGCGTTGGTGCATAATTATCAGGCGTTTTTGTAGGCCAAGTATTTGTTAATAAAAATTGCTGTTTTGTTTACTTTTTCTTAATAAAAATATTTTATTTTTAGGTTAAAAATAATGCGTATCGATAATCATACGCTCCGGAATAATTATTTAAAAACATTATTGCTGAAGTGTTATGATTCTTTTTTCCTAATAAATATTGTTTAAAAACGCCTGATAATTATGCACCAACCCAATATATATATATATATATATATATATATATATATATATATAGAGAGAGAGAGAGAGAGAGAGAGGGGGAGAGAGAGGAAGAGAGAGAGGTATAATTATAGGGTTAGGTAAATGCGATAACTAGATATTAGCGACCGTGCTGGCGTGTATACGTTGGTAAACAAATAAGTAATTACCAAATTTAGCCAAGAGGTAGTATAGTGGCAATTTATGTAAAAAAATAGATTTTAATATTTGATAGTAATTTAAATGTCTAAAAAAATCTACGAAGAAATTAATTTGATTAATATATCACCCCTCTTCTTCCTACATAAAACATAATTACAGCTTCTTTCTCTTTACTTCCCCCTTCTTTCTTTTTTCTTTTTCTTTTTCTCTCTTCTTTCCTCCCATTTTAATATATCACTTCCGTTAAGTTAAAAGTTTAAATAGGTCATGGTCTGGTTCCTCCTCCCCCAATACTAAGTATGATTGAAAGAAATATTAAAATAAACCCTCTCTAAACTAGACCATGTCTCTCAAACCACTCGTCATTACCCTCTCTGTTAAATGACAAAAACTTACACTACCCATCAAAAGTGCGAATTTTCATTTCATTTTTCGTTTCATCTGGAAGTTCTATCTGATGATCCGGCGTCCTTTAAAAGGGCTCTGATGAAATAAATTATTATAATGGAACCATAAAGTGGTCTGTTTTTCTTTAAAATATTAGCTCTGGATTTACATTGAGCTATCAGGATTTCATCCTCCTTGGAACTACCCATACGGATTACCAAGTTTTTCATAACTTATATATATATATATATATATATATATATATATATATAAATATAAAAGTGAACATAGAAGTCAACACTTAGAGGCGACTGTCTGTTTCATGCTATATGCAACCTGACGATTGCATATAGCATGAAACAGACTGTCGGGTCTAAGTGTTGACTTCTATGTTCACTTTTATATTTACAGACGCTCTATCTCTGATATTGAGCACTTTATTCCATAAATATAGCACACCTTAAGACTATATTTCTTTATATATATATATATATATATATATATATATATATATATATATATATATATATATATGGGAATCCTCGATTAATGCGCATTCGATTAATGGGGTACAAGTTCTATTCCTATCGGGAAGAAATGTTTTACTTATAGGGTCGGACTTTCTTATCTAGGCTGGTTTATATTAATTTCACTGTTTAAGAAAAAAAGAAAAAATACGACTCACACACACGTGAAGAGATGAAAAATAATAATAATGTTCGATTAAAAGATATGTATGCATATATATTTGCATATGGTTATATATATATATATATATATATATATATATATATAATGTCTGATTAAAAGATATATATATATATATATATATATATATATATATATATATATATATATATATATATATATATATATATTACATATCTTTTAATCAGACATTATTTCTTATTATTTTTCATTATAATTAATAAACGTTTTGTTTGCTCAATTCTGGGAATTTTACTAAAACTTTCTAATAATTTGGCACTCTCAAATCACCGTGCTGATAACAAATATGGCACCTGTTTATTTACCTTGCGCAGATAAGTACGAAAAATTCAATGATTGCGCAAGTCATTATTGCCCACGTTGTGTGAAAATTCTGTGTGAATTGATTGGACGGTTTTTGAAATATTAGAAAAAATGTTATCTCGATAATAATTTGGCACGCAGTGTATATATATATTCAGTTGTATGGATATTAGGTTTCACGCTTTTGCGCTCATCAGGTAAACTGGTTTATTTTTTGAAAAGTGGATCTATTTATGTTTATTTGTGTTTGATTATTTGTATGTGGTGGAGAGGGGAATTTTTTTATGAGTTTGGGATGACACCGTCACATACATAGACGCAAACACATCCATGTGTATGCATTTTACTTTGTACAAGCACATCTATATAAATAATCTAAGTTTAGGTGCAGATACACATCCATGGGTTCGAGCATATATACATACGCAATTGTCATTCTATTTCGGTGTCAAGACCGTAGCGTTACATATGTAGCAAAGACCTCTTAACAAAGAAGAGATGGTAGGGGGGTTCTTAACGTTTTTCAGATCGACCGTATATATATATATATATATATATATATATATATATATATATATATATATATGCATGTTTCATTAAAAACGACAGACAAGGTACTACGGTTAAGCTTTTTATTTAATTTTTCTTGTGTTCGAACAAGGGCTTTCTTTTCTGGACAAAGGCTGTGTAAGAATTGTCCAAATGTTTTATATTTCCGAGCGCTTTCGGCTATACCGTTAGCCATTATCAAGGATGATTCGATTTTCAGCTTAATTGAGTGAGTGCACTCAGTGTATGTGTTAGTGTGTAGTAGGGATGTTTTAATTTCCGAATACGGTTAGCACATTGTGCTGGATGCAGTTAATATATTTGTGTTTTCTACTAGTATGTTCCTAATGGAGTCGGGTAAATTTGTGTGTATGTTTAAATGGGTTCTAATGGAGCTGTGATCAGATAGGTGTAACGTAAGAGGTCTGGATAAGCATGTGGTCGTGTAACTGATGAAATTATTTATGAGTCCAGTTTGATCAAGAACACAGTTCCTTAAGGGGCATTTGAACTCATAGATAATGTTCGTTCTTTGTAATTTTGACTTAGCTGGTGTGTTGTTATTTTTGAGGATAAGGTTATGTTTTAAATTTTTTATAATAGATAATTAATTTGATTTTTTATTCAGGTCAATTGGAGTCGTATATTTCTTTATAATATGCCTTAGAGAAGATTCGTCTTGTTTGTAATTAATATGCAATTGGTTTTTGTAATAAATGTGTATGTGATTACTTACTTTGGGGAGAAATAGTCTAATTTGATGATCAATAAAGTGGTTAGGGAAGCCGTTGTTGATTAGTGTTTGTTTAACATTATTAAGTTCTTTGAGGAAGTGTAGCCGAGAGGATGAATTCTGGTGTGCTCTATTTAGAAAGTTTTTTATTACTGCTATTTTGTACCTAAGTGGACATTCGCTTTTGAAATTAAGGTGGCACGAGTTTTTTGCTGGTGGGTTTATTTATATATATATATATATATATATATATATATCTTATCCTTCCTTATTATTCGGCTCATTTCCTCTTTCTCATTCTTTTTACACTCTTCCTTTTCGCCTGCTCCTTCCTTTTTACACTCCTCGTTTCCCCCTCCTCCTGCTCTTTTGGTCCTGTGCAGCAAGAATAAAATCTTCGGTTTCTGCACTATGCAACCACTGATGGGTACGGGGTTTGTCACCATCAGCTTTTTTCGTCCAGGCAGAGTATTGAACATGACGAAGCCTATCTTGCCATCGTATCTGCATTTGGTACATTGGATTTACTTTTGTTGACCATGTTCGCCAAGTCTATGAATATAGAATCCAGCGCAGTACGTAATCTGTTCAATGAAACAACGTTAAAGATTAACACTCACCAGCAGCGGTTCTGTAATTCTTCAGTCTTCGATATCAAAGGCTGTCAATGAATATTCGGAAAAAAAAAAAATGGCCGCCTGATTACACGTCGCATTGAATATTTTGAGCCTTCTGATTGGCTAACCCTTCTATTGAACTACAAAATGGGTCAGCTCATTTTGGCTGGCTCACTAGTAAACCAGGATACCCCAAAATTCCAACAACTTTTGCTTTCTTTTTTAAGTTCTTTGACACTGCAGTCGATGTATTTTGGTTTATTTGTATTTCTTCTCCACTTTGAAATTTTTGGCTTCCTTTATTAAGGAATAAAGTTTCTTTATTTTTCTTTGACACAGATTATCATCCAATCTTCTGTAGTTTCCAGTTATTTTCGAAAACTGATTGTTGCGGTTTTGGAAGACAGTTCTAGTTGAACTAATCCTCTGTCTCCTCCGGATCTGGCCACATACAGACGATCAACATTGGGATGATACATGCCGTAGCAAGTGAGGAGTTTTCTCGATTTGGCGTCCAGTCGCTTAATGTCAGATATGGTCCAGTTAAGGATATTGAAACTGTATTGCACCACAGATACAGCAAAGGTATTCATGGCTGATATTCTGTTTTGTGAATTCAACTTGGTATTCAATGCCGAACACGTCTGTAGTATTCTTTTCTTACTTTCTTCTTCATTTGGATATACTGTATTCCATCCCGCTCGCTAATTCCTACAGGCTTCTTCTTGTTCCAGTCACTTAATCTTTGTGAGAAAATCTAAATCTATTGTATGTCTCTGTAATTCTCTCTTTCTTGAATGTTACTTTTGTACATTTATCTAATCCGAAATCCATACCGATGCCGTCACTGAAACATTTGACAATATTAAGAAGATCTTTCAACTCATTGTCGTCTTTGACAAAGAGTTTGAGATCATCCGTATAGAATAGGTGATTAAAGAATTTTTTGTTTACTTTGTATCTATAGCTAATATTGTTTAATTTATGTGTGAATTAAAGACAGGCAAAGCAGAAGTGGTGACAGGAAATCTCCTTAAAAGATTCCTCGTCGGATATTCAGCCGGTTGGACGTGGCAATGCCTTTGGTGTGATTGAGGCATAATTCAGTTTTTCATATTCCCATGATTCGCTTAAAGAAATTCACTATCCCTTTGTACATTTCCAAAGTCTTAAGGATCCAAGAGTGTCGCACACTATCAAAGCTTTATGGTGATCTATCCATGCTGTGCTGAAATTTCCTACCCCTTTTCCTGAAATATTCGAGGATCATTTGGTTATCAATAACTGATATTTGCAACCATATGAACTTTTCCAAAATCCCTTCCGTTCGAAGGAAGGAAAGTTGTTTTCATCGAGAAAAAAGTACAGTTCATCAGGACAGACGTAATCAATTTATACGTGGTGGACACACATGTTATTAGCCGATAATCTTTCGGATAATCCGATTCACCACATATTTGATACCTTCAGTAATCCATTCTAGAATTTCATTGGTGTTATTCATTAGCATTGATAAAGTTTGTACAAGAGTTTTATGAATTGATGACAGATGTTAAAGCCAGAAATTGGGCACTTTGTCATTTCCTGGGGATTTCCATTTTTGAGGTTTCGTTAGAATTTGCCTAACATTAGTCTTGGTTATTTATTATTATTATTATAATTATTATTATTATTATTATTATTATTATCATCATCATTATTACTATTATTATTATTATCATTATTATTATTATTATTATTATTATTATCATCATCATCATCATTATTACTATTATTATTATTATCATTATTATTATTATTATCATCATTATTATTATTATTATTATTATCATTATTACTATTATTATCATCATTATTATTATCATTATTATTATTATCATTATTATTATTATTATTATCATTTTTATTTTCTTTGCTTTCTGGCGTTTACACATTTCTTTCCGGGTCCCACCCAGGGACCTAAGGTTAGAAATGGCATCATGACACTTTTCACTGACAAAAAAAAAAAAAAAATTAATTACATAGATAGAGCCCTTCGTAAAGTGTGGGCTGTACTTGTCAGAACAATTTTTTGTATCTCCTTGAGGCATGGACTTCCAGGAATCCCAGCAATTAGTCTACTGCAATCTTTTCCAACCAGTCCTAGGGCCCCAACTACAACAGGGATTGTTGATGTTCCCATATGCCACATTTTCGAGATTTCTATTTCAAGGTCCTTGTATTTTGACAGCTTTTTGAATATCTTCAAAGATACATTGCAGTCAGCAGGGACTGCCATATCAATAAGGAGGCACCGTTTTTGTTTGTGGTCTTTAATAACAATATCTGGGCGGTTGGCCTTGATTGTTCTGTCAGTGTGAATTGTGTAGTCCCATAGAATTGTAACAGGTTCTATCTCCGTAACCGGCATTATTATTATTATTATTATTATTATCATTATTATTATTATTATCATCAATATTATTATTATTATTATTATTATTATTATTATCATTATTATTATTATTATTATTATTATTATTATTATGTTTCCTGTTTGTATCCTGTAGAGCCAGGTTCAAACTATGGTCCTTAGGCCCATAAGAGAATTGTCATTTAATTGATAGCACTTTTCTTAGTATATGGGATGTTTCTAGTAGGGCGATCATCTTGGCTACTTGTATGTTGTTTTTACCTGGCACACTATTAGTAAAATTACCCATTTCTTTTCACACGAAGCCCAGAGCTCCGATTACTATTGGTACGACAGTCTCAGTCTTCAGTCCCCACATCCTGTTAATCTCGATCTCCAAGTTCTTTGTATTTGGACTATTTCTCGCTCATTTTTATGGAGGCGTTTCTCTCTGATGGTACTGTTACCTTCAATAAGCATACACTTCATCAATTTCTTGTATTTTATGATAATATCACTTCTGTTGGCTTTTATTTCGCTGTCAGCTGGAATTAGCATGTCCCGGTGGATAGTTACATCGTTATCTTGGGTAACTGGTTGGTGCTAATACCATCTCTCAGTGATTTCGATTTTGCGCTACTTGTATAACTTCCAGTGGACATATGTCGCTACCTTGTTATGTCTGTTGGTATGTTAATTTTTCCCCAGTTCCGGACATCTTGAGATAATATGGTTGACATTTTCATCATATTCTCTGCAGATCCTGCATTTCGGGTTAGTTCCATCCTTGATTATGTGGCAATGATAGGATCTGGTTGCTTTGCTCCTGAGCAGCAATTAATTAGGCCTTCTGTCTCAGCTTTCAGCCCTGTGTTCTCTAGGCACTGATGTGTTTTCTGAGGGTCTACATCTGCTTATTTCGTTCGTTTTAGATATTTGCTATGCAACGCCTTCTCTTCAGTTTTCTTTTTTTTTTTTTTTTTGGTGATTTCATTAGGACAAGTTATTTTGCTTTCTGTTTTACTCGTTTGTCGTAGATGGTATTCGCTTCGTTTTTTTTTGTTTTTTTTTTTTTTTTGTTGGTAGATTTCAGGTATATTAAGCTGTTTCTTGAAGAGTGCAGCTTCTTTGTTGATAGAGTGGATTTGGTGTTTTACTATTTGCAGTAGAGAGTCATTGGTTTTTGTGAGGTATGCTTCCAATCCGATTGTTTTAGTTTTTAGAGTTAATTCAAATTGGATTAGACCTCGACATCCTAAAGCTCTTGGTACGTACAGCCTATCAATATTTGATTTCGGGTGGCGCATCCTTATTTGTGTAAGCATTTTCTGGTCTTGGCGTCCAATCTTTTAATGTCATTCAACTTCCATTTAATAACGTTAAAGCTGTATGTTACTACGGGTACAGCTAAGGTGTTGATGGCCTTTATTTTATTGGCCCCATTTAAGTTCGCTTTCTAGTATCAAAGGAATTTACCTATAATATTCTATTATTAATATTATTATTAGTAGTAGTAGTAGTAATAGTACTAATACTCGTACAGGTGAAGTTAGTGTCAGTACAATTATAGTAGTTCTAAATAGTAGCAAATGTCTTATTGTTTGAAACCGTAAAATAAAAATAAAGGTGATGAGACTTGCCAAATGTCTCCTGAAATGACATTTTCATTTCAGAATTTCATCCACTCCTGATGAAGGCCTCGTAGCATATAGAAAAAAAAAAATAAACTAAACAAGCAAGATGGGGATAGTAGTTGAGACGCTTGATAGAATCGTCTGCATTCTGCTGATATCACAGCCCTTTCTTTTGAGCATTGAGTCCAGTCGTCTGTCTTTTTGCATTTCCTTCAGCAATGGCTGCAAGAAAAAAAAAAAAAATCAAATGATCGCCAATTTTTTTGACAAACATATATCTTTCTTCGAAAGCTTTTAATGAAGACATTAGCTATTTTTATCACGTCCGGTAGAAAAGAATGTATGGCGAATAAAAAGTAATACACTGACGAAGAAGTAAAGAAAAAGCGAAAATGAAAGACATTTCTTGAGCGCTGGATAAACAGACCGGAAGATGACGACAGGGAAGAGATCTCAAAGCTTCAACAAAAGAAAGAAAGAAATCGTATAAAACAAATAAGAAGAAATATTAAAGATGGCGCGTAAGAGTCTCAGGCAGAAAAATATGGAGGCACGAAGGAAAAAAAATCAATTTGGTGAGGATGAACGCATCCATGTTTATGGCCAGTCACGAACGCCGTCTCAGGAGAGTGGAGTGGCTGAAGAATTCTGGATATGGGTTGGCTTAGCGATTTACTTTTCTTCCAATCAAATTCGGTCCTCTACCAACCCCCACGACCAACGCCAACTATTTTTTGGCGGGAATTTTTTTTAAGAACTAAAATAAGGGTCTGGGATTATCTTTTGCAAAATAGATGAAGAGCGAAGTCTTGGAATGTGAACAAAAAAAAAAAAAAAAAAAAAAAGAAGGTTGAGGGGAGGCAACCCTAGCGTCGATTCGACAGAGAGAATATTAACCGATTGAAAAATCTTATCTTGATTAAAGATCGAAGGCAAAAGACGATGAATCTGCAGACAAATATTGAAAAGAAAAAAAAGAAAAACAAAACAGCACACACACACAATATAT
Source organism: Acanthosepion lycidas (assembly GCA_963932145.1). NCBI lineage: Eukaryota > Metazoa > Mollusca > Cephalopoda > Sepiida > Sepiidae > Acanthosepion > Acanthosepion lycidas. The sequence continues at coordinate 77,950,122 of OZ010607.1, read as the reverse complement.
AACATTTTTTAAAACTAACAACAGATATAGCAGCAGTTATGTATTTTTTAAACTGAGCTTCACTCGAAGTAGAAGTTTACAGAGCAAGAGGTAGTTTTTTATGCGAATGCGTGGGGAAGATAACTGTAAACCCTAGACATTAACTGTTTAAGATTGTAATGATCGAGAAAGCATCCTCTTGGGAGTCGGTTCCACAGAGCAGTGGTTAGCGGGAACAAGTTGATTGAGTGAAACTTTGCGCCAATTGAATACAGCTTGCAAAACGATAAAGCAGATGTTATGTGCTCATCTGCCAAGACTAAAAATAGATATAGCAGCAGTCTTGTTGTTCTCTGTCCGAACTAACAGTAGATATAACAGATTTTATGCGCTCAGCTGACAAGACTAACAATAGATATAGCAGCAGTTATACTGTCCTCAGTCATGACTAACAATAGATATAGCAGCGGTTATAATGACTTTTGTCATGACTAACAATAGATATAAAAGATTTGACGTGCTCATCGTCCAAAACTAACAATAGGTAAAACCGCAATCATATTGTTCTCTGTCAAGACTGACAACAGATATTTTAACTCTTATACTATTCTCAGTCAAGGCAAACAATACATAGCGCGGCAATTATGCTGTTTTCTGTCAAGAATAACAATAGATATTGCAGCGGTTATACTGTCCTCAGTCAAGACTAACAATAGACATAGCAACGATTACACTGTCTTCTGTCAAGACTAACAATAGATATAGTAGATTTATGTGATCCTCTGTCACGACTAACATCTGATGTAACAGCGATCATGAGCAAGCCGAAAACTGCTGTCATATCTGGAGCTGTACAGTCTTCACTTTCCAGTCTTTATAGAGTTCGGCGTTGTTTGTGATTAATAATTTCCCACCCTACGACCACTTTTCCCACAGATGAAACGTTGCAAGCCTCTCGCCACTCTATTTTTCCTTGGAAAAAGTTCATTCCAGCTACATTTCTTAGTTCCCCCAATTCTAACCCCCCTCCCAAATAAGACTCACTACACGGTGTACACATAGGCGAACCATCCTCATTTTTTTTCGTATTCCATTAGTGAGAGGTAAGTTCCATTAGAACTATTTTTCCCAGGAATCGCTTCTTTGTGAAGCTGACTCCCAAGAAGATGCTTTCCCGACCACTACAATTTTAACTTGTACATCTTACTTCTTGCTCTTACCTCTCACGAAACAAACTCCTTCAGTAACCTTCTACCACGAGTTGCTCTTAGGCCTTGTATAGGCCGAACATCACAAATGAAATTCTGTTCTCTGTTAAGGCTAATAATATTAGGTCAGCGAGAAAGAACCAGACTCACTTAGGAAACGGAAAGAAAACAAGAAAATTTTATGGAGCAACCCCAACATTTCTTCTTCAAAAAAAAATTCTTATTCGTGACGATCTTCTTCGATCAACCAGCATCTGAATCTGCCCCAGATACCAGTCCGCTGAGTTTGAATAAAAAAATGACAAACTGTAAACAAGCTACCTTCACTTCATCAAAGGTGTTGAGTCGCGGATCGCAGAGGATGTGACCCATTGAGCAGAATAGTCTATAGTCACCGGAAGCAGCATCGAAACTGAATGATGGATGTGGAAGAATCTCAACATTATCCATCTGTTTGAACTTCTCATTAGTCAGCCTGGCAATCTGTGGCCTCGCAATATCTTGCTGAAACAAAACCCGATATCAATTAACCAAAACAGGATACTTCTTCTTTAGTTTGTCATACACGCGATCTAGTTGCTGGCAATACAGTTTAGCATTGATGACGACACTGTGAGGAACAAGATCCTTGGAAATTCCACCGGACAGACATCAAGAGTTGCTGTTTTCTTTCCTCTTCTTAACCAAGTCAGGACTTTCTAGCCCACCTAGTAGATATAGTAGCGGTTTTGTTTTTTCTGTCAAGACTAACAATACATAAAGCAGGTGTTTTGCTATCCTCTGTCAAGACTAACAATACATAAAGCAGCTTGAATTAAAAGGTAATTTTAGAAAAATGATTACAGTTTTATGAATCAACCAGTTTTCTTTCTAATTCAAATTGTGACAAGTCAGTAACAAGTTCTGATTGCGATGAGTTAGCTTTTGGGCATAGCGCAGAGAGTTTTAGATTTATGTCTTTCCAAAGAAGGATTTCTAAATCAATATACCCAGTTTCTCTCACAATTCGAAGTCAGTTTGACGATTCCATTTTTCCTAGTGACTGGCCGTTGTATCAGTTTTACCTGAGACTCAGGCCAAACATTTTGCATGACAAGTCATCATATGAAAATTTAAAACTGATGAAGTAAGAACTGGAGGAAGTGTCCAGCTTCAAATACTTGTGATCAACCCTGACAAAGGTTGGCTTCTGCAACGTAGAGATTAGAACTTGGATTGGCACAGCCACAACAGCGATGACCGAACTGGAAAGGATATGAAAGAGCAACATCAGCTTCCAGCTTCCGTCGACAGGAATCTCTTCTCGACACTATTAAGTGTCGGGATATATCATGTCTTGGCCACGTCACACGGCATAACCCGACCGATGAGGCATCAGTCAGAGATTCTACCCCGAACTTATCGTCGCATGGCGAAGAGAAAGGCAAAATTAACGTTTTTACTATACGAAAGGCGTCAGTGGCTAGGAGAGCTCAATTCTATTTGAAGAGCATTGCATTAGCAGCAGCAACAACGAATTATTTCGAGAGCATAGTCATCCACAGACAGACTGATGAGCTGTGATACAACGAAATAATCGGTCTATGGATGACACATATATACACCCCCGAAAAAAATAAACGAGGAAAAAGCGTAAACAGTGATTGCTACTGGTGATGCGCAAACTCTTCTATTAATTGAGCACTCTGAGTCACTGGCATTTTATTCTAAAATAAATACGTGAAAAGAAAGTAAAATTTTTCCACTCTTGGAAAAGTGCTTTGATGTAGGGATTTTTTTTTCTGTTTATTCTTAAAACAAAAGCTGAATTATTTATTTTTTATCATTTTGTAATATTTATGTGCTGTTTGGTTGAATAAAACTCATGTTACTTTTTGGTCTATATATCATTTAAGTTTCACACTAAAAACCGAGGATTATTTTAATCTAACTCATGGCATGCATTGTTCTATGACAAATCATCATGACCTTGATTTGAAATATAGAAAACGGTGAACATTTCACATATATTATTCTACGGGCAGCAAAATCTGCTGATTTTTTTTTTTACCTTTATTAATATCGGGAACTTTGATTCGAATTTATAATTTTCTCATATCGACTATTTTACGGGTCATTTTTTTTATTTTTTGATACAAATATATAGTTATAGAGAAATAAATGATTAATTCATTTTTAGAAAAAATGAGATTTATCCATCTGTTGCTTTACGGCTCGTCTAATCTGGCACAAGATTACAAAAAAGGAGCACCCTAAAAAGACTGAATTCAGTAAACTAGCAAATTATTTCCACAATCAGGCTACGGCAAGCACCCATTTTTACCTTCACCTAAAATCTCCGATCTTTCATTAAAACTCACTATCCCTGCTAGCAAAATGTCGAGATCGACTTGTACGGCATCGTTTTCGGTAAGGCAAAGGCATTGTAACATTGAGGAAGAAAAATCGATGAAAAATAAACCATTTCCCTGGGAAACAAACAAACAAAAATATGCCTAGACAAATGTGAAAAGCAGAAACGAAATGGTAAAGAAAAACTCGGTTTAATTTTAAAAGCATCCAGTAAAGAAAGAAAGAAATTTAACTGTCAGACACGAGAAAAAAAAGAAAGAAAAAAAGAAAGAAAGAAAGAAAGAAAGAAAGAAAGAAAGAAAGAAAGAAAAAGAAGCAATTCAAATTTAAAAACAAAACTTAACTTTTTGTTTTTCAATTTATTTTTGTAAATCTCGCCTCGTCTCGTTTTATCGGGATTGCCATCTTTGAGCGCGAGACTTGACATGCTACTTCATTAGACGTGATTCTATCGGGGACTCAACAACATCCACAAATCAACAACGATGAAAAAAAAAGAAGAAAAGATAAAAAAAATCAAACAAAAAACGAAAACCAAAAATATAAAACCTCTTGAGACGAAAAGTCAACATAAGAAAGAACGCTTCGTATAAGCCAAAGGGTGTAATATTCCATCTGAAATATTGCAGGGTTACAGCCTATTCCCAGAGAATCAGTAGATGTTTGCAAAGACTTTGATAGAATGAATTTCGACCAATGTCTAAGATACTCACCAGTTGTTCTGAGATTCTGAAAAAAAGAAAGAATTTCATCATTTATCGAATATGAAGCAAAATGTATATTTCAAAAGTATCGACCATTAGCCGTACGTGGATATACTCTATCATCATATTTTGTGAATTTCTGTGATTAACCCTTAATTACAATATAACTAAATCTCCTCAGTATATGTACTTATATGATTTATTATCACATAATAATTAATTATGACCAATTTTATTATGAATTTTATAAATTTTTCATAAATTTTCTTAATATAATATTGATAATATACAATTTAAATATATTAATATATTAATATTAATATATATTAATAATATAATATACTAAATATCTTAATATAATAACTAATGTAACTTTTCATAAATATAGAAAGAAGAAGAAGAAGAAGAAGAAGAAGAAGAGGAAGAAGAAGAGAAGAAGAAGAGAAGAAGAAGAATGACGAGAAGAAGAATTTGAAGTAGAAAAGAAGGGGATTTAACAAAGAACGGGTAGCAAAAAGACAAGCCAGAGGATAGATCTTAAAGAAGAAGAAGAAGAAGAAGAAGAAGAAGAAGAAGAAGAAGAAGAAGAAGAAGAAGAAAAAGAAGAAGAAGAAGAAGAAAGAGATTTAACCAAGGAGTAGTAGCAAAAAGAGAAGGCATAGGATGGAGAAGAAGAAGAAGAAGAATGAGGAGAAGAAGAATGAGGAGAAGAAGAATTTGAAGTAGAAAAGAAGGGGATTTAACAAAGAACGGGTAGCAAAAAGACAAGTCAGAGGATAGATCTTAAAGAAGAAGAAGAAGAAGAAGAAGAAGAAGAAGAAGAAGAAGAAGAAGAAGAAGAAGAAAAAGAAGAAGAAGAAGAAGAAAGAGATTTAACCAAGGAGTAGTAGCAAAAAGAGAAGGCATAGGATGGAGAAGAAGAAGAAGAAGAATGAGG
>OZ010607.1:77737442-77937442 GCA_963932145.1 Acanthosepion lycidas | reverse complement strand
CAAGTATGATCGTCATTGCTCTAAATTGAAGTACTTTTATGATTTTCTAAGCGTAGCTGTCGAAAGTTTGGATGACTCAGTGAAGATCGAAATCACTGTTCACTCATAATTGATCTTGCGAGACGTTTTCTGATCTTTGCCGAAGTGATTAAAGCGATTTAATATCCTTATGCTTACACAAGACCGAAAGTTTAGAACATCCAGTGAAGATCGAACTCACTACTCTGTCATAACAGAAATTGTGAGACAAGCTTCTTAACTACTGCGACTCCCAAGTGGATGCTTCCCATATCGCTACACTCTTAACCTGTTCAGTCTAAGGCCAACCGTTATCTTCTTTACATATCTTCATAAACAATACTTCTTATTCTGTAATTCTCTACATCGAGTGACTCTTGGGTCTTGTACAGGTTGAACAAGACGCTGTTGTGCGCAAAGCTATTTACTAAGCTTAGGTTAGACGTGGCACAAGGCACGGAGGATCGAACTTACTACTCAGTCGGAAAAGATCTAGCGAGACAAGCTTGTTAACCATTACACGGAATCGTAGTTTTCTATATCGTTTCCTAAATGTAGAACAAGGACGAAAATTTGGGGCACCCAGTGAGGATCGAACTCGATATTTCAGTTGCGCCCTTATTGTGCTTATATGTACCGGGTTATAATTTTGTATCCCAACAAGACGACGTTACTTTTCGAACACCTTAAGATTTGTCAGAGTCGAGATTTTTTACTCTAACAAAAAAAAAAAAAAAAAAAAAAAAAAAAAAAAAGAAGAAAAGAAAAAGAAGACCTGGTTTTCCATTTCCTTGATTAATGGCAAAAATACAGAATAATGTTATTTTCCCATAGCATATGTTCTAGGCTTTCTTTTATGTGCCGTTTCCCTTCAGAAAGTAGGCGATCATGGCTCTCCACTTCCCCCTATCACATGTAGCTCTCAATAAGTTCTGTTGCTTTGCTACATCCCCTAAAACTTTTTCTGTCATCCACTAGCTTAAGCCCGCTGGGTATGTCATGGGATGCTTTCCCTTGTCTCTCTTTCCTTTCTTTCCTTTTCTGTACAATGTCCCTTCAGGACGTAGGCGATCATGGCTCTCCACTACTCACTATCCCTTTAAGATCCTTCCCTCTGCCAACTCCCACGTTCTGTCATCCACTGGCTTAAGCCCGCTAGGTATGTCATGGGCTGCTTTCCCTTTGTCTCTATTTCCTTTCTTTCCTTTTATGTACCATGTCCCTTCAGGACGTAGACGATCATGGCTCTCCACTTCTTACTATCCCTTTAAGATCATTCCCTCTGCCAACTTCCATCTTCTGTCATCCACTGGCTTAAGTCCGCTAGGTATGTCATGGGCTGCTTTCCCTTTGTCTCTATTTCCTTTCTTTCAAATTATGTACAATGTCCCTTCAGGACGTAGGCGATCATGGCTCTCCACTTCTCACTATCCCTTTAAGTTCCTTCCCTCTGCCATCTCCCACGTTCTGTCATCCACTGGCTTAAGCCCATTAGGTATGTCATGGGCTGCTTTCCCTTTGTCTCTATTTCCTTTCTTTCCTTTTATGTACCATGTCCCTTCAGGACGTAGACGATCATGGCTCTCCACTTCTCACTATCCCTTTAAGATCCTTCCCTCTGCCAACTTCCATCTTCTGTCATCCACTGGCTTAAGTCCGCTAGGTATGTCATGGGCTGCTTTCCCTTTGTCTCTATTTCCTTTCTTTCCATTTATGTACAATGTCCCTTCAGGACGTAGGCGATCATGGCTCTCCACTTCTCACTATCCCTTTAAGTTCCTTCCCTCTGCCATCTCCCACGTTCTGTCATCCACTGGCTTAAGCCCATTAGGTATGTCATGGGCTGCTTTCCCTTTGTCTCTATTTCCTTTCTTTCCTTTTATGTACCATGTCCCTTCAGGACGTAGACGATCATGGCTCTCCACTTCTTACTATCCCTTTAAGATCCTTCCCTCTGCCAACTTCCATCTTCTGTCATCCACTGGCTTAAGTCCGCTAGGTATGTCATGGGCTGCTTTCCCTTTGTCTCTATTTCCTTTCTTTCCATTTATGTACAATGTCCCTTCAGGACGTAGGCGATCATGGCTCTCCACTTCTCACTATCCCTTTAAGTTCCTTCCCTCTGCCATCTCCCACGTTCTGTCATCCACTGGCTTAAGCCCATTAGGTATGTCATGGGCTGCTTTCCCTTTGTCTCTATTTCCTTTCTTTCCTTTTATGTACCATGTCCCTTCAGGACGTAGACGATCATGGCTCTCCACTTCTTACTATCCCTTTAAGATCCTTCCCTCTGCCAACTTCCATCTTCTGTCATCCACTGGCTTAAGTCCGCTAGGTATGTCATGGGCTGCTTTCCCTTGTATCTCTTTCCTTTCTTTCCATTTATGTACAATGTCCATTCAGTACGTAGGCGATCATGGCTCTCCACTTCTTACTATCCCTTTAAGATCCTTCCCTCTGCCAACTCCCACGTTCTGTCATCCACTGGCTTAAGCCCCCTAGGTATGTCATGGGCTGCTTTCCCTTGTCTCTCTCTCCTTTCTTTCCATTTATGTACAATGTCCCTTCAGGAGGTAGGTGATCATGGCTCTCCACTTCTTACTATCCGTTTAAGATCCTTCCCTCTGCCAACTCCCACGTTCTGTTATCCACTGGCTTAAGCCCGCTAGGTATGTCATGGGCTGCTTTCCCTTTTCTCTCTCTCCGTTCTTTCCATTTATGTACAATGTCCCTTCAGGACGTAGGTGATCATGGCTCTCCACTTCTTGCTATCCCTTTAAGATCCTTCCCTCTGCCAACTCCCACGTTCTGTCATCCACTGGCTTAAGCCCGCTAGGTATGTCATGGGCTGCTTTCGCGTGGCTCTCTCTCCTTTCTTTCCTTTTATGTACAATGCCCCTTCAGGACGTAGGCGATCATGGCTCTCCACTTCTCACTATCCCTTTAAGATCCTTGCCTCTGTCAACTCCCACGTTGTGTCATCCACTGGCTTAAGCCCGCTAGGTATGTCATGGTCTCCTTTCCCTTGTCTCTCTTTACTTTCTTTCCTTTTATGTACAATGACCCTTCAGGATGTAGGCGATCAAGGCTCTCAACTTCTTACTATCCCTTTAAGATCCTTCCCTCTGCCAACTCCCACGTTCTGTCATCCACTGGCTTAAGCCCGCTAGGTATGTCATGGGCTGCTTTCCCTTGTCTCTCTTTACTTTCTTTCCTTTTATGTACAATGTCCCTTAGGAACTAGGCGATCAAGGCTCTCAACTTCTTACTATCCCTTTAAGATCCTTCCCTCTGCCAACTCATACGTTCTGTCATCCACTGGCTTAAGCCCGCTAGGTATGTCATGGTCTCCTTTCCCTTGTCTCTCTTTACTTTCTTTCCTTTTATGTACAATTTCCCTTCAGGACGTAGGCGATCAAGGCTCTCTTCTTACTATCCCTTTAAGATCCTTCCCTCTGCCAACTCCCACGTTCTGTCATCCACTGGCTTAAGCCCGCTAGGTATGTCATGGTCTCCTTTCCCTTGTCTCTCTTTACTTTCTTTCCTTTTATGTACAATTTCCCTTCAGGACGTAGGCGATCAAGGCTCTCAACTTCTTACTATCCCTTTAAGATCCTTCCCTCTGCCAACTCCCACGTTCTGTCATCCACTGGCTTAAGCCCGCTAGGTATGTCATGGTCTCCTTTCCCTTGTCTCTCTTTACTTTCTTTCCTTTTATGTACAATTTCCCTTCAGGACGTAGGCGATCAAGGCTCTCAACTTCTTACAATCCCTTTAAGATCCTTCCCTCTGCCAACTCCCACGTTCTGTCATCCACTGGCTTAAGCCCGCTAGGTATGTCATGGTCTCCTTTCCCTTGTCACTCTTTACTTTCTTTCCTTTTATGTACAATGTCCCTTCAGGACGTAGGCGATCAAGGCTCTCAACTTCTTACTATCACTTTAAGATCCTTCCCTCTGCCAACTCCCACGTTCTGTCATCCACTGGCTTAAGCCCGCTAGGTATGTCATTGGCTCCTTTCCCTTGTCTCTCTTTACTTTCTTTCCTTTTATGTACAATTTCCCTTCAGGACGTAGGCGATCAAGGCTCTCTTCTTACTATCCCTTTAAGATCCTTCCCTCTGCCAACTCCCACGTTCTGTCATCCACTGGCTTAAGCCCGCTAGGTATGTCATGGTCTCGTTTCCCTTGTCTCTCTTTACTTTCTTTCCTTTTATGTACAATTTCCCTTCAGGACGTAGGCGATCAAGGCTCTCAACTTCTTACTATCACTTTAAGATCCTTTCCTCTGCCAACTCCCACGTTCTGTCATCCACTGGCTTAAGCCCGCTAGGTATGTCATGGTCTCCTTTCCCTTGTCTCTCTTTACTTTCTTTCCTTTTATGTACAATTTCCCTTCAGGACGTAGGCGATCAAGGCTCTCAACTTCTTACTATCCCTTTAAGATCCTTTCCTCTGCCAACTCCCACGTTCTGTCATCCACTGGCTTAAGCCCGCTAGGTATGTCATGGTCTCCTTTCCCTTGTCTCTCTTTACTTTCTTTCCTTTTATGTACAATGACCCTTCAGGACGTAGGCGATCAAGGCTCTCAACTTCTTACTATCCCTTTAAGATCCTTCCCTCTGCCAACTCCCACGTTCTGTCATCCACTGGCTTAAGCCCGCTAGGTATGTCATGGTCTCCTTTCCCTTGTCTCTCTTTACTTTCTTTCCTTTTATGTACAATTTCCCTTCAGGACGTAGGCGATCAAGGCTCTCTTCTTACTATCCCTTTAAGATCCTTCCCTCTGCCAACTCCCACGTTCTGTCATCCACTGGCTTAAGCCCGCTAGGTATGTCATGGTCTCCTTTCCCTTGTCTCTCTTTACTTTCTTTCCTTTTATGTACAATTTCCCTTCAGGACGTAGGCGATCAAGGCTCTCAACTTCTTACTATCCCTTTAAGATCCTTCCCTCTGCCAACTCCCACGTTCTGTCATCCACTGGCTTAAGCCCACTAGGTATGTCATGGGCTGCTTTCCCTTGTCTCTCTTTACTTTCTTTCCTTTTATGTACAATGTCCCTTCAGGACGTAGGCGATCAAGGCTCTCAACTTCTTACTATCCCTTTAAGATCCTTCCCTCTGCCAACTGCCACGTTCTGTCATCCACTGGCTTAAGCCCGCTAGGTATGTCATGGTCTCCTTTCCCTTGTCTCTCTTTACTTTCTTTCCTTTTATGTACAATTTCCCTTCAGGACGTAGGCGATCAAGGCTCTCTTCTTACTATCCCTTTAAGATCCTTCCCTCTGCCAACTCCCACGTTCTGTCATCTACTGGCTTAAGCCCGCTAGGTATGTCATGGGCTGCTTTCCCTTGTCTCTCTTTACTTTCTTTCCTTTTATGTACAATGTCCCTTCAGGACGTAGGCGATCAAGGCTCTCAACTTCTTACTATCCCTTTAAGATCCTTCCCTCTGCCAACTCCCACGTTCTGTTATCCACTGGCTTAAGCCCGCTAGGTATGTCATGATCTCCTTTCCCTTGTCTCTCTTTACTTTCTTTCCTTTTATGTACAATTTCCCTTCAGGACGTAGGCGATCAAGGCTCTCAACTTCTTACTATCCCTTTAAGATCCTTCCCTCTGCCAACTCCCACGTTCTGTCATCCACTGGCTTAAGCCCGCTAGGTATGTCATGGTCTCCTTTCCCTTGTCTCTCTTTACTTTCTTTCCTTTTATGTACAATTTCCCTTCAGGACGTAGGCGATCAAGGCTCTCTTCTTACTATCCCTTTAAGATCCTTCCCTCTGCCAACTCCCACGTTCTGTCATCCACTGGCTTAAGCCCGCTAGGTATGTCATGGTCTCCTTTCCCTTGTCTCTCTTTACTTTCTTTCCTTTTATGTACAATGTCCCTTCAGGACGTAGGCGATCAAGGCTCTCAACTTCTTACTATCCCTTTAAGATCCTTCCCTCTGCCAACTCCCACGTTCTGTAATCCACTGGCTTAAGCCCGCTAGGTATGTCATGGTCTCCTTTCCCTTGTCTCTCTTTACTTTCTTTCCTTTTATGTACAATTTCCCTTCAGGACGTAGGCGATCAAGGCTCTCAACTTCTTACTATCCCTTTAAGATCCTTCCCTCTGCCAACTCCCACGTTCTGTCATCCACTGGCTTAAGCCCGCTAGGTATGTCATGGTCTCCTTTCCCTTGTCTCTCTTTACTTTCTTTCCTTTTATGTACAATTTCCCTTCAGGACGTAGGCGATCAAGGCTCTCAACTTCTTACTATCCCTTTAAGATCCTTCCCTCTGCCAACTCCCACGTTCTGTCATCCACTGGCTTAAGCCCGCTAGGTATGTCATGGTCTCCTTTCCCTTGTCTCTCTTTACTTTCTTTCCTTTTATGTACAATTTCCCTTCAGGACGTAGGCGATCAAGGCTCTCTTCTTACTATCCCTTTAAGATCCTTCCCTCTGCCAACTCCCACGTTCTGTCATCCACTGGCTTAAGCCCGCTAGGTATGTCATGGTCTCCTTTCCCTTGTCTCTCTTTACTTTCTTTCCTTTTATGTACAATGTCCCTTCAGGACGTAGGCGATCAAGGCTCTCAACTTCTTACTATCCCTTTAAGATCCTTCCCTCTGCCAACTCCCACGTTCTGTCATCCACTGGCTTAAGCCCGCTAGGTATGTCATGGTCTCCTTTCCCTTGTCTCTCTTTACTTTCTTTCCTTTTATGTACAATTTCCCTTCAGGACGTAGGCGATCAAGGCTCTCAACTTCTTACTATCCCTTTAAGATCCTTCCCTCTGCCACCTCCCACGTTCTGTCATCCACTGGCTTAAGCCCGCTAAGTATGTCATGGTCTCCTTTCCCTTGTCTCTCTTTACTTTCTTTCCTTTTATGTACAATGTCCCTTCAGGACGTAGGCGATCATGGCTCTCCACTTCTTACTATCCCTTTAAGATCCTTCCCTCTGCCACCTCCCACGTTCTGTCATCCACTGGCTTAAGCCCGCTAGGTAGGTCATGGTCTCGTTTCCCTTGTCTCTCTTTACTTTCTTTCCTTTTATGTACAATGTACCTTCAGGACGTAGGCGATCAAGGCTCTCAACTTCTTACTATCCCTTTAAGATCCTTCCCTCTGCCAACTCCCACGTTCTGTCATCCACTGGCTTAAGCCCGCTAGGTATGTCATGGTCTCCTTTCCCTTGTCTCTCTTTACTTTCTTTCCTTTTATGTACAATGTCCCTTCAGGACGTAGGCGATCAAGGCTCTCAACTTCTTACTATCCCTTTAAGATCCTTCCCTCTGCCAACTCCCACGTTCTGTCATCCACTGGCTTAAGCCCGCTAGGTATGTCATGGTCTCATTTCCCTTGTCTCTCTTTACTTTCTTTCCTTTTATGTACAATGTCCCTTCAGGACGTAGGCGATCAAGGCTCTCAACTTCTTACTATCCCTTTAAGATCCTTCCCTCTGCCAACTCCCACGTTCTGTCATCCACTGGCTTAAGCCCGCTAGGTATGTCATGGTCTCCTTTCCCTTGTCTCTCTTTACTTTCTTTCCTTTTATGTACAATTTCCCTTCAGGACGTAGGCGATCAAGTCTCTCAACTTCTTACTATCCCTTTAAGATCCTTCCCTCTGCCAACTCCCACGTTCTGTCATCCACTGGCTTAAGCCCGCTAGGTATGTCATGGTCTCATTTCCCTTGTCTCTCTTTACTTTCTTTCCTTTTATGTACAATTTCCCTTCAGGACGTAGGCGATCAAGTCTCTCAACTTCTTACTATCCCTTTAAGATCCTTCCCTCTGCCAACTCCCACGTTCTGTCATCCACTGGCTTAAGCCCGCTAGGTATGTCATGGTCTCATTTCCCTTGTCTCTCTTTACTTTCTTTCCTTTTATGTACAATTTCCCTTCAGGACGTAGGCGATCAAGGCTCTCAACTTCTTACTATCCCTTTAAGATCCTTCCCTCTGCCAACTCCCACGTTCTGTCATCCACTGACTTAAGCCCGCTAGGTATGTCATGGTCTCCTTTCCCTTGTCTCTCTTTACTTTCTTTCCTTTTATGTACAATGTCCCTTCAGGACGTAGGCGATCAAGGCTCTCAACATCTTACTATCCCTTTAAGATACTTCCCTCTGCCACCTCCCACGTTCTGTCATCCACTGGCTTAAGCCCGCTAAGTATGTCATGGTCTCCTTTCCCTTGTCTCTCTTTACTTTCTTTCCTTTTATGTACAATGTCCCTTCAGGACGTAGGCGATCATGGCTCTCCACTTCTTACTATCCCTTTAAGATCCTTCCCTCTGCCACCTCCCACGTTCTGTCATCCACTGGCTTAAGCCCGCTAGGTAGGTCATGGTCTCGTTTCCCTTGTCTCTCTTTACTTTCTTTCCTTTTATGTACAATGTACCTTCAGGACGTAGGCGATCAAGGCTCTCAACTTCTTACTATCCCTTTAAGATCCTTCCCTCTGCCAACTCCCACGTTCTGTCATCCACTGGCTTAAGCCCGCTAGGTATGTCATGGTCTCCTTTCCCTTGTCTCTCTTTACTTTCTTTCCTTTTATGTACAATGTCCCTTCAGGACGTAGGCGATCAAGGCTCTCAACTTCTTACTATCCCTTTAAGATCCTTCCCTCTGCCAACTCCCTCGTTCTGTCATCCACTGGCTTAAGCCCGCTAGGTATGTCATGGTCTCCTTTCCCTTGTCTCTCTTTACTTTCTTTCCTTTTATGTACAATGTCCCTTCAGGACGTAGGCGATCAAGGCTCTCAACTTCTTACTATCCCTTTAAGATCCTTCCCTCTGCCAACTCCCACGTTCTGTCATCCACTGGCTTAAGCCCGCTAGGTATGTCATGGTCTCCTTTCCCTTGTCTCTCTTTACTTTCTTTCCTTTTATGTACAATTTCCCTTCAGGACGTAGGCGATCAAGTCTCTCAACTTCTTACTATCCCTTTAAGATCCTTCCCTCTGCCAACTCCCACGTTCTGTCATCCACTGGCTTAAGCCCGCTAGGTATGTCATGGTCTCATTTCCCTTGTCTCTCTTTACTTTCTTTCCTTTTATGTACAATTTCCCTTCAGGACGTAGGCGATCAAGTCTCTCAACTTCTTACTATCCCTTTAAGATCCTTCCCTCTGCCAACTCCCACGTTCTGTCATCCACTGGCTTAAGCCCGCTAGGTATGTCATGGTCTCATTTCCCTTGTCTCTCTTTAATTTCTTTCCTTTTATGTACAATTTCCCTTCAGGACGTAGGCGATCAAGGCTCTCAACTTCTTACTATCCCTTTAAGATCCTTCCCTCTGCCAACTCCCACGTTCTGTCATCCACTGGCTTAAGCCCGCTAGGTATGTCATGGTCTCCTTTCCCTTGTCTCTCTTTACTTTCTTTCCTTTTATGTACAATGTCCCTTCAGGACGTAGGCGATCAAGGCTCTCAACTTCTTACTATCCCTTTAAGATCCTTCCCTCTGCCAACTCCCACGTTCTGTCATCCACTGGCTTAAGCCCGCTAGGTATGTCATGGTCTCATTTCCCTTGTCTCTCTTTACTTTCTTTCCATTTATGTACAATTTCCCTTCAGGACGTAGGCGATCAAGGCTCTCAACTTCTTACTATCCCTTTAAGATCCTTCCCTCTGCCAACTCCCACGTTCTGTCATCCACTGGCTTAAGCCCGCTAGGTATGTCATGGTCTCATTTCCCTTGTCTCTCTTTAATTTCTTTCCTTTTATGTACAATTTCCCTTCAGGACGTAGGCGATCAAGTCTCTCAACTTCTTACTATCCCTTTAAGATCCTTCCCTCTGCCAACTCCCACGTTCTGTCATCCACTGGCTTAAGCCCGCTAGGTATGTCATGGTCTCGTTTCCCTTGTCTCTCTTTACTTTCTTTCCTTTTATGTACAATTTCCCTTCAGGACGTAGGCGATCAAGTCTCTCAACTTCTTACTATCCCTTTAAGATCCTTCCCTCTGCCAACTCCCACGTTCTGTCATCCACTGGCTTAAGCCCGCTAGGTAGGTCATGGTCTCCTTTCCCTTGTCTCTCTTTACTTTCTTTCCTTTTATGTACAATTTCCCTTCAGGACGTAGGCGATCAAGGCTCTCAACTTCTTACTATCCCTTTAAGATCCTTCCCTCTGCCAACTCCCACGTTCTGTCATCCACTGGCTTAAGCCCGCTAGGTATGTCATGGTCTCCTTTCCCTTGTCTCTCTTTACTTTCTTTCCTTTTATGTACAATGTCCCTTCAGGACGTAGGCGATCAAGGCTCTCAACTTCTTACTATCCCTTTAAGATCCTTCCCTCTGCCAACTCCCTCGTTCTGTCATCCACTGGCTTAAGCCCGCTAGGTATGTCATGGTCTCCTTTCCCTTGTCTCTCTTTACTTTCTTTCCTTTTATGTACAATGTCCCTTCAGGACGTAGGCGATCAAGGCTCTCAACTTCTTACTATCCCTTTAAGATCCTTCCCTCTGCCAACTCCCACGTTCTGTCATCCACTGGCTTAAGCCCGCTAGGTATGTCATGGTCTCCTTTCCCTTGTCTCTCTTTACTTTCTTTCCTTTTATGTACAATTTCCCTTCAGGACGTAGGCGATCAAGTCTCTCAACTTCTTACTATCCCTTTAAGATCCTTCCCTCTGCCAACTCCCACGTTCTGTCATCCACTGGCTTAAGCCCGCTAGGTATGTCATGGTCTCATTTCCCTTGTCTCTCTTTACTTTCTTTCCTTTTATGTACAATTTCCCTTCAGGACGTAGGCGATCAAGTCTCTCAACTTCTTACTATCCCTTTAAGATCCTTCCCTCTGCCAACTCCCACGTTCTGTCATCCACTGGCTTAAGCCCGCTAGGTATGTCATGGTCTCATTTCCCTTGTCTCTCTTTAATTTCTTTCCTTTTATGTACAATTTCCCTTCAGGACGTAGGCGATCAAGGCTCTCAACTTCTTACTATCCCTTTAAGATCCTTCCCTCTGCCAACTCCCACGTTCTGTCATCCACTGGCTTAAGCCCGCTAGGTATGTCATGGTCTCCTTTCCCTTGTCTCTCTTTACTTTCTTTCCTTTTATGTACAATGTCCCTTCAGGACGTAGGCGATGAAGGCTCTCAACTTCTTACTATCCCTTTAAGATCCTTCCCTCTGCCAACTCCCACGTTCTGTCATCCACTGGCTTAAGCCCGCTAGGTATGTCATGGTCTCATTTCCCTTGTCTCTCTTTACTTTCTTTCCATTTATGTACAATTTCCCTTCAGGACGTAGGCGATCAAGGCTCTCAACTTCTTACTATCCCTTTAAGATCCTTCCCTCTGCCAACTCCCACGTTCTGTCATCCACTGGCTTAAGCCCGCTAGGTATGTCATGGTCTCATTTCCCTTGTCTCTCTTTAATTTCTTTCCTTTTATGTACAATTTCCCTTCAGGACGTAGGCGATCAAGTCTCTCAACTTCTTACTATCCCTTTAAGATCCTTCCCTCTGCCAACTCCCACGTTCTGTCATCCACTGGCTTAAGCCCGCTAGGTATGTCATGGTCTCGTTTCCCTTGTCTCTCTTTACTTTCTTTCCTTTTATGTACAATTTCCCTTCAGGACGTAGGCGATCAAGTCTCTCAACTTCTTACTATCCCTTTAAGATCCTTCCCTCTGCCAACTCCCACGTTCTGTCATCCACTGGCTTAAGCCCGCTAGGTAGGTCATGGTCTCCTTTCCCTTGTCTCTCTTTACTTTCTTTCCTTTTATGTACAATTTCCCTTCAGGACGTAGGCGATCAAGGCTCTCAACTTCTTACTATCCCTTTAAGATCCTTCCCTCTGCCAACTCCCACGTTCTGTCATCCACTGGCTTAAGCCCGCTAGGTAGGTCATGGTCTCCTTTCCCTTGTCTCTCTTTACTTTCTTTCCTTTTATGTACAATTTCCCTTCAGGACGTAGGCGATCAAGTCTCTCAACTTCTTACTATCCCTTTAAGATCCTTCCCTCTGCCAACTCCCACGTTCTGTCATCCACTGGCTTAAGCCCGCTAGGTATGTCATGGTCTCATTTCCCTTGTCTCTCTTTACTTTCTTTCCTTTTATGTACAATTTCCCTTCAGGACGTAGGCGATCAAGGCTCTCAACTTCTTACTATCCCTTTAAGATCCTTCCCTCTGCCAACTCCCACGTTCTGTCATCCACTGGCTTAAGCCCGCTAGGTAGGTCATGGTCTCCTTTCCCTTGTCTCTCTTTACTTTCTTTCCTTTTATGTACAATTTCCCTTCAGGACGTAGGCGATCAAGGCTCTCAACTTCTTACTATCCCTTTAAGATCCTTCCCTCTGCCAACTCCCACGTTCTGTCATCCACTGGCTTAAGCCCGCTAGGTAGGTCATGGTCTCCTTTCCCTTGTCTCTCTTTACTTTCTTTCCTTTTATGTACAATTTCCCTTCAGGACGTAGGCGATCAAGGCTCTCAACTTCTTACTATCCCTTTAAGATCCTTCCCTCTGCCAACTCCCACGTTCTGTCATCCACTGGCTTAAGCCCGCTAGGTAGGTCATGGTCTCCTTTCCCTTGTCTCTCTTTACTTTCTTTCCTTTTATGTACAATTTCCCTTCAGGACGTAGGCGATCAAGTCTCTCAACTTCTTACTATCCCTTTAAGATCCTTCCCTCTGCCAACTCCCACGTTCTGTCATCCACTGGCTTAAGCCCGCTAGGTATGTCATGGTCTCATTTCCCTTGTCTCTCTTTACTTTCTTTCCTTTTATGTACAATTTCCCTTCAGGACGTAGGCGATCAAGGCTCTCAACTTCTTACTATCCCTTTAAGATCCTTCCCTCTGCCAACTCCCACGTTCTGTCATCCACTGGCTTAAGCCCGCTAGGTAGGTCATGGTCTCCTTTCCCTTGTCTCTCTTTACTTTCTTTCCTTTTATGTACAATTTCCCTTCAGGACGTAGGCGATCAAGGCTCTCAACTTCTTACTATCCCTTTAAGATCCTTCCCTCTGCCAACTCCCACGTTCTGTCATCCACTGGCTTAAGCCCGCTAGGTATGTCATGGGCTGCTTTCCTTTGTCTCGCTTTACTTTCTTTCCTTTTATGTACAATTTCCCTTCAGGACGTAGGCGATCAAGGCTCTCAACTTCTTACTATCCCTTTAAGATCCTTCCCTCTGCCAACTCCCACGTTCTGTCATCCACTGGCTTAAGCCCGCTAGGTATGTCATGGTCTCATTTCCCTTGTCTCTCTTTACTTTCTTTCCTTTTATGTACAATTTCCCTTCAGGACGTAGGCGATCAAGGCTCTCAACTTCTTACTATCCCTTTAAGATCCTTCCCTCTGCCAACTCCCACGTTCTGTCATCCACTGGCTTAAGCCCTCTAGGTAGGTCATGGTCTCCTTTCCCTTGTCTCTCTTTACTTTCTTTCCTTTTATGTACAATTTCCCTTCAGGACGTAGGCGATCAAGGCTCTCAACTTCTTACTATCCCTTTAAGATCCTTCTCTCTGCCAACTCCCACGTTCTGTCATCCACTGGCTTAAGCCCGCTAGGTATGTCATGGTCTCCTTTCCCTTGTCTCTCTTTACTTTCTTTCCTTTTATGTACAATGTCCCTTCAGGACGTAGGCGATCAAGGCTCTCATCTTCTTACTATCCCTTCAAGATCCTTCCCTCTGCCAACTCCCACGTTCTGTTATCCACTGGCTTCAGCCCGCTCGGTATGTCATGGTCTCCTTTCCCTTGTCTCTCTTTACTTTCTTTCCTTTTATGTACAATTTCCCTTCAGGACGTAGGCGATCAAGGCTCTCAACTTCTTACTATCCCTTTAAGATCCTTCCCTCTGCCAACTCCCACGTTCTGTCATCCACTGGCTTAAGCCCGCTAGGTATGTCATGGTCTCCTTTCCCTTGTCTCTCTTTACTTTCTTTCCTTTTATGTACAATTTCCCTTCAGGACGTAGGCGATCAAGGCTCTCAACTTCTTACTATCCCTTTAAGATCCTTCCCTCTGCCAACTCCCACGTTCTGTCATCCACTGGCTTAAGCCCGCTAGGTATGTCATGGTCTCCTTTCCCTTGTCTCTCTTTACTTTCTTTCCTTTTATGTACAATTTCCCTTCAGGACGTAGGCGATCAAGGCTCTCAACTTCTTACTATCCCTTTAAGATCCTTCCCTCTGCCAACTCCCAAGTTCTGTCATCCACTGGCTTAAGCCCGCTAGGTATGTCATGGTCTCATTTCCCTTGTCTCTCTTTACTTTCTTTCCTTTTATGTACAATTTCCCTTCAGGACGTAGGCGATCAAGGCTCTCAACTTCTTACTATCCCTTTAAGATCCTTCACTCTGCCAACTCCCACGTTCTGTCATCCACTGGCTTAAGCCCGCTAGGTATGTCATGGTCTCCTTTCCCTTGTCTCTCTTTACTTTCTTTCCTTTTATGTACAATTTCCCTTCAGGACGTAGGCGATCAAGGCTCTCAACTTCTTACTATCACTTTAAGATCCTTCCCTCTGCCAACTCCCACGTTCTGTTATCCACTGGCTTAAGCCCACTAGGTATGTCATGGTCTCCTTTCCCTTGTCTCTCTTTACTTTCTTTCCTTTTATGTACAATTTCCCTTCAGGACGTAGGCGATCAAGGCTCTCAACTTCTTACTATCACTTTAAGATCCTTCCCTCTGCCAACTCCCACGTTCTGTCATCCACTGGCTTATGCCCGCTGGGTATGTCATGGTCTCCTTTCCCTTGTCTCTCTTTACTTTCTTTCCTTTTATGTACAATTTCCCTTCAGGACGTAGGCGATCAAGGCTCTAAACTTCTTACTATCACTTTAAGATCCTTCCCTCTGCCAACTCCCACGTTCTGTTATCCACTGGCTTAAGCCCACTAGGTATGTCATGGTCTCCTTTCCCTTGTCTCTCTTTACTTTCTTTCCTTTTATGTACAATTTCCCTTCAGGACGTAGGCGATCAAGGCTCTCAACTTCTTACTATCACTTTAAGATCCTTCCCTCTGCCAACTCCCACGTTCTGTCATCCACTGGCTTATGCCCGCTGGGTATGTCATGGTCTCCTTTCCCTTGTCTCTCTTTACTTTCTTTCCTTTTATGTACAATTTCCCTTCAGGACGTAGGCGATCAAGGCTCTCAACTTCTTACTATCACTTTAAGATCCTTCCCTCTGCCAACTCCCACGTTCTGTTATCCACTGGCTTAAGCCCACTAGGTATGTCATGGTCTCCTTTCCCTTGTCTCTCTTTACTTTCTTTCCTTTTATGTACAATTTCCCTTCAGGACGTAGGCGATCAAGGCTCTCAACTTCTTACTATCACTTTAAGATCCTTCCCTCTGCCAACTCCCACGTTCTGTCATCCACTGGCTTATGCCCGCTGGGTATGTCATGGTCTCCTTTCCCTTGTCTCTCTTTACTTTCTTTCCTTTTATGTACAATTTCCCTTCAGGACGTAGGCGATCAAGGCTCTCAACTTCTTACTATCCCTTTAAGATCCTTCCCTCTGCCAACTCCCACGTTCTGTCATCCACTGGCTTAAGCCCGCTAGGTATGTCTTGGTCTCATTTCCCTTGTCTCTCTTTACTTTCTTTCCTTTTATGTACAATTTCCCTTCAGGACGTAGGCGATCAAGGCTCTCAACTTCTTACTATCCCTTTAAGATCCTTCCCTCTGCCAACTCCCACGTTCTGTCATCCACTGGCTTAAGCCCGCTAGGTATGTCATGGTCTCCTTTCCCTTGTCTCTCTTTACTTTCTTTCCTTTTATGTACAATGTCCCTTCAGGACGTAGGCGATCAAGGCTCTCAACTTCTTACTATCCCTTTAAGATCCTTCCCTCTGCCAACTCCCACGTTCTGTCATACACTGGCTTAAGCCTGCTAGGTATGTCATGGGCTGCTTTCCCTTGTCTCTCTTTACTTTCTTTCCTTTTATGTACAATGTCCCTTCAGGACGTATGCGATCAAGGCTCTCAACTTCTTACTATCACTTTAAGATCCTTACCTCTGCCAACTCCCACGTTCTGTCATCCACTGGCTTAAGCCTGCTAGGTATGTCATGGGCTGCTTTCCCTTGTCTCTCTTTACTTTCTTTCCTTTTATGTACAATGTCCCTTCAGGACGTAGGCGATCAAGGCTCTCAACTTCTTACTATCCCTTTAAGATCCTTCCCTCTGCCAACTCCCACGTTCTGTCATCCACTGGCTTAAGCCCGCTAGGTATGTCATGGTCTCCTTTCCCTTGTCTCTCTTTACTTTCTTTCCTTTTATGTACAATTTCCCTTCAGGACGTAGGCGATCAAGGCTCTCAACTTCTTACTATCCCTTTAAGATCCTTCCCTCTGCCAACTCCCAAGTTCTGTCATCCACTGGCTTAAGCCCGCTAGGTATGTCATGGTCTCATTTCCCTTGTCTCTCTTTACTTTCTTTCCTTTTATGTACAATTTCCCTTCAGGACGTAGGCGATCAAGGCTCTCAACTTCTTACTATCCCTTTAAGATCCTTCACTCTGCCAACTCCCACGTTCTGTCATCCACTGGCTTAAGCCCGCTAGGTATGTCATGGTCTCCTTTCCCTTGTCTCTCTTTACTTTCTTTCCTTTTATGTACAATTTCCCTTCAGGACGTAGGCGATCAAGGCTCTCAACTTCTTACTATCACTTTAAGATCCTTCCCTCTGCCAACTCCCACGTTCTGTTATCCACTGGCTTAAGCCCACTAGGTATGTCATGGTCTCCTTTCCCTTGTCTCTCTTTACTTTCTTTCCTTTTATGTACAATTTCCCTTCAGGACGTAGGCGATCAAGGCTCTCAACTTCTTACTATCACTTTAAGATCCTTCCCTCTGCCAACTCCCACGTTCTGTCATCCACTGGCTTATGCCCGCTGGGTATGTCATGGTCTCCTTTCCCTTGTCTCTCTTTACTTTCTTTCCTTTTATGTACAATTTCCCTTCAGGACGTAGGCGATCAAGGCTCTAAACTTCTTACTATCACTTTAAGATCCTTCCCTCTGCCAACTCCCACGTTCTGTTATCCACTGGCTTAAGCCCACTAGGTATGTCATGGTCTCCTTTCCCTTGTCTCTCTTTACTTTCTTTCCTTTTATGTACAATTTCCCTTCAGGACGTAGGCGATCAAGGCTCTCAACTTCTTACTATCACTTTAAGATCCTTCCCTCTGCCAACTCCCACGTTCTGTCATCCACTGGCTTATGCCCGCTGGGTATGTCATGGTCTCCTTTCCCTTGTCTCTCTTTACTTTCTTTCCTTTTATGTACAATTTCCCTTCAGGACGTAGGCGATCAAGGCTCTCAACTTCTTACTATCACTTTAAGATCCTTCCCTCTGCCAACTCCCACGTTCTGTTATCCACTGGCTTAAGCCCACTAGGTATGTCATGGTCTCCTTTCCCTTGTCTCTCTTTACTTTCTTTCCTTTTATGTACAATTTCCCTTCAGGACGTAGGCGATCAAGGCTCTCAACTTCTTACTATCACTTTAAGATCCTTCCCTCTGCCAACTCCCACGTTCTGTCATCCACTGGCTTATGCCCGCTGGGTATGTCATGGTCTCCTTTCCCTTGTCTCTCTTTACTTTCTTTCCTTTTATGTACAATTTCCCTTCAGGACGTAGGCGATCAAGGCTCTCAACTTCTTACTATCCCTTTAAGATCCTTCCCTCTGCCAACTCCCACGTTCTGTCATCCACTGGCTTAAGCCCGCTAGGTATGTCTTGGTCTCATTTCCCTTGTCTCTCTTTACTTTCTTTCCTTTTATGTACAATTTCCCTTCAGGACGTAGGCGATCAAGGCTCTCAACTTCTTACTATCCCTTTAAGATCCTTCCCTCTGCCAACTCCCACGTTCTGTCATCCACTGGCTTAAGCCCGCTAGGTATGTCATGGTCTCCTTTCCCTTGTCTCTCTTTACTTTCTTTCCTTTTATGTACAATGTCCCTTCAGGACGTAGGCGATCAAGGCTCTCAACTTCTTACTATCCCTTTAAGATCCTTCCCTCTGCCAACTCCCACGTTCTGTCATACACTGGCTTAAGCCTGCTAGGTATGTCATGGGCTGCTTTCCCTTGTCTCTCTTTACTTTCTTTCCTTTTATGTACAATGTCCCTTCAGGACGTATGCGATCAAGGCTCTCAACTTCTTACTATCACTTTAAGATCCTTACCTCTGCCAACTCCCACGTTCTGTCATCCACTGGCTTAAGCCTGCTAGGTATGTCATGGGCTGCTTTCCCTTGTCTCTCTTTACTTTCTTTCCTTTTATGTACAATGTCCCTTCAGGACGTAGGCGATCAAGGCTCTCAACTTCTTACTATCCCTTTAAGATCCTTCCCTCTGCCAACTCCCACGTTCTGTCATCCACTGGCTTAAGCCTGCTAGGTATGTCATGGGCTGCTTTCCCTTGTCTCTCTTTACTTTCTTTCCTTTTATGTACAATGTCTCTTCAGGACGTAGGCGATCAAGGCTCTCAACTTCTTACTATCACTTTAAGATCCTTCCCTCTGCCAACTCCCACGTTCTGTCATCCACTGGCTTATGCCCGCTGGGTATGTCATGGTCTCCTTTCCCTTGTCTCTCTTTACTTTCTTTCCTTTTATGTACAATGTCCCTTCAGGACGTAGGCGATCAAGGCTCTCAACTTCTTACTATCACTTTAAGATCCTTCCCTCTGCCAACTCCCACGTTCTGTCATCCACTGGCTTATGCCCGCTGGGTATGTCATGGTCTCCTTTCCCTTGTCTCTCTTTACTTTCTTTCCTTTTATGTACAATGTCCCTTCAGGACGTAGGCGATCAAGGCTCTCAACTTCTTACTATCACTTTAAGATCCTTCCCTCTGCCAACTCCCACGTTCTGTCATCCACTGGCTTATGCCCGCTGGGTATGTCATGGTCTCCTTTCCCTTGTCTCTCTTTACTTTCTTTCCTTTTATGTACAATTTCCCTTCAGGACGTAGGCGATCAAGGCTCTCAACTTCTTACTATCACTTTAAGATCCTTCCCTCTGCCAACTCCCACGTTCTGTCATCCACTGGCTTAAGCCCGCTAGGTATGTCATGGGCTGCTTTCCCTTGTCTCTCTTTACTTTCTTTCCTTTTATGTACAATTTTCCTTCAGGACGTAGGCGATCAAGGCTCTCAACTTCTTACTATCCCTTTAAGATCCTTCCCTCTGCCAACTCCCACGTTCTGTCATCCACTGGCTTAAGCCCGCTAGGTATGTCATGGGCTACTTTCCCTTGTCTCTCTTTACTTTCTTTCCTTTTATGTACAATGTCCCTTCAGGACGTAGGCGATCAAGGCTCTCAACTTCTTACTATCCCTTTAAGATCCTTCCCTCTGCCAACACTCACGTTCTGTCATCCACTGGCTTAAGCCCGCTAGGTAGGTCATGGTCTCGTTTCCCTTGTCTCTCTTTACTTCCTTTCCTTTTATGTACAATGTCCCTTCAGGACGTAGGCGATCAAGGCTCTCAACTTCTCACTATCCCTTTAAGATCCTTCCCTCTGCCAACTCCCACGTTCTGTCATCCACTGGCTTAAGCCCGCTAGGTATGTCATGGTCTCGTTTCCCTTGTCTCTCTTTACTTTCTTTCCTTTTATGTACAATGTCCCTTCAGGACGTAGGCGATCAAGGCTCTCAACTTCTTACTATCCCTTTAAGATCCTTCCCTCTGCCAACTCCCACGTTCTGTCATCCACTGGCTTAAGCCCGCTAGGTATGTCATGGGCTACTTTCCCTTGTCTCTCTTTACTTTCTTTCCTTTTATGTACAATGTCCTTTCAGGACGTAGGCGATCAAGGCTCTCAACTTCTTACTATCCCTTTAAGATCCTTCACTCTGCCAACTCCTACGTTCTGTCATCCACTGGCTTAAGCCCGCTAGGTATGTCATGGGCTGCTTTCCCTTGTCTCTCTTTACTTTCTTTCCTTTTATGTACAATTTTCCTTCAGGACGTAGGCGATCAAGGCTCTCAACTTCTTACTATCCCTTTAAGATCCTTCCCTCTGCCAACTCCCACGTTCTGTCATCCACTGGCTTAAGCCCGCTAGGTATGTCATGGGCTACTTTCCCTTGTCTCTCTTTACTTTCTTTCCTTTTATGTACAATGTCCCTTCAGGACGTAGGCGATCAAGGCTCTCAACTTCTTACTATCCCTTTAAGATCCTTCCCTCTGCCAACACTCACGTTCTGTCATCCACTGGCTTAAGCCCGCTAGGTAGGACATGGTCTCGTTTCCCTTGTCTCTCTTTACTTCCTTTCCTTTTATGTACAATGTCCCTTCAGGACGTAGGCGATCAAGGCTCTCAACTTCTCACTATCCCTTTAAGATCCTTCCCTCTGCCAACTCCCACGTTCTGTCATCCACTGGCTTAAGCCCGCTAGGTATGTCATGGTCTCGTTTCCCTTGTCTCTCTTTACTTTCTTTCCTTTTATGTACAATGTCCCTTCAGGACGTAGGCGATCAAGGCTCTCAACTTCTTACTATCCCTTTAAGATCCTTCCCTCTGCCAACTCCCACGTTCTGTCATCCACTGGCTTAAGCCCGCTAGGTATGTCATTGTCTCCTTTCCCTTGTCTCTCTTTACTTTCTTTCCTTTTATGTACAATGTCCCTTCAGGACGTAGGCGATCAAGGCTCTCAACTTCTTACTATCCCTTTAAGATCCTTCCCTCTGCCAACTCCCACGTTCTGTCATCCACTGGCTTAAGCCCGCTAGGTATGACATGGGCTCCTTTACCTTGTCTCTCTTTACTTTCTTTCCTTTTATGTACAATGTCCCTTCAGGACGTAGGCGATCAAGGCTCTCAACTTCTTACTATCCCTTTAAGATCCTTCCCTCTGCCAACTCCCACGTTCTGTCATCCACTGGCTTAAGCCCGCTAGGTATGTCATGGTCTCCTTTCCCTTGTCTCTCTTTACTTTCTTTCCTTTTATGTACAATGTCCCTTCAGGACGTAGGCGATCAAGGCTCTCAACTTCTTACTATCCCTTCAAGATCCTTCCCTCTGCCAACTCCCACGTTCTGTTATCCACTGGCTTAAGCCCGCTCGGTATGTCATGGTCTCCTTTCCCTTGTCTCTCTTTACTTTCTTTCCTTTTATGTACAATTTCCCTTCAGGACGTAGGCGATCAAGGCTCTCAACTTCTTACTATCCCTTTAAGATCCTTCCCTCTGCCAACTCCCACGTTCTGTCATCCACTGGCTTAAGCCCGCTAGGTATGTCATGGTCTCCTTTCCCTTGTCTCTCTTTACTTTCTTTCCTTTTATGTACAATTTCCCTTCAGGACGTAGGCGATCAAGGCTCTCAACTTCTTACTATCCCTTTAAGATCCTTCCCTCTGCCAACTCCCACGTTCTGTCATCCACTGGCTTAAGCCCGCTAGGTATGTCATGGTCTCCTTTCCCTTGTCTCTCTTTACTTTCTTTCCTTTTATGTACAATTTCCCTTCAGGACGTAGGCGATCAAGGCTCTCAACTTCTTACTATCCCTTTAAGATCCTTCCCTCTGCCAACTCCCACGTTCTGTCATCCACTGGCTTAACCCCGCTAGGTATGTCATGGTCTCATTTCCCTTGTCTCTCTTTACTTTCTTTCCTTTTATGTACAATTTCCCTTCAGGACGTAGGCGATCAAGGCTCTCAACTTCTTACTATCCCTTTAAGATCCTTCCCTCTGCCAACTCCCACGTTCTGTCATCCACTGGCTTAAGCCCGCTAGGTATGTCATGGTCTCCTTTCCCTTGTCTCTCTTTACTTTCTTTCCTTTTATGTACAATTTCCCTTCAGGACGTAGGCGATCAAGGGTCTCAACTTCTTACTATCCCTTTAAGATCCTTCCCTCTGCCAACTCCCACGTTCTGTCATCCACTGGCTTAAGCCCGCTAGGTATGTCATGGGCTGCTTTCCCTTGTCTCTCTTTACTTTCTTTCCTTTTATGTACAATTTCCCTTCAGGACGTAGGCGATCAAGGCTCTCAACTTCTTACTATCCCTTTAAGATCCTTCCCTCTGCCAACTCCCACGTTCTGTCATCCACTGGCTTAAGCCCGCTAGGTATGTCTTGGTCTCATTTCCCTTGTCTCTCTTTACTTTCTTTCCTTTTATGTACAATTTCGCTTCAGGACGTAGGCGATCAAGGCTCTCAACTTCTTACTATCCCTTTAAGATCCTTCCCTCTGCCAACTCCCACGTTCTGTCATCCACTGGCTTAAGCCCGCTAGGTATGTCATGGTCTCCTTTCCCTTGTCTCTCTTTACTTTCTTTCCTTTTATGTACAATGTCCCTTCAGGACGTAGGCGATCAAGGCTCTCAACTTCTTACTATCCCTTTAAGATCCTTCCCTCTGCCAACTCCCACGTTCTGTCATCCACTGGCTTAAGCCCGCCACGTATGTCATGGTCTCGTTTCCCTTGTCTCTCTTTACTTTCTTTCCTTTTATGTACAATGTCCCTTCAGGACGTAGGCGATCAAGGCTCTCAACTTCTTACTATCACTTTAAGATCCTTCCCTCTGCCAACTCCCACGTTCTGTCATCCACTGGCTTATGCCCGCTGGGTATGTCATGGTCTCCTTTCCCTTGTCTCTCTTTACTTTCTTTCCTTTTATGTACAATTTCCCTTCAGGACGTAGGCGATCAAGGCTCTCAACTTCTTACTATCACTTTAAGATCCTTCCCTCTGCCAACTCCCACGTTCTGTCATCCACTGGCTTATGCCCGCTGTGTATGTCATGGTCTCCTTTCCCTTGTCTCTCTTTACTTTCTTTCCTTTTATGTACAATTTCCCTTCAGGACGTAGGCGATCAAGGCTCTCAACTTCTTACTATCACTTTAAGATCCTTCCCTCTGCCAACTCCCACGTTCTGTCATCCACTGGCTTATGCCCGCTGGGTATGTCATGGTCTCCTTTCCCTTGTCTCTCTTTACTTTCTTTCCTTTTATGTACAATTTCCCTTCAGGACGTAGGCGATCAAGGCTCTCAACTTCTTACTATCACTTTAAGATCCTTCCCTCTGCCAACTCCCACGTTCTGTCATCCACTGGCTTATGCCCGCTGGGTATGTCATGGTCTCCTTTCCCTTGTCTCTCTTTACTTTCTTTCCTTTTATGTACAATTTCCCTTCAGGACGTAGGCAATCAAGGCTCTCAACTTCTTACTATCACTTTAAGATCCTTCCCTCTGCCAACTCCCACGTTCTGTTATCCACTGGCTTAAGCCCACTAGGTATGTCATGGTCTCCTTTCCCTTGTCTCTCTTTACTTTCTTTCCTTTTATGTACAATTTCCCTTCAGGACGTAGGCGATCAAGGCTGTCAACTTCTTACTATCACTTTAAGATCCTTCCCTCTGCCAACTCCCACGTTCTGTCATCCACTGGCTTATGCCCGCTGGGTATGTCATGGTCTCCTTTCCCTTGTCTCTCTTTACTTTCTTTACTTTTATGTACAATTTCCCTTCAGGACGTAGGCGATCAAGGCTCTCAACTTCTTACTATCACTTTAAGATCCTTCCCTCTGCCAACTCCCACGTTCTGTCATCCACTGGCTTATGCCCGCTGGGTATGTCATGGTCTCCTTTCCCTTGTCTCTCTTTACTTTCTTTCCTTTTATGTACAATTTCCCTTCAGGACGTAGGCGATCAAGGCTCTCAACTTCTTACTATCACTTTAAGATCCTTCCCTCTGCCAACTCCCACGTTCTGTCATCCACTGGCTTATGCCCGCTGGGTATGTCATGGTCTCCTTTCCCTTGTCTCTCTTTACTTTCTTTCCTTTTATGTACAATTTCCCTTCAGGACGTAGGCGATCAAGGCTCTCAACTTCTTACTATCACTTTAAGATCCTTCCCTCTGCCAACTCCCACGTTCTGTTATCCACTGGCTTAAGCCCACTAGGTATGTCATGGTCTCCTTTCCCTTGTCTCTCTTTACTTTCTTTCCTTTTATGTACAATTTCCCTTCAGGACGTAGGCGATCAAGGCTCTCAACTTCTTACTATCACTTTAAGATCCTTCCCTCTGCCAACTCCCACGTTCTGTCATCCACTGGCTTATGCCCGCTGGGTATGTCATGGTCTCCTTTCCCTTGTCTCTCTTTACTTTCTTTCCTTTTATGTACAATTTCCCTTCAGGACGTAGGCGATCAAGGCTCTAAACTTCTTACTATCACTTTAAGATCCTTCCCTCTGCCAACTCCCACGTTCTGTTATCCACTGGCTTAAGCCCACTAGGTATGTCATGGTCTCCTTTCCCTTGTCTCTCTTTACTTTCTTTCCTTTTATGTACAATTTCCCTTCAGGACGTAGGCGATCAAGGCTCTCAACTTCTTACTATCACTTTAAGATCCTTCCCTCTGCCAACTCCCACGTTCTGTCATCCACTGGCTTATGCCCGCTGGGTATGTCATGGTCTCCTTTCCCTTGTCTCTCTTTACTTTCTTTCCTTTTATGTACAATTTCCCTTCAGGACGTAGGCGATCAAGGCTCTCAACTTCTTACTATCACTTTAAGATCCTTCCCTCTGCCAACTCCCACGTTCTGTTATCCACTGGCTTAAGCCCACTAGGTATGTCATGGTCTCCTTTCCCTTGTCTCTCTTTACTTTCTTTCCTTTTATGTACAATTTCCCTTCAGGACGTAGGCGATCAAGGCTCTCAACTTCTTACTATCACTTTAAGATCCTTCCCTCTGCCAACTCCCACGTTCTGTCATCCACTGGCTTATGCCCGCTGGGTATGTCATGGTCTCCTTTCCCTTGTCTCTCTTTACTTTCTTTCCTTTTATGTACAATTTCCCTTCAGGACGTAGGCGATCAAGGCTCTCAACTTCTTACTATCCCTTTAAGATCCTTCCCTCTGCCAACTCCCACGTTCTGTCATCCACTGGCTTAAGCCCGCTAGGTATGTCTTGGTCTCATTTCCCTTGTCTCTCTTTACTTTCTTTCCTTTTATGTACAATTTCCCTTCAGGACGTAGGCGATCAAGGCTCTCAACTTCTTAATATCCCTTTAAGATCCTTCCCTCTGCCAACTCCCACGTTCTGTCATCCACTGGCTTAAGCCTGCTAGGTATGTCATGGTCTCCTTTCCCTTGTCTATCTTTACTTTCTTTCCTTTTATGTACAATGTCCCTTCAGGACGTAGGCGATCAAGGCTCTCAACTTCTTACTATCCCTTTAAGATCCTTCCCTCTGCCAACTCCCACGTTCTGTCATACACTGGCTTAAGCCTGCTAGGTATGTCATGGGCTGCTTTCCCTTGTCTCTCTTTACTTTCTTTCCTTTTATGTACAATGTCTCTTCAGGACGTAGGCGATCAAGACTCTCAACTTCTTACTATCCCTTTAAGATCCTTCCCTCTGCCAACTCCCACGTTCTGTCATCCACTGGCTTATGCCCGCTGGGTATGTCATGGTCCCTTTCCGTTGTCTCTCTTTACTTTCTTTCCTTTTATGTACAATTTCCCTTCAGGACGTAGGCGATCAAGGCTCTCAACTTCTTACTATCACTTTAAGATCCTTCCCTCTGCCAACACTCACGTTCTGTCATCCACTGGCTTAAGCCCGCTAGGTAGGTCATGGTCTCGTTTCCCTTGTCTCTCTTTACTTCCTTTCCTTTTATGTACAATGTCCCTTCAGGACGTAGGCGATCAAGGCTCTCAACTTCTCACTATCACTTTAAGATCCTTCCCTCTGCCAACTCCCACGTTCTGTCATCCACTGGCTTAAGCCCGCTAGGTATGTCATGGTCTCGTTTCCCTTGTCTCTCTTTACATTCTTTCCTTTTATGTACAATGTCCCTTCAGGACGTAGGCGATCAAGGCTCTCAACTTCTTACTATCCCTTTAAGATCCTTCCCTCTGCCAACTCCCACGTTCTGTCATCCACTGGCTTAAGCCCGCTAGGTATGTCATGGGCTACTTTCCCTTGTCTCTCTTTACTTTCTTTCCTTTTATGTACAATGTCCCTTCAGGACGTAGGCGATCAAGGCTCTCAACTTCTTACTATCCCTTTAAGATCCTTCCCTCTGCCAACTCCCACGTTCTGTCATCCACTGGCTTAAGCCCGCTAGGTATGTCATGGGCTGCTTTCCCTTGTCTCTCTTTACTTTCTTTCCTTTTATGTACAATTTTCCTTCAGGACGTAGGCGATCAAGGCTCTCAACTTCTTACTATCCCTTTAAGATCCTTCCCTCTGCCAACTCCCACGTTCTGTCATCCACTGGCTTAAGCCCGCTAGGTATGTCATGGGCTACTTTCCCTTGTCTCTCTTTACTTCCTTTCCTTTTATGTACAATGTCCCTTCAGGACGTAGGCGATCAAGGCTCTCAACTTCTCACTATCCCTTTAAGATCCTTCCCTCTGCCAACTCCCACGTTCTGTCATCCACTGGCTTAAGCCCGCTAGGTATGTCATGGTCTCGTTTCCCTTGTCTCTCTTTACTTTCTTTCCTTTTATGTACAATGTCCCTTCAGGACGTAGGCGATCAAGGCTCTCAACTTCTTACTATCCCTTTAAGATCCTTCCCTCTGCCAACTCCCACGTTCTGTCATCCACTGGCTTAAGCCCGCTAGGTATGTCATTGTCTCCTTTCCCTTGTCTCTCTTTACTTTCTTTCCTTTTATGTACAATGTCCCTTCAGGACGTAGGCGATCAAGGCTCTCAACTTCTTACTATCCCTTTAAGATCCTTCCCTCTGCCAACTCCCACGTTCTGTCATCCACTGGCTTAAGCCCGCTAGGTATGACATGGGCTCCTTTACCTTGTCTCTCTTTACTTTCTTTCCTTTTATGTACAATGTCCCTTCAGGACGTAGGCGATCAAGGCTCTCAACTTCTTACTATCCCTTTAAGATCCTTCCCTCTGCCAACTCCCACGTTCTTTCATCCACTGGCTTAAGCCCGCTAGGTATGTCATGGTCTCCTTTCCCTTGTCTCTCTTTACTTTCTTTCCTTTTATGTAGAATGTCCCTTCAGGACGTAGGCGATCAAGGCTCTCAACTTCTTACTATCCCTTTAAGATCCTTCCCTCTGCCATCTCCCACGTTCTGTCATCCACTGGCTTAAGCCCCCTAGGCATGTCATGGGTTGCTTTCCCTTGTCTCTCTTTACTTTCTTTCCTTTTATGTACAATGTCCCTTCAGGACGTAGGCGATCAAGGCTCTCAACTTCTTACTATCCCTTTAAGATCCTTCACTCTGCCAACTCCCACGTTCTGTCATCCACTGGCTTAAGCCCGCTAGGTATGTCATGGGCTGCTTTCCCTTGTCTCTCTCTCCTTTCTTTCCTTTTATGTACAATGTCCGTTCAGGACGTAGGCGATCATGGCTCTCCACTTCTTACTATCCCTTTAAGATCCTTCCCTCTGCCAACTCCCACGTTTTGTCATCCACTGGCTTAAGCCCGCTAGGTAGGTCATGGTCTCCTTTCCCTTGTCTCTCTTTACTTTCTTTCCTTTTATGTACAATGTCCCTTCAGGACGTAGGCGATCAGGGCTCTTAACTTCTTACTATCCCTTTAAGATCCTTCACTCTGCCAACTCCCACGTTCTGTCATCCACTGGCTTAAGCCCGCTAGGTATGTCATGGTCTCCTTTCCCTTGTCTCTCTTTACTTTCATTCCTTTTATGTACAATGTCCCTTCAGGACGTAGGCGATCAAGGCTCTCAACTTCTTACTATCCCTTTAAGATCCTTCCCTCTGCCAACTCCCACTTTCTGTCATCCACTGGCTTAAGCCCGCTAGGTATGTCATGGGCTGCTTTCCCTTGTCTCTCTTTACTTTCTTTCCTTTTATGTACAATGTCCCTTCAGGACGTAGGCGATCAAGGCTCTCAACTTCTTACTATCCCTTTAAGATCCTTCCCTCTGCCAACTCCCACTTTCTGTCATCCCCTGGTTTAAGCCTCCTAGGTATGTAATGGTCTCCTTTCCGTTGTCTCTCTTTACTTTCTTTCCTTTTATGTACAATGTCCCTTCAGGACGTAGGCGATCAGGGCTCTCAACTTCTTACTATCCCTTTAAGATACTTCACTCTGCCAACTCCCACGTTCTGTCATCCACTGGCTTAAGCCCGCTAGGTATGTCATGGGCTGCTTTCCCTTGTCTCTCTCTCCTTTCTTTCATTTTATGTACAATGTCCCTTCAGGACGTAGGCGATCAAGGCTCTCAACTTCTTACTATCCCTTTAAGATACTTCCCTCTGCCAACTCCCACTTTCTGTCATCCACTGGCTTAAGCCCGCTAGGTATGTCATGGTCTCCTTTCCCTTGTTTCTCTTTACATTCTTTCCTTTTATGTACAATGTCCCTTCAGGACGTAGGCGATCAAGGCTCTCAACTTCTTACTATCCCTTTAAGATCTTTCCCTCTGCCAACTCCCACGTTCTGTCATCCACTGGCTTAAGCCCGCTAGGTATGTCATGGTCTCCTTTCCCTTGTCTCTCTTTACTTTCTTTCCTTTTATGTACAATGTCCCTTCAGGACGTAGGCGATCAAGGCTCTCAACTTCTTACTATCCCTTTAAGATCCTTCCCTCTGCCAACTCCCATGTTCTGTCATCCACTGGCTTAAGCCCGCGAGGTATGTCATGGTCTCCTTTCCCTTCTCTCTCTTTACTTTCTTTCCTTTTATGTACAATGTCTCTTCAGGACGTAGGCGATCAAGGCTCTCAACTTCTTACTATCCCTTTAAGATACTTCCCTCTGCCAACCCCCACGTTCTGTCATCCACTGGCTTAAGCCCGCGAGGTATGTCATGGTCTCCTTTCCCTTGTCTCTCTTTACTTTCTTTCCTTTTATGTACAATGTCCCTTCAGGACGTAGGCGATCAAGGCTCTCAACTTCTTACTATCCCTTTAAGATCCTTCCCTCTGCCAACTCCCACGTTCTGTCATCCACTGGCTTAAGCCCGCTCGGTATGTCATGGTCTGCTTTCCCTTGTCTCTATTTCCTTTCTTTCCTTTTATGTACAATGTCCCTTCAGGACGTAGGCGATCAAGGCTCTCAACTTCTTACTATCCCTTTAAGATCCTTCCCTCTGCCAACTCCCACGTTCTGTCATCCACTGGCTTAAGCCCGCGAGGTATGTCATGGTCTCCTTTCCCTTGTCTCTCTTTACTTTCTTTCCTTTTATGTACAATGTCCCTTCAGGACGTAGGCGATCAAGGCTCTCAACTTCTTACTATCCCTTTAAGATCCTTCCCTCTGCCAACTCCCACGTTCTGTCATCCACTGGCTTAAGACTGCTAGGTATGTCATGGGTTGCTTTCCCTTGTCTCTATTTCCTTTCTTTCCTTTTATGTACAATGTCCCTTCAGGACGTAGGCGATCAAGGCTCTCAACTTCTTACTATCCCTTTAAGATCCTTCCCTCTGCAAACTCCCACGTTCTGTCATCCACTGCCTTAAGCCCGCGAGGTATGTCATGGTCTCCTTTCCCTTGTCTCTCTTTACTTTCTTTCCTTTTATGTACAATGTCCCTTCAGGACGTAGGCGATCAAGTCTCTCAACTTCTTACTATCACTTTAAGATCCTTCCCTCTGCCAACTCCCACGTTCTGTCATCCACTGGCTTAAGCCCGCTAGGTATGTCATGGTCTCCTTTCCCTTGTCTCTCTTTACTTTCTTTCCTTTTATGTACAATGTCTCTTCAGGACGTAGGCGATCAAGGCTCTCAACTTCTTACTATCCCTTTAAGATCCTTCCCTCTGCCAACTCCCACGTTCTGTCATCCACTGGCTTAAGCCCGCTAGGTATGTCATGGTCTCCTTTCCCTTGTCTCTCTTTTCTTTCTTTCCTTTTATGTACAATGTCCCTTCAGGACGTAGGCGATCAAGGCTCTCAACTTCTTACTATCCCTTTAAGATCATTCCCTCTGCCAACTCCCACGTTCTGTCATCCACTGGCTTAAGCCCGCTAGGTATGTCATGGTCTCCTTTCCCTTGTCTCTCTTTACTTTCTTTCCTTTTATGTACAATGTCCCTTCAGGACGTAGGCGATCAAGTCTCTCAACTTCTTACTATCCCTTTAAGATCCTTCCCTCTGCCAACTCCCACGTTCTGTCATCCACTGGCTTAAGCCCGCTAGGTATGTCATGGTCTCCTTTCCCTTGTCTCTCTTTACTTTCTTTCCTTTTATGTACAATGTCCCTTCAGGACGTAGGCGATCAAGGCTCTCAACTTCTTACTATCCCTTTAAGATCCTTCCCTCTGCCAACTCCCACGTTCTGTCATCCACTGGCTTAAGCCCGCTAGGTATGTCATGGTCTCCTTTCCCTTGTCTCTCTTTACTTTCTTTCCTTTTATGTACAATGTCCCTTCAGGACGTAGGCGATCAAGGCTCTCAACTTCTTACTATCCCTTTAAGATCCTTCCCTCTGCCAACTCCCACGTTCTGTCATCCACTGGCTTAAGCCCGCTAGGTATGTCATGGTCTCCTTTCCCTTGTCTCTCTTTACTTTCTTTCCTTTTATGTACAATGTCTCTTCAGGACGTAGGCGATCAAGGCTCTCAACTTCTTACTATCCCTTTAAGATCCTTCCCTCTGCCAACTCCCACTTTCTGTCATCCACTGGCTTAAGCCCGCTAGGTATGTCATGGTCTCCTTTCCGTTGTCTCTCTTTACTTTCTTTACTTTTATGTACAATGTCCCTTCAGGACGTAGGCGATCAAGGCTCTCAACTTCTTACTATCCCTTTAAGATCCTTCCCTCTGCCAACTCCCACGTTCTATCATCCACTGGCTTAAGCCCGCTAGGTATGTCATGGTCTCCATTCCCTTGTCTCTCTTTACTTTCTTTCCTTTTATGTACAATGTCTCTTCAGGACGTAGGCGATCAAGGCTCTCAACTTCTTACTATCCCTTTAAGATCCTTCCCTCTGCCAACTCCCATGTTCTGTCATCCCCTGGTTTAAGCCCACTAGGTATGTCATGGTCTCCTTTCCCTTGTCTCTCTTTACTTTCTTTCCTTTTATGTACAATGTCCCTTCAGGACGTAGGCGATCAAGGCTCTCAACTTCTTACTATCCCTTTAAGATCCTTCCCTCTGCCAACTCCCACTTTCTGTCATCCCCTGGTTTAAGCCCACTAGGTATGTCATGGTATCCTTTCTCTTGTCTCTCTTTACTTTCTTTCCTTTTATGTACAATGTCCCTTCAGGACGTAGGCGATCAAGTCTCTCAACTTCTTACTATCCCTTTAAGATCATTCCCTCTGCCAACTCCCACGTTCTGTCATCCACTGGCTTAAGCCCGCTAGGTATGTCATGGTCTCCTTTCCCTTGTCTCTCTTTACTTTCTTTCTTTTTATGTACAATGTCCCTTCAGGACGTAGGCGATCAAGTCTCTCAACTTCTTACTATCACTTTAAGATCCTTCCCTCTGCCAACTCCCACGTTCTGTCATCCACTGGCTTAAGCCCGCTAGGTATGTCATGGTCTCCTTTCCCTTGTCTCTCTTTACTTTCTTTCCTTTTATGTACAATGTCCCTTCAGGACGTAGGCGATCAAGTCTCTCAACTTCTTACTATCCCTTTAAGATCCTTCCCTCTGCCAACTCCCACGTTCTGTCATCCACTGGCTTAAGCCCGCTAGGTATGTCATGGTCTCCTTTCCCTTGTCTCTCTTTACTTTCTTTCCTTTTATGTACAATGTCCCTTCAGGACGTAGGCGATCAAGGCTCTCAACTTCTTACTATCCCTTTAAGATCCTTCCCTCTGCCAACTCCCACGTTCTGTCATCCACTGGCTTAAGCCCGCTAGGTATGTCATGGTCTCCTTTCCCTTGTCTCTCTTTACTTTCTTTCCTTTTATGTACAATGTCCCTTCAGGACGTAGGCGATCAAGGCTCTCAACTTCTTACTATCCCTTTAAGATCCTTCCCTCTGCCAACTCCCACGTTCTGTCATCCACTGGCTTAAGCCCGCTAGGTATGTCATGGTCTCCTTTCCCTTGTCTCTCTTTACTTTCTTTCCTTTTATGTACAATGTCTCTTCAGGACGTAGGCGATCAAGGCTCTCAACTTCTTACTATCCCTTTAAGATCCTTCCCTCTGCCAACTCCCACTTTCTGTCATCCACTGGCTTAAGCCCGCTAGGTATGTCATGGTCTCCTTTCCGTTGTCTCTCTTTACTTTCTTTACTTTTATGTACAATGTCCCTTCAGGACGTAGGAGATCAAGGCTCTCAACTTCTTACTATCCCTTTAAGATCCTTCCCTCTGCCAACTCCCACGTTCTATCATCCACTGGCTTAAGCCCGCTAGGTATGTCATGGTCTCCATTCCCTTGTCTCTCTTTACTTTCTTTCCTTTTATGTACAATGTCTCTTCAGGACGTAGGCGATCAAGGCTCTCAACTTCTTACTATCCCTTTAAGATCCTTCCCTCTGCCAACTCCCATGTTCTGTCATCCCCTGGTTTAAGCCCACTAGGTATGTCATGGTCTCCTTTCCCTTGTCTCTCTTTACTTTCTTTCCTTTTATGTACAATGTCCCTTCAGGACGTAGGCGATCAAGGCTCTCAACTTCTTACTATCCCTTTAAGATCCTTCCCTCTGCCAACTCCCACTTTCTGTCATCCCCTGGTTTAAGCCCACTAGGTATGTCATGGTATCCTTTCTCTTGTCTCTCTTTACTTTCTTTCCTTTTATGTACAATGTCCCTTCAGGACGTAGGCGATCAAGTCTCTCAACTTCTTACTATCCCTTTAAGATCATTCCCTCTGCCAACTCCCACGTTCTGTCATCCACTGGCTTAAGACCGCTAGGTATGTCATGGTCTCCTTTCCCTTGTCTCTCTTTACTTTCTTTCTTTTTATGTACAATGTCCCTTCAGGACGTAGGCGATCAAGTCTCTCAACTTCTTACTATCACTTTAAGATCCTTCCCTCTGCCAACTCCCACGTTCTGTCATCCACTGGCTTAAGCCCGCTAGGTATGTCATGGTCTCCTTTCCCTTGTCTCTCTTTACTTTCTTTCCTTTTATGTACAATGTCTCTTCAGGACGTAGGCGATCAAGGCTCTCAACTTCTTACTATTCCTTTAAGATCCTTCCCTCTGCCAACTCCCACGTTCTGTCATCCACTGGCTTAAGCCCGCTAGGTATGTCATGGTCTCCTTTCCGTTGTCTCTCTTTACTTTCTTTCCTTTTATGTACAATGTCCCTTCAGGACGTAGGCGATCAAGGCTCTCAACCTCTTACTATCCCTTTAAGATCCTTCCCTCTGCCAACTCCCACGTTCTGTAATCCACTGGCTTAAGCCCGCTAGGTATGTCATGGTCTCCTTTCCCTTGTCTCTCTTTACTTTCTTTCCTTTTATGTACAATGTATCTTCAGGACGTAGGCGATCAAGGCTCTCAACTTCTTACTATTCCTTTAAGATCCTTCCCTCTGCCAACTCCCACGTTCTGTCATCCACTGGCTTAAGCCCGCTAGGTATGTCATGGTCTCCTTTCCGTTGTCTCTCTTTACTTTCTTTCCTTTTATGTACAATGTCCCTTCAGGACGTAGGCGATCAAGGCTCTCAACTTCTTACTATCCCTTTAAGATCCTTCACTCTGCCAACTCCCACGTTCTGTCATCCACCGGCTTAAGCCCGCTAGGTATGTCATGGTCTCCTTTCCCTTGTCTCTCTTTACTTTCTTTCCTTTTATGTACAATGTCTCTTCAGGACGTAGGCGATCAAGGCTCTCAACTTCTTACTATCCCTTTAAGATCCTTCCCTCTGCCAACTCCCACGTTCTGTCATCCACTGGCTTAAGCCCGCTAGGTAGGTCATGGTCTCCTTTCCCTTGTCTCTCTTTACTTTCTTTCCTTTTACGTACAATGTCTCTTCAGGACGTAGGCGATCAAGGCTCTCAACTTCTTACTATCCCTTTAAGATCCTTCCCTCTGCCAACTCCCACGTTCTGTCATCCACTGGCTTAAGCCTGCTAGGTAGGTCATGGTCTCCTTTCCCTTGTTTCTCTTTACTTTCTTTCCTTTTATGTACAATGTCTCTTCAGGACGTAGGCGATCAAGGCTCTCAACTTCTTACTATCCCTTTAAGATCCTTCCCTCTGCCAACTCCCACGTTCTGTCATCCACTGGCTTAAGCCCGCTAGGTAGGTCATGGTCTCCTTTCCCTTGTTTCTCTTTACTTTCTTTCCTTTTATGTACAATGTCCCTTCAGGACGTAGGCGATCAAGGCTCTCAATTTCTTACTATCCCTTTAAGTTCCTTCCCTCTGCCAACTCCCACGTTCTGTCATCCACTGGCTTAAGCCCGCTAGGTAGGTCATGGTCTCCTTTCCGTTGTCTCTCTTTACTTTCTTTCCTTTTAAGTACAATGTCTCTTCAGGACGTAGGCGATCAAGGCTCTCCACTTCTTACTATCCCTTTAAGATCCTTCCCTCTGCCAACTCCCACGTTCTGTCATCCACTGGCTTAAGCCCGCTAGGTATGTCATGGTCTCCTTTCCCTTGTTTCTCTTTACTTTCTTTCCTTTTATGTACAATGTCTCTTCAGGACGTAGGCGATCAAGGCTCTCAACTTCTTACTATCCCTTTAAGATCCTTCCCTCTGCCAACTCCCACGTTCTGTCATCCACTGGCTTAAGCCCGCTAGGTATGTCATGGTCTCCTTTCCCTTGTCTCTCTTTACTTTCTTTCCTTTTATGTACAATGTCTCTTCAGGACGTAGGCGATCAAGGCTCTCAACTTCTTACTATCCTTTTAAGATACTTCCCTCTGCCAACTCCCATGTTCTGTCATCCACTGGCTTAAGCCCGCTAGGTATGTCATGGTCTCCTTTCCCTTGTCTCTCTTTACTTTCTTTCCTTTTATGTACAATATCCCTTCAGGACGTAGGCGATCAAGGCTCTCAACTTCTTACTATCCCTTTAAGATCATTCCCTCTGCCAACTCCCACGTTCTGTCATCCACTGGCTTAAGCCCGCTAGGTATGTCATGGTCTCATTTCCCTTGTCTCTCTTTACTTTCTTTCCTTTTATGTACAATGTCTCTTCAGGACGTAGGCGATCAAGGCTCTCAACTTCTTACTATCCCTTTAAGATCCTTCCCTCTGCCAACTCCCATGTTCTGTCATCCCCTGGTTTGAGCCCACTAGGTATGTCATGGTCTCCTTTCCCTTGTCTCTCTTTACTTTCTTTCCTTTTATGTACAATGTCTCTTCAGGACGTAGGCGATCAAGGCTCTCAACTTCTTACTATCCCTTTAAGATCCTTCCCTCTGCCAACTCCCACGTTCTCTCATCCACTGGTTTAAGCCCACTAGGTATGTCATGGTCTCCTTTCCCTTCTCTCTCTTTACTTTCTTACCTTTTATGTACAATGTCCCTTCAGGACGTAGGCGATCAAGGCTCTCAAATTCTTACTATCCCTTTAAGATCCTTCCCTCTGCCAACTCCCACGTTCTGTAATCCACTGGCTTAAGCCCGCTAGGTATGTCATGGTCTCCTTTCCCTTGTCTCTCTTTACTTTCTTTCCTTTTATGTACAATGTCCCTTCAGGACGTAGGCGATCAAGGCTCTCAACTTCTTACTATCCCTTTAAGATCCTTCCCTCTGCCAACTCCCACGTTCTGTAATCCACTGGCTTAAGCCCGCTAGGTATGTCATGGTCTCCTTTCCCTTGTCTCTCTTTACTTTCTTTCCTTTTATGTACAATGTCCCTTCAGGACGTAGGCGATCAAGGCTCTCAACTTCTTACTATCCCTTTAAGATCCTTCCCTCTGCCAACTCCCACGTTCTGTCATCCACTGGCTTAAGCCCGCGAGGTATGTCATGGTCTCCTTTCCCTTGTCTCTCTTTACTTTCTTTCCTTTTATGTACAATGTCCCTTCAGGAGGTAGGCGATCAAGTCTCTCAACTTCTTACTATCCCTTTAAGATCCTTCCCTCTGCCAACTCCCACGTTCTGTCATCCACTGGCTTAAGCCCGCTAGGTATGTCATGGTCTCCTTTCCCTTGTCTCTCTTTACTTTCTTTCCTTTTATGTACAATGTCTCTTCAGGACGTAGGCGATCAAGGCTCTCAACTTCTTACTATCCTTTTAAGATACTTCCCTCTGCCAACTCCCATGTTCTGTCATCCACTGGCTTAAGCCCGCTAGGTATGTCATGGTCTCCTTTCCCTTGTCTCTCTTTACTTTCTTTCCTTTTATGTACAATATCCCTTCAGGACGTAGGCGATCAAGGCTCTCAACTTCTTACTATCCCTTTAAGATCATTCCCTCTGCCAACTCCCACGTTCTGTCATCCACTGGCTTAAGCCCGCTAGGTATGTCATGGTCTCATTTCCCTTGTCTCTCTTTACTTTCTTTCCTTTTATGTACAATGTCTCTTCAGGACGAAGGCGATCAAGGCTCTCAACTTCTTACTATCCCTTTAAGATCCTTCCCTCTGCCAACTCCCATGTTCTGTCATCCCCTGGTTTAAGCCCACTAGGTATGTCATGGTCTCCTTTCCCTTGTCTCTCTTTACTTTCTTTCCTTTTATGTACAATGTCTCTTCAGGACGTAGGCGATCAAGGCTCTCAACTTCTTACTATCCCTTTAAGATCCTTCCCTCTGCCAACTCCCACGTTCTGTCATCCACTGGTTTAAGCCCACTAGGTATGTCATGGTCTCCTTTCCCTTGTCTCTCTTTACTTTCTTTCCTTTTATGTACAATGTCTCTTCAGGACGTAGGCGATCAAGGCTCTCAAATTCTTACTATCCCTTTAAGATCCTTCCCTCTGCCAACTCCCACGTTCTGTCATCCAATGGCTTAAGCCCGCGAGGTATGTCATGGTCTCCTTTCCCTTGTCTCTCTTTACATTCTTTCCTTTTATGTACAATGTCTCTTCAGGACGTAGGCGATCAAGGCTCTCAACTTCTTACTATCCCTTTAAGATCATTCCCTCTGCCAACTCCCACGTTCTGTCATCCACTGGCTTAAGCCCGCTAGGTATGTCATGGTCTCCTTTCCCTTGTCTCTCTTTACTTTCTTTCCTTTTATGTACAATGTCTCTTCAGGACGTAGTCGATCAAGGCTCTCAACTTCTTACTATCCCTTTAAGATCCTTCCCTCTGCCATCTCCCATGTTCTGTCATCCACTGGCTTAAGCCCGCTAGGTATGTCATGGTCTCCTTTCCCTTGTCTCTCTTTACTTTCTTTCCTTTTATGTACAATGTCTCTTCAGGACGTAGTCGATCAAGGCTCTCAACTTCTTACTATCCCTTTAAGATCCTTCCCTCTGCCATCTCCCATGTTCTGTCATCCACTGGCTTAAGCCCGCTAGGTATGTCATGGTCTCCTTTCCCTTGTCTCTCTTTACTTTCTTTCCTTTTATGTACAATTTCCCTTCAGGACGTAGGCGATCAAGGCTCTCAACTTCTTACTATCCCTTTAAGATCCTTCCCTCTGCCATCTCCCATGTTCTGTCATCCACTGGCTTAAGCCCGCTAGGTATGTCATGGTCTCCTTTCCCTTGTCTCTCTTTACTTTCTTTCCTTTTATGTACAATATCCCTTCAGGAAGTAGGCGATCAAGGCTCTCAACTTCTTACTATCCCTTTAAGATACTTCCCTCTGCCATCTCCCACGTTCTGTCATCCACTGGCTTAAGCCCGCTAGGTATGTCATGGTCTCCTTTCCCTTGTCTCTCTTTACTTTCTTTCCTTTTATGTACAATGTCCCTTCAGGACGTAGGCGATCAAGGCTCTCAACTTCTTACTATCCCTTTAAGATCATTCCCTCTGCCAACTCCCACGTTCTGTCATCCACTGGCTTAAGCCCGCTAGGTATGTCATGGTCTCCTTTCCCTTGTCTCTCTTTACTTTCTTTCCTTTTATGTACAATGTCCCTTCAGGACGTAGGCGATCAAGGCTCTCAACTTCTTACTATCCCTTTAAGATACTTCCCTCTGCCAACTCCCATGTTCTGTCATCCACTGGCTTAAGCCCGCTAGGTATGTCATGGTCTCGTTTCCCTTGTCTCTCTTTACTTTCTTTCCTTTTATGTACAATGTCTCTTCAGGACGTAGGCGATCAAGGCTCTGAACTTCTTACTATCCCTTTAAGATCAATCCCTCTGCCAACTCCCACGTTCTGTCATCCACTGGCTTAAGCCCGCTAGGTATGTCATGGTCTCCTTTCCGTTGTCTCTCTTTACTTTCTTTCCTTTTATGTACAATATCCCTTCAGGACGTAGGCGATCAAGGCTCTCAACTTCTTACTATCCCTTTAAGATACTTCCCTCTGCCATCTCCCACGTTCTGTCATCCACTGGCTTAAGCCCGCTAGGTATGTCATGGTCTCCTTTCCCTTGTCTCTCTTTACTTTCTTTCCTTTTATGTACAATTTCCCTTCAGGACGTAGGGGATCAAGGCTCTCAACTTCTTACTATCCCTTTAAGATCCTTCCCTCTGCCAACTCCCACGTTCTGTCATCCACTGGCTTAAGCCCGCTAGGTATGTCATGGTCTCCTTTCCCTTGTCTCTCTTTACTTTCTTTCCTTTTATGTACAATTTCCCTTCAGGACGTAGGCGATCAAGGCTCTCTTCTTACTATCCCTTTATGATCCTTCCCTCTGCCAACTCCCACGTTCTGTCATCCACTGGCTTAAGCCCGCTAGGTATGTCATGGTCTCGTTTCCCTTGTCTCTCTTTACTTTCTTTCCTTTTATGTACAATTTCCCTTCAGGACGTAGGCGATCAAGGCTCTCAACTTCTTACTATCCCTTTAAGATCCTTCCCTCTGCCAACTCCCACGTTCTGTCATCCACTGGCTTAAGCCCGCTAGGTATGTCATGGTCTCGTTTCCCTTGTCTCTCTTTACTTTCTTTCCTTTTATGTACAATTTCCCTTCAGGACGTAGGGGATCAAGGCTCTCAACTTCTTACTATCCCTTTAAGATCCTTCCCTCTGCCAACTCCCACGTTCTGTCATCCACTGGCTTAAGCCCGCTAGGTATGTCATGGTCTCGTTTCCCTTGTCTCTCTTTACTTTCTTTCCTTTTATGTACAATTTCCCTTCAGGACGTAGGGGATCAAGGCTCTCAACTTCTTACTATCCCTTTAAGATCCTTCCCTCTGCCAACTCCCACGTTCTGTCATCCACTGGCTTAAGCCCGCTAGGTATGTCATGGTCTCGTTTCCCTTGTCTCTCTTTACTTTCTTTCCTTTTATGTACAATTTCCCTTCAGGACGTAGGCGATCAAGGCTCTCTTCTTACTATCCCTTTAAGATCCTTCCCTCTGCCAACTCCCACGTTCTGTCATCCACTGGCATAAGCCCGCTAGGTATGTCATGGTCTCGTTTCCCTTGTCTCTCTTTACTTTCTTTCCTTTTATGTACAATTTCCCTTCAGGACGTAGGGGATCAAGGCTCTCAACTTCTTACTATCCCTTTAAGATCCTTCCCTCTGCCAACTCCCACGTTCTGTCATCCACTGGCTTAAGCCCGCTAGGTATGTCATGGTCTCCTTTCCCTTGTCTCTCTTTACTTTCTTTCCTTTTATGTACAATTTCCCTTCAGGACGTAGGCGATCAAGGCTCTCTTCTTACTATCCCTTTAAGATCCTTCCCTCTGCCAACTCCCACGTTCTGTCATCCACTGGCTTAAGCCCGCTAGGTATGTCATGGTCTCGTTTCCCTTGTCTCTCTTTACTTTCTTTCCTTTTATGTACAATTTCCCTTCAGGACGTAGGCGATCAAGGCTCTCAACTTCTTACTATCCCTTTAGGATCCTTCCCTCTGCCAACTCCCACGTTCTGTCATCCACTGGCTTAAGCCCGCTAGGTATGTCATGGTCTCCTTTCCCTTGTCT
Source organism: Acanthosepion lycidas (assembly GCA_963932145.1). NCBI lineage: Eukaryota > Metazoa > Mollusca > Cephalopoda > Sepiida > Sepiidae > Acanthosepion > Acanthosepion lycidas. Next base: position 77,897,682 of record OZ010607.1, on the reverse strand, counting down.
CTCTTTACTTTCTTTCCTTTTATGTACAATGTCCCTTCAGGACGTAGGCGATCAAGGCTCTCAACTTCTTACTATCACTTTAAGATCCTTCCCTCTGCCAACTCCCACGTTCTGTCATGCACTGGCTTAAGCCCGCTAGGTATGTCATGGTCTGCTTTCCCTTGTCTCTCCTTACTTTATTTCCTTTTATGTACAATTTCCCTTCAGGACGCAGGCGATCAAGGCTCTCTTCTTACTATCCCTTTAAGATCCTTCCCTCTGCCAACTCCCACGTTCTGTCATCCACTGGCTTAAGCCCGCTAGGTATGTCATGGGCTGCTTTCCCTTGTCACTCTTTACTTTCTTTCCTTTTATGTACAATTTCCCTTCAGGACGTAGGCGATCAAGGCTCTCAACTTCTTACTATCCCTTTAAGATCCTTCCCTCTGCCAACTCCCACGTTCTGTCATCCACTGGCTTAAGCCCGCTAGGTATGTCATGGTCTCCTTTCCCTTGTCTCTCTTTACTTTCTTTCCTTTTATGTACAATTTCCCTTCAGGACGTAGGCGATCAAGGCTCTCTTCTTACTATCCCTTTAAGATCCTTCCCTCTGCCAACTCCCACGTTCTGTCATCCACTGGCTTAAGCCCGCTAGGTATGTCATGGTCTCGTTTCCCTTGTCTCTCTTTACTTTCTTTCCTTTTATGTACAATTTCCCTTCAGGACGTAGGCGATCAAGGCTCTCAACTTCTTACTATCCCTTTAAGATCCTTCCCTCTGCCAACTCCCACGTTCTGTCATCCACTGGCTTAAGCCCGCTAGGTATGTCATGGTCTCCTTTCCCTTGTCTCTCTTTACTTTCTTTCCTTTTATGTACAATTTCCCTTCAGGACGTAGGCGATCAAGGCTCTCAACTTCTTACTATCCCTTTAAGATCCTTCCCTCTGCCAACTCCCACGTTCTGTCATCCACTGGCTTAAGCCCGCTAGGTATGTCATGGTCTCCTTTCCCTTGTCTCTCTTTACTTTCTTTCCTTTTATGTACAATTTCCCTTCAGGACGTAGGGGATCAAGGCTCTCAACTTCTTACTATCCCTTTAAGATCCTTCCCTCTGCCAACTCCCACGTTCTGTCATCCACTGGCTTAAGCCCGCTAGGTATGTCATGGTCTCGTTTCCCTTGTCTCTCTTTACTTTCTTTCCTTTTATGTACAATTTCCCTTCAGGACGTAGGCGATCAAGGCTCTCAACTTCTTACTATCCCTTTAAGATCCTTCCCTCTGCCAACTCCCACGTTCTGTCATCCACTGGCTTAAGCCCGCTAGGTATGTCATGGTCTCGTTTCCCTTGTCTCTCTTTACTTTCTTTCCTTTTATGTACAATTTCCCTTCAGGGCGTAGGCGATCAAGGCTCTCAACTTCTTACTATCCCTTTAAGATCCTTCCCTCTGCCAACTCCCACGTTCTGTCATCCACTGGCTTAAGCCCGCTAGGTATGTCATGGTCTCCTTTCCCTTGTCTCTCTTTACTTTCTTTCCTTTTATGTACAATTTCCCTTCAGGACGTAGGCGATCAAGGCTCTCTTCTTACTATCCCTTTAAGATCCTTCCCTCTGCCAACTCCCACGTTCTGTCATCCACTGGCTTAAGCCCGCTAGGTATGTCATGGGCTGTTTTCCCTTGTCACTCTTTACTTTCTTTCCTTTTATGTACAATGTCCCTTCAGGACGTAGGCGATCAAGGCTCTCAACTTCTTACTATCACTTTAAGATCCTTCCTCTGCCAACTCCCACGTTCTGTCATCCACTGGCTTAAGCCCGCTAGGTATGTCATGGTCTCCTTTCCCTTGTCTCTCTTTACTTTCTTTCCTTTTATGTACAATTTCCCTTCAGGACGTAGGCGATCAAGGCTCTCAACTTCTTACTATCCCTTTAAGATCCTTCCCTCTGCCAACTCCCACGTTCTGTCATCCACTGGCTTAAGCCCGCTAGGTATGTCATGGTCTCGTTTCCCTTGTCTCTCTTTACTTTCTTTCCTTTTATGTACAATTTCCCTTCAGGACGTAGGCGATCAAGGCTCTCAACTTCTTACTATCCCTTTACGATCCTTCCCTCTGCCAACTCCCACGTTCTGTCATCCACTGGCTTAAGCCCGCTAGGTATGTCATGGTCTCCTTTCCCTTGTCTCTCTTTACTTTCTTTCCTTTTATGTACAATTTCCCTTCAGGACGTAGGCGATCAAGGCTCTCTTCTTACTATCCCTTTATGATCCTTCCCTCTGCCAACTCCCACGTTCTGTCATCCACTGGCTTAAGCCCGCTAGGTATGTCATGGTCTCGTTTCCCTTGTCTCTCTTTACTTTCTTTCCTTTTATGTACAATTTCCCTTCAGGACGTAGGCGATCAAGGCTCTCAACTTCTTACTATCCCTTTAAGATCCTTCCCTCTGCCAACTCCCACGTTCTGTTATCCACTGGCTTAATCCCGCTAGGTATGTCATGGTCTCGTTTCCCTTGTCTCTCTTTACTTTCTTTCCTTTTATGTACAATTTCCCTTCAGGACGTAGGCGATCAAGGCTCTCAACTTCTTACTATCCCTTTAAGATCCTTCCCTCTGCCAACTCCCACGTTCTCTCATCCACTGGCTTAAGCCCGCTAGGTATGTCATGGTCTCCTTTCCCTTGTCTCTCTTTACTTTCTTTCCTTTTATGTACAATTTCCCTTCAGGACGTAGGGGATCAAGGCTCTCAACTTCTTACTATCCCTTTAAGATCCTTCCCTCTGCCAACTCCCACGTTCTGTCATCCACTGGCTTAAGCCCGCTAGGTATGTCATGGTCTCGTTTCCCTTGTCTCTCTTTACTTTCTTTCCTTTTATGTACAATTTCCCTTCAGGACGTAGGCGATCAAGGCTCTCAACTTCTTACTATCCCTTTAAGATCCTTCCCTCTGCCAACTCCCACGTTCTGTCATCCACTGGCTTAAGCCCGATAGGTATGTCATGGTCTCGTTTCCCTTGTCTCTCTTTACTTTCTTTCCTTTTATGTACAATTTCCCTTCAGGACGTAGGCGATCAAGGCTCTCAACTTCTTACTATCCCTTTAAGATCCTTCCCTCTGCCAACTCCCACGTTCTGTCATCCACTGGCTTAAGCCCGCTAGGTATGTCATGGTCTCCTTTCCCTTGTCTCTCTTTACTTTCTTTCCTTTTATGTACTATTTCCCTTCAGGACGTAGGCGATCAAGGCTCTCTTCTTACTATCCCTTTAAGATCCTTCCCTCTGCCAACTCCCACGTTCTGTCATCCACTGGCTTAAGCCCGCTAGATATGTCATGGTCTCCTTTCCCTTGTCTCTCTTTACTTTCTTTCCTTTTATGTACTATTTCCCTTCAGGACGTAGGCGATCAAGGCTCTCAACTTCTTACAATCCCTTTAAGATCCTTCCCTCTGCCAACTCCCACGTTCTGTCATCCACTGGCTTAAGCCCGCTAGGTATGTCATGGTCTCGTTTCCCTTGTCTCTCTTTACTTTCTTTCCTTTTATGTACAATGTCCCTTCAGGACGTAGGCGATCAAGGCTCTCAACTTCTTACTATCACTTTAAGATCCTTCCCTCTGCCAACTCCCACGTTCTGTCATGCACTGGCTTAAGCCCGCTAGGTATGTCATGGTCTGCTTTCCCTTGTCTCTCCTTATTTATTTCCTTTTATGTACAATTTCCCTTCAGGACGTAGGCGATCAAGGCTCTCTTCTTACTATCCCTTTAAGATCCTTCCCTCTGCCAACTCCCACGTTCTGTCATCCACTGGCTTAAGCCCGCTAGGTATGTCATGGGCTGCTTTCCCTTGTCACTCTTTACTTTCTTTCCTTTTATGTACAATGTCCCTTCAGGACGTAGGCGATCAAGGCTCTCAACTTCTTACTATCACTTTAAGATCCTTCCTCTGCCAACTCCCACGTTCTGTCATCCACTGGCTTAAGCCCGCTAGGTATGTCATGGTCTCGTTTCCCTTGTCTCTCTTTACTTTCTTTCCTTTTATGTACAATTTCCCTTCAGGACGTAGGCGATCAAGGCTCTCAACTTCTTACTATCCCTTTAAGATCCTTCCCTCTGCCAACTCCGACGTTCTGTCATCCACTGGCTTAAGCCCGCTAGGTATGTCATGGTCTCCTTTCCCTTGTCTCTCTTTACTTTCTTTCCTTTTATGTACAATTTCCCTTCAGGACGTAGGCGATCAAGGCTCTCAACTTCTTACTATCCCTTTAAGATCCTTTCCTCTGCCAACTCCCACGTTCTGTCATCCACTGGCTTAAGCCCGCTAGGTATGTCATGGTCTCCTTTCCCTTGTCTCTCTTTACTTTCTTTCCTTTTATGTACAATGTCCCTTCAGGACGTAGGCGATCAAGGCTCTCAACTTCTTACTATCCCTTTAAGATCCTTCCCTCTGCCAACTCCCACGTTCTGTCATCCACTGGCTTAAGCCCGCTAGGTATGTCATGGTCTCCTTTCCCTTGTCTCTCTTTACTTTCTTTCCTTTTATGTACAATTTCCCTTCAGGACGTAGGCGATCAAGGCTCTCAACTTCTTACTATCCCTTTAAGATCCTAACCTCTGCCAACTCCCACGTTCTGTCATCCACTCGCTTAAGCCCGCTAGGTATGTCATGGTCTCCTTTCCCTTGTCTCTCTTTACTTTCTTTCCTTTTATGTACAATTTCCCTTCAGGACGTAGGCGATCAAGGCTCTCAACTTCTTACTATCCCTTTAAGATCCTTCCCTCTGCCAACTCCCACGTTCTGTCATCCACTGGCTTAAGCCCGCTAGGTATGTCATGGTCTCCTTTCCCTTGTCTCTCTTTACTTTCTTTCCTTTTATGTACAATTTCCCTTCAGGACGTAGGCGATCAAGGCTCTCTTCTTACTATCCCTTTAAGATCCTTCCCTCTGCCAACTCCCACGTTCTGTCATCCACTGGCTTAAGCCCGCTAGGTATGTCATGGTCTCCATTCCCTTGTCTCTCTTTACTTTCTTTCCTTTTATGTACAATTTCCCTTCAGGACGTAGGCAATCAAGGCTCTCAACTTCTTACTATCCCTTTAAGATCCTTCCCTCTGCCAACTCCCACGTTCTGTCATCCACTGGCTTAAGCCCACTAGGTATGTCATGGGCTGCTTTCCCTTGTCTCTCTTTACTTTCTTTCCATTTATGTACAATGTCCCTTCAGGACGTAGGCGATCAAGGCTCTCAACTTCTTACTATCCCTTTAAGATCCTTCCCTCTGCCAACTCCCACGTTCTGTCATCCACTGGCTTAAGCCCGCTAGGTATGTCATGGTCTCGTTTCCCTTGTCTCTCTTTACTTTCTTTCCTTTTATGTACAATGTCCCTTCAGGACGTAGGCGATCAAGGCTCTCAACTTCTTACTATCCCTTTAAGATCCTTCTCTCTGCCAACTCCCACGTTCTGTCATCCACTGGCTTAAGCCCGCTAGGTATGTCATGGTCTCCTTTCCCTTGTCTCTCTTTACTTTCTTTCCTTTTATGTACAATTTCCTTTCAGGACGTAGGCGATCAAGGCTCTCAACTTCTTACTATCCCTTTAAGATCCTTCTCTCTGCCAACTCCCACGTTCTGTCATGCACTGGCTTAAGCCCGCTAGGTATGTCATGGTCTCCTTTCCCTTGTCTCTCTTTACTTTCTTTCCTTTTATGTATAATGTCTCTTCAGGACGTAGGCGATCAAGGTTCTCAAATTCTTACTATCCCTTTAAGATCCTTCTCTCTGCCAACTCCCACGTTCTGTCATGCACTGGCTTAAGCCCGCTAGGTATGTCATGGGCTGCTTTCCCTTGTCTCTCTTTACTTTCTTTCCTTTTATGTACAATGTCCCTTCAGGACGTAGGCGATCAAGGCTCTCAACTTCTTACTATCCCTTTAAGATCCTTCTCTCTGCCAACTCCCACGTTCTGTCATCCACTGGCTTAAGCCCGCTAGGTATGTCATGGTCTCCTTTCCCTTGTCTCTCTTTACTTTCTTTCCTTTTATGTATAATGTCCCTTCAGGACGTAGGCGATCAAGGCTCTCAACTTCTTACTATCCCTTTTAGATCCTTCTCTCTGCCAACTCCTACGTTCTGGCATGCACTGGCTTAAGCCCGCTAGGTATGTCATGGTCTCCTTTCCCTTGTCTCTCTTTACTTTCTTTCCTTTTATGTACAATGTCCCTTCAGGACGTAGGCGATCAAGGCTCTCAACATCTTACTATCCCTTTAAGATCCTTCTCTCTGCCAACACCCACGTTCTGTCATCCACTGGCTTAAGCCCGCTAGGTATGTCATGGTCTCCTTTCCCTTCTCTCTCTTTACTTTCTTTCCTTTTATGTACAATTTCCTTTCAGGACGTAGGCGATCAAGGCTCTCAACTTCTTACTATCCCTTTAAGATCCTTCTCTCTGCCAACTCCCACGTTCTGTCATCCACTGGCTTAAGCCCGCTAGGTATGTCATGGTCTCCTTTCCCTTGTCTCTCTTTACTTTCTTTCCTTTTATGTACAATTTCCCTTCAGGACGTAGGCGATCAAGGCTCTCTTCTTACTATCCCTTTAAGATCCTTCTCTCTGCCAACTCCCACGTTCTGTCATCCACTGGCTTAAGCCCGCTAGGTATGTCATGGTCTCCTTTCCCTTGTCTCTCTTTACTTTCTTTCCTTTTATGTATAATGTCTCTTCAGGACGTAGGCGATGAAGGTTCTCAAATTCTTACTATCCCTTTAAGATCCTTCTCTCTGCCAACTCCCACGTTCTGTCATGCACTGGCTTAAGCCCGCTAGGTATGTCATGGGCTGCTTTCCCTTGTCTCTCTTTACTTTCTTTCCTTTTATGTACAATGTCCCTTCAGGACGTAGGCGATCAAGGCTCTCAACTTCTTACTATCCCTTTAAGATCCTTCTCTCTGCCAACTCCCACGTTCTGTCATCCACTGGCTTAAGCCCGCTAGGTATGTCATGGTCTCCTTTCCCTTGTCTCTCTTTACTTTCTTTCCTTTTATGTATAATGTCCCTTCAGGACGTAGGCGATCAAGGCTCTCAACTTCTTACTATCCCTTTTAGATCCTTCTCTCTGCCAACTCCTACGTTCTGGCATGCACTGGCTTAAGCCCGCTAGGTATGTCATGGTCTCCTTTCCCTTCTCTCTCTTTACTTTCTTTCCTTTTATGTACAATTTCCTTTCAGGACGTAGGCGATCAAGGCTCTCAACTTCTTACTATCCCTTTAAGATCCTTCTCTCTGCCAACTCCCACGTTCTGTCATCCACTGGCTTAAGCCCGCTAGGTATGTCATGGTCTCCTTTCCCTTGTCTCTCTTTACTTTCTTTCCTTTTATGTACAATTTCCCTTCAGGACGTAGGCGATCAAGGCTCTCTTCTTACTATCCCTTTAAGATCCTTCCCTCTGCCAACTCCCACGTTCTGTCATCCACTGGCTTAAGCCCGCTAGGTATGTCATGGTCTCCATTCCCTTGTCTCTCTTTACTTTCTTTCCTTTTATGTACAATTTCCCTTCAGGACGTAGGCAATCAAGGCTCTCAACTTCTTACTATCCCTTTAAGATCCTTCCCTCTGCCAACTCCCACGTTCTGTCATCCACTGGCTTAAGCCCACTAGGTATGTCATGGGCTGCTTTCCCTTGTCTCTCTTTACTTTCTTTCCATTTATGTACAATGTCCCTTCAGGACGTAGGCGATCAAGGCTCTCAACTTCTTACTATCCCTTTAAGATCCTTCCCTCTGCCAACTCCCACGTTCTGTCATCCACTGGCTTAAGCCCGCTAGGTATGTCATGGTCTCGTTTCCCTTGTCTCTCTTTACTTTCTTTCCTTTTATGTACAATGTCCCTTCAGGACGTAGGCGATCAAGGCTCTCAACTTCTTACTATCCCTTTAAGATCCTTCTCTCTGCCAACTCCCACGTTCTGTCATCCACTGGCTTAAGCCCGCTAGGTATGTCATGGTCTCCTTTCCCTTGTCTCTCTTTACTTTCTTTCCTTTTATGTACAATTTCCTTTCAGGACGTAGGCGATCAAGGCTCTCAACTTCTTACTATCCCTTTAAGATCCTTCTCTCAGCCAACTCCCACGTTCTGTCATGCACTGGCTTAAGCCCGCTAGGTATGTCATGTTCTCCTTTCCCTTGTCTCTCCTTACTTTCTTTCCTTTTATGTATAATGTCCCTTCAGGACGTTGGCGATCAAGGCTCTCAACTTCTTACTATCCCTTTAAGATCCTTCTCTCTGCCAACTCCCACGTTCTGTCATGCACTGGCTTAAGCCCGCTAGGTATGTCATGGGCTGCTTTCCCTTGTCTCTCTTTACTTTCTTTCCTTTTATGTACAATGTCCCTTCAGGACGTTGGCGATCAAGGCTCTCAACTTCTTACTATCCCTTTAAGATCCTTCCCTCTGCCAACTCCCACGTTCTGTCATCCACAGGCTTAAGCCCGCTAGGTAGGTCATGGTCTCCTTTCCCTTGTCTCTCTTTACTTTCTTTCCTTTTATGTACAATTTCCCTTCAGGACGTAGGCGATCAAGGCTCTCAACTTCTTACTATCCCTTTAAGATCCTTCCCTCTGCCAACTCCCACGTTCTGTCATCCACTGGCTTAAGCCCGCTAGGTATGTCATGGTCTCCTTTCCCTTGTCTCTCTTTACTTTCTTTCCTTTTATGTACAATTTCCCTTCAGGACGTAGGCGATCAAGGCTCTCAACTTCTTACTATCCCTTTAAGATCCTTCTCTCTGCCAACTCCCACGTTCTGTCATCCACTGGCTTAAGCCCGCTAGGTATGTCATGGTCTCCTTTCCCTTGTCTCTCTTTACTTTCTTTCCTTTTATGTACAATTTCCCTTCAGGACGTAGGCGATCAAGGCTCTCAACTTCTTACTATCCCTTTAAGATCCTTCCCTCTGCCAACTCCCACGTTCTGTCATCCACTGGCTTAAGCCCGCTAGGTATGTCATGGTCTCCTTTCCCTTGTCTCTCTTTACTTTCTTTCCTTTTATGTACAATTTCCCTTCAGGACGTAGGCGATCAAGGCTCTCAACTTCTTACAATCCCTTTAAGATCCTTCCCTCTGCCAACTCCCACGTTCTGTCATCCACTGGCTTAAGCCCGCTAGGTATGTCATGGTCTCCTTTCCCTTGTCTCTCTTTACTTTCTTTCCTTTTATGTACAATTTCCCTTCAGGACGTAGGCGATCAAGGCTCTCAACTTCTTACTATCCCTTTAAGATCCTTCCCTCTGCCAACTCCCACGTTCTGTCATCCACTGGCTTAAGCCCGCTAGGTATGTCATGGTCTCCTTTCCCTTGTCTCTCTTTACTTTCTTTCCTTTTATGTACAATTTCCCTTCAGGACGTAGGCGATCAAGGCTCTCAACTTCTTACTATCCCTTTAAGATCCTTTCCTCTGCCAACTCCCACGTTCTGTCATCCACTGGCTTAAGCCCGCTAGGTATGTCATGGTCTCCTTTCCCTTGTCTCTCTTTACTTTCTTTCCTTTTATGTACAATGACCCTTCAGGACGTAGGCGATCAAGGCTCTCAACTTCTTACTATCCCTTTAAGATCCTTCCCTCTGCCAACTCCCACGTTCTGTCATCCACTGGCTTAAGCCCGCTAGGTATGACATGGTCTCCTTTCCCTTGTCTCTCTTTACTTTCTTTCCTTTTATGTACAATTTCCCTTCAAGACGTAGGCGATCAAGGCTCTCAACTTCTTACTATCCCTTTAAGATCCTTCCCTCTGCCAACTCCCACGTTCTGTCATCCACTGGCTTAAGCCCGCTAGGTATGTCATGGTCTCCTTTCCCTTGTCTCTCTTTACTTTCTTTCCTTTTATGTACAATTTCCCTTCAGTACGTAGGCGATCAAGGCTCTCAACTTCTTACTATCCCTTTAAGATCCTTCCCTCTGCCAACTCCCACGTTCTGTCATCCACTGGCTTAAGCCCGCTAGGTATGTCATGGTCTCCTTTCCCTTGTCTCTCTTTACTTTCTTTCCTTTTATGTACAATTTCCCTTCAGGACGTAGGCGATCAAGGCTCTCAACTTCTTACCATCCCTTTAAGATCCTTCCCTCTGCCAACTCCCACGTTCTGTCATCCACTGGCTTAAGCCCGCTAGGTATGTCATGGTCTCGTTTCCCTTGTCTCTCTTTACTTTCTTTCCTTTTATGTACAATGTCCCTTCAGGACGTAGGCGATCAATGCTCTCAACTTCTTACTATCCCTTTAAGATCCTTCCCTCTGCCAACTCCCACGTTCTGTCATCCACTGGCTTAAGCCCGCTAGGTATGTCATGGTCTCCTTTCCCTTGTCTCTCTTTACTTTCTTTCCTTTTATGTACTATGTCCCTTCAGGACGTAGGCGATCAAGGCTCTCAACTTCTTACTATCCCTTTAAGATCCTTCCCTCTTCCAACTCCCACGTTCTGTCATCCACTGGCTTAAGCCCGCTAGGTATGTCATGGTCTCCTTTCCCTTGTCTCTCTTTACTTTCTTTCCTTTTATGTACAATGTCTCTTCAGGACGTAGGCGATCAAGGCTCTCAACTTCTTACTATCCCTTTAAGATCCTTCCCTCTGCCAACTCCCACGTTCTGTCATCCACTGGCTTAAGCCCGCTAGGTATGTCATGGGCTACTTTCCCTTGTCTCTCTTTACTTTCTTTCCTTTTATGTACTATGTCCCTTCAGGACGTAGGCGATCAAGGCTCTCAACTTCTTACTATCCCTTTAAGATCCTTCCCTCTGCCAACTCCCACGTTCTGTCATCCACTGGCTTAAGCCCGCTAGGTATGTCATGGTCTACTTTCCCTTGTCTCTCTTTACTTTCTTTCCTTTTATGTACAATGTCTCTTCAGGACGTAGGCGATCAAGGCTCTCAACTTCTTACTATCCCTTTAAGATCCTTCCCTCTGCCAACTCCCACGTTCTGTCATCCACTGGCTTAAGCCCGCTAGGTATGTCATGGTCTCCTTTCCCTTGTCTCTCTTTACTTTCTTTCCTTTTATGTACAATGTCTCTTCAGGACGTAGGCGATCAAGGCTCTCAACTTCTTACTAGCCCTTTAAGATCCTTCCCTCTGCCAACTCCCACGTTCTGTCATCCACTGGCTTAAGCCCGCTAGGTATGTCATGGGCTACTTTCCCTTGTCTCTCTTTACTTTCTTTCCTTTTATGTACTATGTCCCTTCAGGACGTAGGCGATCAAGGCTCTCAACTTCTTACTATCCCTTTAAGATCCTTCCCTCTGCCAACTCCCACGTTCTGTCATCCACTGGCTTAAGCCCGCTAGGTATGTCATGGTCTACTTTCCCTTGTCTCTCTTTACTTTGTTTCCTTTTATGTACAATGTCTCTTCAGGACGTAGGCGATCAAGGCTCTCAACTTCTTACTATCCCTTTAAGATCCTTCCCTCTGCCAACTCCCACGTTCTGTCATCCACTGGCTTAAGCCCGCTAGGTATGTCATGGTCTCCTTTCCCTTGTCTCTCTTTACTTTCTTTCCTTTTATGTACTACGTCCCTTCAGGACGTAGGCGATCAAGGCTCTCAACTTCTTACTATCCCTTTAAGATCCTTCCCTCTGCCAACTCCCACGTTCTGTCATCCACTGGCTTAAGCCCGCTAGGTATGTCATGGTTTTCTTTTCCCTTGTCTCTCTTTACTTTCTTTCCTTTTATGTACAATGTCCCTTCAGGACGTAGGCGATCAAGGCTCTCAACTTCTTACTATCACTTTAAGATCCTTCCCTCTGCCAACTCCCACGTTCTGTCATCCACTGGCTTAAGCCCGCTAGGTATGTCATGGTCTCCTTTCCCTTGTCTCTCTTTACTTTCTTTCCTTTTATGTACAATTTCCCTTCAGGACGTAGGCGATCAAGGGTCTCAACTTCTTACTATCACTTTAAGATCCTTCCCTCTGCCAACTCCCACGTTCTGTCATCCACTGGCTTATGCCCGCTGGGTATGTCATGGTCTCCTTTCCCTTGTCTCTCTTTACTTTCTTTCCTTTTATGTACAATTTCCCTTCAGGACGTAGGCGATCAAGGCTCTCAACTTCTTACTATCCCTTTAAGATCCTTCCCTCTGCCAACTCCCACGTTCTGTCATCCACTGGCTTAAGCCCGCTAGGTATGTCATGGTCTCGTTTCCCTTGTCTCTCTTTACTTTCTTTCCTTTTATGTACAATGTCCCTTCAAGACGTAGGCGATCAAGGCTCTCAACTTCTTACTATCCCTTTAAGATCCTTCCCTCTGCCAACTCCCACGTTCTGTCATCCACTGGCTTAAGCCCGCTAGGTATGTCATGGTCTCCTTTCCCTTGTCTCTCTTTACTTTCTTTCCTTTTATGTACAATTGCCCTTCAGGACGTAGGCGATCAAGGGTCTCAACTTCTTACTATCACTTTAAGATCCTTCCCTCTGCCAACTCCCACGTTCTGTCATCCACTGGCTTATGCCCGCTGGGTATGTCATGGTCTCCTTTCCCTTGTCTCTCTTTACTTTCTTTCCTTTTATGTACAATTTCCCTTCAGGACGTAGGCGATCAAGGCTCTCAACTTCTTACTATCCCTTTAAGATCCTTCCCTCTGCCAACTCCCACGTTCTGTCATCCACTGGCTTAAGCCCGCTAGGTATGTCATGGTCTCATTTCCCTTGTCTCTCTTTACTTTCTTTCCTTTTATGTACAATGTCCCTTCAAGACGTAGGCGATCAAGGCTCTCAACTTCTTACTATCCCTTTAAGATCCTTCCCTCTGCCAACTCCCACGTTCTGTCATCCACTGGCTTAAGCCCGCTAGGTATGTCATGGTCTCCTTTCCCTTATCTCTGTTTACTTTCTTTCCTTTTATGTACAATTTCCCTTCAGGACGTAGGCGATCAAGGCTCTCAACTTCTTACTATCCCTTTAAGATCCTTCCCTCTGCCAACTCCCACGTTCTGTTATCCACTGGCTTAAGCCCGCTAGGTATGTCATGGTCTCCTTTCCCTTGTCTCTCTTTACTTTCTTTCCTTTTATGTATAATGACCCTTCAGGACGTAGGCGATCAAGGCTCTCAACTTCTTACTATCCCTTTAAGATCCTTCCCTCTGCCAACTCCCACGTTCTGTCATCCACTGGCTTAAGCCGGCTAGGTATGTCATGGTCTCCTTTCCCTTGTCTCTCTTTACTTTCTTTCCTTTTATGTACAATGTCCCTTCAGGACGTAGGCGATCAAGGCTCTCAACTTCTTACTATCCCTTTAAGATCCTTCCCTCTGCCAACTCCCACGTTCTGTCATCCACTGGCTTAAGCCCGCTAGGTATGTCATGGTCTCCTTTCCCTTGTCTCTCTTTACTTTCTTTCCTTTTATGTACAATGTCCCTTCAGGACGTAGGCGATCAAGGCTCTCAACTTCTTACTATCCCTTTAAGATCATTCCCTCTGCCAACTCCCACGTTCTGTCATCCACTGGCTTAAGCCCGCTAGGTATGTCATGGTCTCCTTTCCCTTGTCTCTCTTTACTTTCTTTCCTTTTATGTACAATGTCCCTTCAGGACGTAGGCGATCAAGGCTCTCAACTTCTTACTATCCCTTTAAGATCATTCCCTCTGCCAACTCCCACGTTCTGTCATCCACTGGCTTAAGCCCGCTAGGTATGTCATGGTCTCCTTTCCCTTGTCTCTCTTTACTTTCTTTCCTTTTATGTACAATGTCCCTTCAGGACGTAGGCGATCAAGTCTCTCAACTTCTTACTATCCCTTTAAGATCCTTCCCTCTGCCAACTCCCACGTTCTGTCATCCACTGGCTTAAGCCCGCTAGGTATGTCATGGTATCCTTTCCCTTGTCTCTCTTTACTTTCTTTCCTTTTATGTACAATGTCTCTTCAGGACGTAGGCCATCAAGGCTCTCAACTTCTTACTATCCCTTTAAGATACTTCCCTCTGCCAACTCCCACGTTCTGTCATCCACTGGCTTAAGCCCGCTAGGTATGTCATGGTCTCCTTTCCCTTGTCTCTCTTTACTTTCTTTCCTTTTATGTACAATGTCCCTTCAGGACTTAGGCGATCAAGGCTCTCAACTTCTTACTATCCCTTTAAGATCCTTCCCTCTGCCAACTCCCACGTTCTGTCATCCACTGGCTTAAGCCCGCTAGGTATGTCATGGTCTCCTTTCCCTAGTCTCTCTTTACTTTCTTTCCTTTTATGTACAATGTCCCTTCAGGACGTAGGCGATCAAGGCTCTCAACTTCTTACTATCCCTTTAAGATCCTTCCCTCTGCCAACTCCCATGTTCTGTCATCCACTGGCTTAAGCCCGCTAGGTATGTCATGGTCTCCTTTCCCTTGTCTCTCTTTACTTTCTTTCCTTTTATGTACAATGTCTCTTCAGGACGTAGGCGATCAAGGCTCTCAACTTCTTACTATCCCTTTAAGAAACTTCCCTTTGCCAACTCCCATGTTCTGTCATCCATTGGCTTAAGCCCGCTAGGTATGTCATGGTCTCCTTTCCCTTGTCTCTCTTTACTTTCTTTCCTTTTATGTACAATGTCTCTTCAGGACGTAGGCGATCATGGCTCTCCACTTCTCACTATCCCTTTAAGATCCTTCCCTTTGCCAACTCCCACGTTTTGTCATCCACTGGCTTAAGCTCCCTAGGTATGTCAGGGGCTGCTTTCCCTTTGTCTCTATTTCCTTTCTTTCCATTTATGTAGAATGTCCCTTCAGGACGTAGTCGATCATGGCTCTCCACTTCTTACTATCCCTTTAAGATCATTCCCTCTGCCAACTCCCACGTTCTGTCATCCACTGCCTTAAGCCCGCGAGGTATGTCATGGTCTCCTTTCCCTTGTCTCTCTTTACTTTCTTTCCTTTTATGTACAATGTCCCTTCAGGACGTAGGCGATCAAGGCTCTCAACTTCTTACGATCCCTTTAAGATCCTTCCCTCTGCCAACTCCCACGTTCTGTCATCCACTGGCTTAAGCCCGCTAGGTATGTCATGGTCTCCTTTCCGTTGTCTCTCTTTACTTTCTTTCCTTTTATGTAAAATGTCCCTTCAGGACGTAGGCGATCAAGGCTCACAACTTCTTACTATCCCTTTAAGATACTTCCCTCTGCCAACTCCCATGTTCTGTCATCCACTGGCTTAAGCCCGCTAGGTATGTCATGGTCTCCTTTCCCTTGTCTTTCTTTAATTTCTTTCCTTTTATGTACAATGTCCCTTCAGGACGTAGGCGATCAAGGCTCTCAACTTCTTACTATCTCTTTAAGATCCTTCACTCTGCCAACTCCCACGTTCTGTCATCCACTGGCTTAAGCCCGCTAGGTATGTCATGGTCTCCTTTCCCTTGTCTCTCTTTACTTTCTTTCCTTTTATGTACAATGTCTCTTCAGGACGTAGGCGATCAAGGCTCTCAACTTCTTACTATCCCTTTAAGATACTTCCCTCTGCCAACTCCCACGTTCTGTCATCCACTGGCTTAAGCCCGCTAGGTATGTCATGGTCTCCTTTCCCTTGTCTCTCTTTACTTTCTTTCCTTTTATGTACAATGTCTCTTCAGGACGTAGGCGATCAAGGCTCTCAACTTCTTACTATCCTTTTAAGATCCTTCCCTCTGCCAACTCCCACGTTCTGTCATCCACTGGCTTAAGCCCGCTAGGTATGTCATGGTCTCCTTTCCCTTGTCTCTCTTTACTTTCTTTCCTTTTATGTACAATGTCTCTTCAGGACGTAGGCGATCAAGGCTCTCAACTTCTTACTATCCCTTTAAGATCCTTCCCTCTGCCAACTCCCATGTTCTCTCATCCACTGGCTTAAGCCCGCTAGGTATGTCATGGTCTCCTTTCCCTTGTCTCTCTTTACTTTCTTTCCTTTTATGTACAATGTCTCTTCAGGACGTAGGCGATCAAGGCTCTCAACTTCTTACTATCCCTTTAAGATCCTTCACTCTGCCAACTCCCACGTTCTGTCATCCACTGGCTTAAGCCCGCTAGGTATGTCATGGTCTCCTTTCCCTTGTCTCTCTTTACTTTCTTTCCTTTTATGTACAATGTCTCTTCAGGACGTAGGCGATCAAGGCTCTCAACTTCTTACTATCCCTTTAAGATACTTCCCTCTGCCAACTCCCACGTTCTGTCATCCACTGGCTTAAGCCCGCTAGGTATGTCATGGTCTCCTTTCTCTGTTCTCTCTTTACTTTCTTTCCTTTTATGTACAATGTCTCTTCAGGACGTAGGCGATCAAGGCTCTCAACTTCTTACTATCCTTTTAAGATCCTTCCCTCTGCCAACTCCCACGTTCTGTCATCCACTGGCTTAAGCCCGCTAGGTATGTCATGGTCTCCTTTCCCTTGTCTCTCTTTACTTTCTTTCCTTTTATGTACAATGTCTCTTCAGGACGTAGGCGATCAAGGCTCTCAACTTCTTACTATCCCTTTAAGATCCTTCCCTCTGCCAACTCCCACGTTCTGTCATCCACTGGCTTAAGCCCGCTAGGTATGTCATGGTCTCCTTTCCCTTGTCTCTCTTTACTTTCTTTCCTTTTATGTACAATGTCCCTTCAGGAGGTAGGCGATCAAGGCTCTCAACTTCTTACTATCCCTTTAAGATACTTCCCTCTGCCAACTCCCATGTTCTGTCATCCACTGGCTTAAGCCCGCTAGGTATGTCATGGTCTCCTTTCCGTTGTCTCTCTTTACTTTCTTTCCTTTTATGGACAATGTCCCTTCAGGACGTAGGCGATCAAGGCTCTCAACTTCTTACTATCCCTTTAAGATCCTTCCCTCTGCCAACTCCCACGTTCTATCATCCACTGGCTTAAGCCCGCGAGGTATGTCATGGTCTCCTTTCCCTAGTCTCTCTTTACTTTCTTTCCTTTTATGTACAATGTCCCTTCAGGACGTAGGCGATCAAGGCTCTCAACTTCTTACTATCCCTTTAAGATCCTTCCCTCTGCCAACTCCCACGTTCTGTCATCCACTGGCTTAAGCCCCCTAGGTATGTCAGGGGCTGCTTTCCCTTTGTCTCTATTTCCTTTCTTTCCATTTATGTAGAATGTCCCTTCAGGACGTAGTCGATCATGGCTCTCCACTTCTTACTATCCCTTTAAGATCATTCCCTCTGCCAACTCCCACGTTCTGTCATCCACTGCCTTAAGCCCGCGAGGTATGTCATGGTCTCCTTTCCCTTGTCTCTCTTTACTTTCTTTCCTTTTATGTACAATGTCCCTTCAGGACGTAGGCGATCAAGGCTCTCAACTTCTTACTATCCCTTTAAGATCCTTCCCTCTGCCAACTCCCACGTTCTGTCATCCACTGCCTTAAGCCCGCTAGGTATGTCATGGTCTCCTTTCCCTTGTCTCTCTTTGCTTTCTTTCCTTTTATGTGCAATGTCTCTTCAGGACGTAGGCGATCAAGGCTCTCAACTTCTTACTATCCCTTTAAGATCCTTCCCTCTGCCAACTCCCACGTTCTGTCATCAACTGGCTGAAGCCCACTAGGTATGTCATGGTCTCCTTTCCCTTGTCTCTCTTTACTTTCTTTCCTTTTATGTACAATGTCTCTTCAGGACGTAGGCGATCAAGGCTCTCAACTTCTTACTATCCCTTTAAGATCCTTCCCTCTGCCAACTCCCACGTTCTGTCATCCACTGCCTTAAGCCCGCGAGGTATGTCATGGTCTCCTTTCCCTTGTCTCTCTTTACTTTCTTTCCTTTTATGTACAATGTCTCTTCAGGACGTAGGCGATCAAGGCTCTCAACTTCTTACTATCCCTTTAAGATCATTCCCTCTGCCAACTCCCATGTTCTGTCATCCACTGGCTTAAGCCCGCTAGGTATGTCATGGTCTCCTTTCCCTTGTCTCTCTTTACTTTCTTTCCTTTTATGTACAATGTCTCTTCAGGACGTAGGCGATCAAGGCTCTCAACTTCTTACTATCCCTTTAAGATCCTTCCCTCTGCCAACTCCCACGTTCTGTCATCAACTGGCTGAAGCCCGCTAGGTATGTCATGGTCTCCTTTCCTTTGTCTCTCTTTACTTTCTTTCCTTTTATGTACATTGTCTCTTCAGGACGTAGGCGATCAAGGCTCTCAACTTCTTACTATCCCTTTAAGATCCTTCCCTCTGCCAACTCCCACGTTCTGTCATCCACTGCCTTAAGCCCGCTAGGTATGTCATGGTCTCCTTTCCCTTGTCTCTCTTTGCTTTCTTTCCTTTTATGTGCAATGTCTCTTCAGGACGTAGGCGATCAAGGCTGTCAACTTCTTACTATCCCTTTAAGATCCTTCCCTCTGCCAACTCCCACGTTCTGTCATCAACTGGCTGAAGCCCACTAGGTATGTCATGGTCTCCTTTCCCTTGTCTCTCTTTACTTTCTTTCCTTTTATGTACAATGTCTCTTCAGGACGTAGGCGATCAAGGCTCTCAACTTCTTACTATCCCTTTAAGATCCTTCCCTCTGCCAACTCCCACGTTCTGTCATCCACTGGCTTAAGCCCGCTAGGTATGTCATGGTCTCCTTTCCCTTGTCTCTCTTTACTTTCTTTCCTTTTATGTACAATGTCTCTTCAGGACGTAGGCGATCAAGGCTCTCAACTTCTTACTATCCCTTTAAGATCCTTCCCTCTGCCAACTCCCACGTTCTGTCATCCACTGGCTTAAGCCCACTAGGTATGTCATGGTCTCCCCTCCCTTGTCTCTCTTTACTTTCTTTCCTTTTATGTACAATGTCTCTTCAGGACCTAGGCGATCAAGGCTCTCAACTTCTTACTATCCCTTTAAGATCCTTCCCTCTGCCAACTCCCACGTTCTGTCATCCACTGGCTTAAGCCCGCTAGGTATGTCATGGTCTCCTTTCCCTTGTCTCTCTTTACTTTCTTTCCTTTTATGTAAAATGTCTCTTCAGGACGTAGGCGATCAAGGCTCTCAACTTCTTACTATCCCTTTAAGATCCTTCCCTCTGCCAACTCCCACGTTCTGTCATCCACTGGCTGAAGCCCACTAGGTATGTCATGGTCTCCTTTCCCTTGTCTCTCTTTACTTTCTTTCCTTTTATGTACAATGTCCCTTCAGGACGTAGGCGATCAAGGCTCTCAACTTCTTACTATCACTTTAAGATCATTCCCTCTGCCAACTCCCACGTTCTGTCATCCACTGCCTTAAGCCCGCTAGGTATGTCATGGTCTCCTTTCCCTTGTCTCTCTTTACTTTCTTTCCTTTTATGTACAATGTCTCTTCAGGACGTAGGCGATCAAGGCTCTCAACTTCTTACTATCCCTTTAAGATCCTTCCCTCTGCCAACTCCCACGTTCTGTCATCCACTGCCTTAAGCCCGCGAGGTATGTCATGGTCTCCTTTCCCTTGTCTCTCTTTACTTTCTTTCCTTTTATGTACAATGTCTCTTCAGGACGTAGGCGATCAAGGCTCTCAACTTCTTACTATCCCTTTAAGATCATTCCCTCTGCCAACTCCCATGTTCTGTCATCCACTGGCTTAAGCCCGCTAGGTATGTCATGGTCTCCTTTCCCTTGTCTCTCTTTACTTTCTTTCCTTTTATGTACAATGTCTCTTCAGGACGTAGGCGATCAAGGCTCTCAACTTCTTACTATCCCTTTAAGATCCTTCCCTCTGCCAACTCCCACGTTCTGTCATCAACTGGCTGAAGCCCGCTAGGTATGTCATGGTCTCCTTTCCCTTGTCTCTCTTTACTTTCTTTCCTTTTATGTACATTGTCTCTTCAGGACGTAGGCGATCAAGGCTCTCAACTTCTTACTATCCCTTTAAGATCCTTCCCTCTGCCAACTCCCACGTTCTGTCATCCACTGCCTTAAGCCCGCTAGGTATGTCATGGTCTCCTTTCCCTTGTCTCTCTTTGCTTTCTTTCCTTTTATGTGCAATGTCTCTTCAGGACGTAGGCGATCAAGTCTCTCAACTTCTTACTATCCCTTTAAGATACTTCCCTCTGCCATCTCCCATGTTCTGTCATCCACTGGCTTAAGCCCGCTAGGTATGTCATGGTCTCCTTTCCCTAATCTCTCTTTACTTTCTTTCCTTTTATGTACAATGTCCCTTCAGGACGTAGGCGATCAAGGTTCTCAACTTCTTACTATCCCTTTAAGATCCTTCCCTCTGCCAACTCCCACGTTCTGTCATCCACTGGCTTAAGCCCGGTAGGTATGTCATGGTCTCCTTTCCCTTGTCTCTCTTTACTTTCTTTCCTTTTATGTACAATGTCCCTTCAGGACGTAGGCGATCAAGGCTCTCAACTTCTTACTATCCCTTTAAGATCATTCCCTCTGCCAACTCCCACGTTCTGTCATCCACTGGCTTAAGCCCGCTAGGTATGTCATGGTCTCCTTTCCCTTGTCTCTCTTTACTTTCTTTCCTTTTATGTACAATGTCCCTTAAG
Organism: Acanthosepion lycidas; assembly: GCA_963932145.1. Taxonomy (NCBI): domain Eukaryota; kingdom Metazoa; phylum Mollusca; class Cephalopoda; order Sepiida; family Sepiidae; genus Acanthosepion; species Acanthosepion lycidas. Next base: position 77,877,295 of record OZ010607.1, on the reverse strand, counting down.
GACGTAGGCGATCAAGGCTCTCAACTTCTTACTATCCCTTTAAGATCCTTCCCTCTGCCAACTCCCACGTTCTTTCATCCCCTGGTTTAAGCCCACTAGGTATGTCATGGTCTCCTTTCCCTTGTCTCTCTTTACTTTCCTTCCTTTTATGTACAATGTCCCTTCAGGACGTAGGCGATCAAGGCTCTCAACTTCTTACTATCCCTTTAAGATCCTTCCCTCTGCCAACTCCCACGTTCTGTCATCCACTGGCTTAAGCCCGCTAGGTATGTCATGGTCTCCTTTCCCTTGTCTCTCTTTACTTTCTTTTCTTTTTATGTACAATGTCCCTTCAGGACGTAGGCGATCAAGGCTCTCAACTTCTTACTATCCCTTTAAGATACTTCCCTCTGCCAACTCCCACGTTCTGTCATCCACTGGCTTAAGCCCGCTAGGTATGTCATGGTCTCCTTTCCCTTGTCTCTCTTTACTTTCTTTCCTTTTATGTACAATGTCCCTTCAGGACGTAGGCGATCAAGGCTCTCAACTTCATACTATCCCTTTAAGATCCTTCCCTCTGCCAACTCCCACGTTCTGTCATCCACTGCCTTAAGCCCGCGAGGTATGTCATGGTCTCCTTTCCCTTGTCTCTCTTTACTTTCTTTTCTTTTTATGTACAATGTCCCTTCAGGACGTAGGCGATCAAGGCTCTCAACTTCTTACTATCCCTTTAAGATCCTTCCCTCTGCCAACTCCCACGTTCTCTCATCCACTGGCTTAAGCCCGCTAGGTATGTCATGGTCTCCTTTCCCTTGTCTCTCTTTACTTTCTTTCCTTTTATGTACATTGTCTCTTCAGGACGTAGGCGATCAAGGCTCTCAACTTCTTACTATCCCTTTAAGATCCTTCCCTCTGCCAACTCCCACGTTCTGTCATCCACTGCCTTAAGCCCGCTAGGTATGTCATGGTCTCCTTTCCCTTGTCTCTCTTTGCTTTCTTTCCTTTTATGTGCAATGTCTCTTCAGGACGTAGGCGATCAAGTCTCTCAACTTCTTACTATCCCTTTAAGATACTTCCCTCTGCCATCTCCCATGTTCTGTCATCCACTGGCTTAAGCCCGCTAGGTATGTCATGGTCTCCTTTCCCTAATCTCTCTTTACTTTCTTTCCTTTTATGTACAATGTCCCTTCAGGACGTAGGCGATCAAGGTTCTCAACTTCTTACTATCCCTTTAAGATCCTTCCCTCTGCCAACTCCCACGTTCTGTCATCCACTGGCTTAAGCCCGGTAGGTATGTCATGGTCTCCTTTCCCTTGTCTCTCTTTACTTTCTTTCCTTTTATGTACAATGTCCCTTCAGGACGTAGGCGATCAAGGCTCTCAACTTCTTACTATCCCTTTAAGATCATTCCCTCTGCCAACTCCCACGTTCTGTCATCCACTGGCTTAAGCCCGCTAGGTATGTCATGGTCTCCTTTCCCTTGTCTCTCTTTACTTTCTTTCCTTTTATGTACAATGTCTCTTAAGGACGTAGGCGATCAATTCTCTCAACTTCTTACTATCCCTTTAAGATACTTCCCTCTGCCAACTCCCACGTTCTTTCATCCCCTGGTTTAAGCCCACTAGGTATGTCATGGTCTCCTTTCCCTTGTCTCTCTTTACTTTCCTTCCTTTTATGTACAATGTCCCTTCAGGACGTAGGCGATCAAGGCTCTCAACTTCTTACTATCCCTTTAAGATCCTTCCCTCTGCCAACTCCCACGTTCTGTCATCCCCTGGTTTAAGCCCACTAGGTATGTCATGGTCTCCTTTCCCTTGTCTCTCTTTACTTTCTTTCCTTTTATGTACAATGTCCCTTCAGGACGTAGGCGATCAAGGCTCTCAACTTCTTACTATCCCTTTAAGATCCTTCCCTCTGCCAACTCCCACGTTCTGTCATCCACTGCCTTAAGCCAGCGAGGTATGTCATGGTCTCCTTTCCCTTGTCTCTCTTTACTTTCTTTTCTTTTTATGTACAATGTCCCTTCAGGACGTAGGCGATCAAGGCTCTCAACTTCTTACTATCCCTTTAAGATACTTCCCTCTGCCAACTCCCACGTTCTGTCATCCACTGGCTTAAGCCCGCTAGGTATGTCATGGTCTCCTTTCCCTTGTCTCTCTTTACTTTCTTTCCTTTTATGTACAATGTCCCTTCAGGACGTAGGCGATCAAGGCTCTCAACTTCTTACTATCCCTTTAAGATCCTTCCCTCTGCCAACTCCCATGTTCTGTCATCCCCTGGTTTAAGCCCACTAGGTATGTCATGGTCTCCTTTCCCTTGTCTCTCTTTACTTTCTTTCCTTTTATGTACAATGTCCCTTCAGGACGTAGGCGATCAAGGCTCTCAACTTCTTACTATCCCTTTAAGATCCTTCCCTCTGCCAACTCCCACGTTCTGTCATCCACTGCCTTGAGCCCGCGAGGTATGTCATGGTCTCCTTTCCCTTGTCTCTCTTTACTTTCTTTTCTTTTTATGTACAATGTCCCTTCAGGACGTAGGCGATCAAGGCTCTCAACTTCTTACTATCCCTTTAAGATACTTCCCTCTGCCAACTCCCACGTTCTGTCATCCACTGGCTTAAGCCCGCTAGGTATGTCATGGTCTCCTTTCCCTTGTCTCTCTTTACTTTCTTTCCTTTTATGTACAATGTCCCTTCAGGACGTAGGCGATCAAGGCTCTCAACTTCATACTATCCCTTTAAGATCCTTCCCTCTGCCAACTCCCACGTTCTGTCATCCACTGCCTTAAGCCCGCGAGGTATGTCATGGTCTCCTTTCCCTTGTCTCTCTTTACTTTCTTTTCTTTTTATGTACAATGTCCCTTCAGGACGTAGGCGATCAAGGCTCTCAACTTCTTACTATCCCTTTAAGATACTTCCCTCTGCCAACTCCCACGTTCTCTCATCCACTGGCTTAAGCCCGCTAGGTATGTCATGGTCTCCTTTCCCTTGTCTCTCTTTACTTTCTTTCCTTTTATGTACAATGTCTCTTCAGGACGTAGGCGATCAAGGCTCTCAACTTCTTACTATCCCTTTAAGATCATTCCCTCTGCCAACTCCCACGTTCTGTCATCCACTGGCTTAAGCCCGCGAGGTATGTCATTGTCTCCTTTCCCTTGTCTCTCTTTACTTTCTTTCCTTTTATGTACAATGTCCCTTCAGGACGTAGGCGATCAAGGCTCTCAACTTCTTACTATCCCTTTAAGATCATTCCCTCTGCCAACTCCCACGTTCTGTCATCCACTGGCTTAAGCCCGCGAGGTATGTCATGGTCTCCTTTCCCTTGTCTCTCTTTACTTTCTTTCCTTTTATGTACAATGTCCCTTCAGGACGTAGGCGATCAAGGCTCTCAACTTCTTACTATCCCTTTAAGATCATTCCCTCTGCCAACTCCCATGTTCTGTCATCCCCTGGATTAAGCCCACTAGGTATGTCATGGTCTCCTTTCCCTTGTCTCTCTTTATTCCTTTCCTTTTATGTACAATGTCTCTTCAGGACCTAGGCGATCAAGGCTCTCAACTTCTTACTATCCCTTTAAGATCATTCCCTCTGCGAACTCCCACGTTCTGTCATCCACTGGCTTAAGCCCGCGAGGTATGTCATGGTCTCCTTTCCCTTGTCTCTCTTTACTTTCTTTCTATTTATGTACAATGTCCCTTCAGGACGTAGGCGATCAAGGCTCTCAACTTCTTACTATCCCTTTAAGATCCTTCCCTCTGCCAACTCCCACGTTCTGTCATCGACTGGCTTAAGCCCGCTAGGTATGTCATGGTCTCCTTTCCCTTGTCTCTCTTTACTTTCTTTCCTTTTATGTACAATGTCCCTTCAGGACGTAGGCGATCAAGGCTCTCAACTTCTTACTATCCCTTTAAGATCATTCCCTCTGCCAACTCCCATGTTCTGTCATCCCCTGGTTTAAGCCCACTAGGTATGTCATGGTCTCCTTTCCCTTGTCTCTCTTTACTTTCTTTCCTTTTATGTACAATGTCTCTTCAGGACGTAGGCGATCAAGGCTCTCAACTTCTTACTATCCCTTTAAGATCATTCCCTCTGCCAACTCCCACGTTCTGTCATCCACTGGCTTAAGCCCGCGAGGTATGTCATGGTCTCCTTTCCCTTGTCTCTCTTTACTTTCTTACCTTTTATGTACAATGTCCCTTCAGGACGTAGGCGATCAAGGCTCTCAACTTCTTACTATCCCTTTAAGATCATTCCCTCTGTCAACTCCCATGTTCTGTCATCCCCTGGTTTAAGCCCACTAGGTATGTCATGGTCTCCTTTCCCTTGTCTCTCTTTACTTTCTTTCCTTTTATGTACAATGTCTCTTCAGGACGTAGGCGATCAAGGCTCTCAACTTCTTACTATCCCTTTAAGATCCTTCCCTCTGCCAACTCCCACGTTCTGTCATCGACTGGCTTAAGCCCGCTAGGTATGTCATGGTCTCCTTTCCCTTTTCTCTCTTTACTTTCTTTCCTTTTATGTACAATGTCTCTTCAGGACGTAGGCGATCAAGGCTCTCAACTTCTTACTATCCCTTTAAGATCCTTCCCTCTGCCAACTCCCACGTTCTGTCATCGACTGGCTTAAGCCCGCTAGGTATGTCATGGTCTCCTTTCCCTTGTCTCTCTTTACTTTCTTTCCTTTTATGTACAATGTCCCTTCAGGACGTAGGCGATCAAGGCTCTCAACTTCTTACTATCCCTTTAAGATCCTTCCCTCTGCCAACTCCCACGTTCTGTCATCGACTGGCTTAAGCCCGCTAGGTATGTCATGGTCTCCTTTCCCTTGTCTCTCTTTACTTTCTTTCCTTTTATGTACAATGTCTCTTCAGGACGTAGGCGATCAAGGCTCTCAACTTCTTACTATCCCTTTAAGATCATTCCCTCTGCCAACTCCCACGTTCTGTCATCCACTGGCTTAAGCCCGCTAGGTATGTCATGGTCTCCTTTCCCTTGTCTCTCTTTACTTTCTTTCCTTTTATGTACAATGTCCCTTCAGGACGTAGGCGATCAAGGCTCTCAACATCTTACTATCCCTTTAAGATCCTTCCCTCTGCCAACTCCCACGTTCTGTCATCCACTGCCTTAAGCCCGCGAGGTATGTCATGGTCTCCTTTCCCTTGTCTCTCTTTCCTTTCTTTCCTTTTATGTACAATGTCCCTTCAGGACGTAGGCGATCAAGGCTCTCAACTTCTTACTATCCCTTTAAGATCCTTCCCTCTGCCAACTCCCACGTTCTGTCATCCACTGGCTTAAGCCCGCTAGGTATGTCATGGTCTCCTTTCCCTTGTCTCTCTTTACATTCTTTCCTTTTATGTACAATGTCCCTTCAGGACGTAGGCGATCAAGGCTCTCAACTTCTTACTATCCCTTTAAGATACTTCCCTCTGCCAACTCCCATGTTCTGTCATCCACTGGCTTAAGCCCGCTAGGTATGTCATGGTCTCCTTTCCATTGTCTCTCTTTACTTTCTTTCTATTTATGTACAATGTCCCTTCAGGACGTAGGCGATCAAGGCTCTCAACTTCTTACTATCCCTTTAAGATCCTTCCCTCTGCCAACTCCCACGTTCTGTCATCGACTGGCTTAAGCCCGCTAGGTATGTCATGGTCTCCTTTCCCTTGTCTCTCTTTACTTTCTTTCCTTTTATGTACAATGTCCCTTCAGGACGTAGGCGATCAAGGCTCTCAACTTCTTACTATCCCTTTAAGATCATTCCCTCTGCCAACTCCCATGTTCTGTCATCCCCTGGTTTAAGCCCACTAGGTATGTCATGGTCTCCTTTCCCTTGTCTCTCTTTACTTTCTTTCATTTTATGTACAATGTCTCTTCAGGACGTAGGCGATCAAGGCTCTCAACTTCTTACTATCCCTTTAAGATCATTCCCTCTGCCAACTCCCACGTTCTGTCATCCACTGGCTTAAGCCCGCGAGGTATGTCATGGTCTCCTTTCCCTTGTCTCTCTTTACTTTCTTACCTTTTATGTACAATGTCCCTTCAGGACGTAGGCGATCAAGGCTCTCAACTTCTTACTATCCCTTTAAGATCATTCCCTCTGTCAACTCCCATGTTCTGTCATCCCCTGGTTTAAGCCCACTAGGTATGTCATGGTCTCCTTTCCCTTGTCTCTCTTTACTTTCTTTCCTTTTATGTACAATGTCTCTTAAGACGTAGGCGATCAAGGCTCTCAACTTCTTACTATCCCTTTAAGATCCTTCCCTCTGCCAACTCCCACGTTCTGTCATCGACTGGCTTAAGCCCGCTAGGTATGTCATGGTCTCCTTTCCCTTTTCTCTCTTTACTTTCTTTCCTTTTATGTACAATGTCTCTTCAGGACGTAGGCGATCAAGGCTCTCAACTTCTTACTATCCCTTTAAGATCCTTCCCTCTGCCAACTCCCACGTTCTGTCATCGACTGGCTTAAGCCCGCTAGGTATGTCATGGTCTCCTTTCCCTTGTCTCTCTTTACTTTCTTTCCTTTTATGTACAATGTCCCTTCAGGACGTAGGCGATCAAGGCTCTCAACTTCTTACTATCCCTTTAAGATCCTTCCCTCTGCCAACTCCCACGTTCTGTCATCGACTGGCTTAAGCCCGCTAGGTATGTCATGGTCTCCTTTCCCTTGTCTCTCTTTACTTTCTTTCCTTTTATGTACAATGTCTCTTCAGGACGTAGGCGATCAAGGCTCTCAACTTCTTACTATCCCTTTAAGATCATTCCCTCTGCCAACTCCCACGTTCTGTCATCCACTGGCTTAAGCCCGCTAGGTATGTCATGGTCTCCTTTCCATTGTCTCTCTTTACTTTCTTTCCTTTTATGTACAATGTCCCTTCAGGACGTAGGCGATCAAGGCTCTCAACTTCTTACTATCCCTTTAAGATCCTTCCCTCTGCCAACTCCCACGTTCTGTCATCCACTGCCTTAAGCCCGCGAGGTATGTCATGGTCTCCTTTCCCTTGTCTCTCTTTACTTTCTTTCCTTTTATGTACAATGTCCCTTCAGGACGTAGGCGATCAAGGCTCTCAACTTCTTACTATCCCTTTAAGATCCTTCCCTCTGCCAACTCCCACGTTCTGTCATCCACTGGCTTAAGCCCGCTAGGTATGTCATGGTCTCCTTTCCCTTGTCTCTCTTTACATTCTTTCCTTTTATGTACAATGTCCCTTCAGGACGTAGGCGATCAAGGCTCTCAACTTCTTACTATCCCTTTAAGATACTTCCCTCTGCCAACTCCCATGTTCTGTCATCCACTGGCTTAAGCCCGCTAGGTATGTCATGGTCTCCTTTCCATTGTCTCTCTTTACTTTCATTCCTTTTATGTACAATGTCTCTTCAGGACGTAGGCGATCAAGGCTCTCAACTTCTTACTATCCCTTTAAGATCATTCCCTCTGCCAACTCCCACGTTCTGTCATCCACTGGCTTAAGCCCGCTAGGTATGTCATGGTCTCCTTTCCCTTGTCTCTCTTTACTTTCTTTCCTTTTATGTACAATGTCCCTTCAGGACGTAGGCGATCAAGGCTCTCAACTTCTTACTATCCCTTTAAGATACTTCCCTCCGCCAACTCCCATGTTCTGTCATCCACTGGCTTAAGCCCGCTAGGTATGTCATGGTCTCCTTTCCCTTGTCTCTCTTTACTTTCTTTCCTTTTATGTACAATGTCTCTTCAGGACGTAGGCGATCAAGGCTCTCAACTTCTTACTATCCCTTTAAGATCATTCCCTCTGCCAACTCCCACGTTCTGTCATCCACTGGCTTAAGCCCGCTAGGTATGTCATGGTCTCCTTTCCCTTGTCTCTCTTTACTTTCTTTCCTTTTATGTACAATGTCCCTTCAGGACGTAGGCGATCAAGGCTCTCAACTTCTTACTATCCCTTTAAGATCCTTCCCTCTGCCAACTCCCACGTTCTGTCATCCACTGCCTTAAGCCCGCTAGGTATGTCATGGTCTCCTTTCCCTTGTCTCTCTTTACTTTCTTTTCTTTTTATTTACAATGTCCCTTCAGGACGTAGGCGATCAAGGCTCTCAACTTCTTACTATCCTTTTAAGATCCTTCCCTCTGCCAACTCCCACGTTCTGTCATCCACTGGCTTAAGCCCGCTAGGTATGTCATGGTCTCCTTTCCCTTGTCTCTCTTTACTTTCTTTCCTTTTATGTACAATGTCTCTTCAGGACGTAGGCGATCAAGGCTCTCAACTTCTTACTATCCCTTTAAGATCATTCCCTCTGCCAACTCCCACGTTCTGTCATCCACTGGCTTAAGCCCGCTAGGTATGTCATGGTCTCTTTTCCCTTGTCTCTCTTTACTTTCTTTCCTTTTATGTACAATGTCCCTTCAGGACGTAGGCGATCAAGGCTCTCAACTTCTTACTATCCCTTTAAGATCCTTCCCTCTGCCAACTCCCACGTTCTGTCATCCACTGCCTTAAGCCCGCTAGGTATGTCATGGTCTCCTTTCCCTTGTCTCTCTTTACTTTCTTTTCTTTTTATGTACAATGTCCCTTCAGGACGTAGACGATCAAGGCTCTCAACTTCTTACTATCCTTTTACGATCCTTCCCTCTGCCAACTCACACGTTCTGTCATCCACTGGCTTAAGCCCGCTAGGTATGTCATGGTCTCCTTTCCCTTGTCTCTCTTTACTTTCTTTCCTTTTATGTACAATGTCTCTTCAGGACGTAGGCGATCAAGGCTTTCAACTTCTTACTATCCCTTTAAGATCATTCCCTCTGCCAACTCCCACGTTCTGTCATCCACTGGCTTAAGCCCGCTAGGTATGCCATGGTCTCCTTTCCCTTGTCTCTCTTTACTTTCTTTCCTTTTATGTACAATGTCTCTTCAGGACGTAGGCGATCAAGGCTCTCAACTTCTTACTATCCCTTTAAGATCCTTCCCTCTGCCAACTCCCACGTTCTGTCATCCACTGCCTTAAGCCCGCTAGGTATGTCATGGTCTCCTTTCCCTTGTCTCTCTTTACTTTCTTTCCTTTTATGTACAATGTCTCTTCAGGACGTAGGCGATCAAGGCTCTCAACTTCTTACTATCCTTTTAAGATCCTTCCCTCTGCCAACTCCCACGTTCTGTCATCCACTGGCTTAAGCCCGCTAGGTATGTCATGGTCTCCTTTCCCTTGTCTCTCTTTACTTTCTTTCCTTTTATGTACAATGTCTCTTCAGGACGTAGGCGATCAAGGCTCTCAACTTCTTACTATCCCTTTAAGATCATTCCCTCTGCCAACTCCCACGTTCTGTCATCCACTGGCTTAAGCCCGCTAGGTATGTCATCGTCTCCTTTCCCTTGTCTCTCTTTACTTTCTTTCCTTTTATGTACAATGTCCCTTCAGGACGTAGGCGATCAAGACTCTCAACTTCTTACTATCCCTTTAAGATCCTTCCCTCTGCCAACTCCCACGTTCTGTCATCCACTGGCTTAAGCCCGCTAGGTATGTCATGGTCTCCTTTCCCTTGTCTCTCTTTACTTTCTTTCCTTTTATGTACAATGTCTCTTCAGGACGTAGGCGATCAAGGCTCTCAACTTCTTACTATCCCTTTAAGATCATTCCCTCTGCCAACTCCCACGTTCTGTCATCCACTGGCTTAAGCCCGCTAGGTATGTCATGGTCTCCTTTCCCTTGTCTCTCTTTACTTTCTTTCCTTTTATGTACAATGTCCCTTCAGGACGTAGGCGATCAAGGCTCTCAACTTCTTACTATCCCTTTAAGATCATTCCCTCTGCCAACTCCCACGTTCTGTCATCCACTGCCTTAAGCCCGCTAGGTATGTCATGGTCTCCTTTCCCTTGTCTCTCTTTACTTTCTTTCCTTTTATGTACAATGTCTCTTCAGGACGTAGGCGATCAAGGCTCTCAAATTCTTACTATCCTTTTAAGATCCTTCCCTCTGCTAACTCCCACGTTCTGTCATCCACTGGCTTAAGCCCGCTAGGTATGTCATGGTCTCCTTTCCCTTGTCTCTCTTTACTTTCTTTCCTTTTATGTACAATGTCTCTTCAGGACGTAGGCGATCAAGGCTCTCAACTTCTTACTATCCCTTTAAGATCCTTCCCTCTGCCAACTCCCACGTTCTGTCATACACTGGCTTAAGCCCGCTAGGTATGTCATGGACTCCTTTCCCTTGTCTCTCTTTACTTTCTTTCCTTTTATGTACAATGTCCCTTCAGGACGTAGGCGATCAAGGCTCTCAACTTCTTACTATCCCTATAAGATCCTTCCCTCTGCCAACTCCCACGTTCTGTCATCCACTGCCTTAAGCCCGCTAGGTATGTCATGGTCTCCTTTCCCTTGTCTCTCTTTACTTTCTTTCCTTTTATGTACAATGTCTCTTCAGGACGTAGGCGATCAAGGCTCTCAACTTCTTACTATCCCTTTAAGATCATTCCCTCTGCCAACTCCCACGTTCTGTCATCCACTGGCTTAAGCCCGCTAGGTATGTCATGGTCTCCTTTCCCTTGTCTCTCTTTACTTTCTTTCCTTTTATGTACAATGTCCTTTCAGGACGTAGGCGATCAAGTCTCTCAACTTCTTACTATCACTTTAAGATCCTTCCCTCTGCCAACTCCCACGTTCTGTCATCCACTGGCTTAAGCCCGCTAGGTATGTCATGGTCTCCTTTCCCTTGTCTCTCTTTACTTTCTTTCCTTTTATGTACAATGTCTCTTCAGGACGTAGGCGATCAAGGCTCTCAACTTCTTACTATCCCTTTAAGATCATTCCCTCTGCCAACTCCCACGTTCTGTCATCCACTGGCTTAAACCCGCTAGGTATGTCATGGTCTCCTTTCCCTTGTCTCTCTTTACTTTCTTTCCTTTTATGTACAATGTCCCTTCAGGACGTAGGCGATCAAGGCTCTCAACTTCTTACTATCCCTTTAAGATCCTTCCCTCTGCCAACTCCCACGTTCTGTCATCCACTGCCTTAAGCCCGCGAGGTATGTCATGGTCTCCTTTCCCTTGTCTCTCTTTACTTTCTTTCCTTTTATGTACAATGTCCCTTCAGGACGTAGGCGATCAAGGCTCTCAACTTCTTACTATCCCTTTAAGATCATTCCCTCTGCCAACTCCCACGTTCTGTCATCCACTGGCTTAAGCCCGCTAGGTATGTCATGGTCTCCTTTCCCTTGTCTCTCTTTACTTTATTTCCTTTTATGTACAATGTCTCTTCAGGACGTAGGCGATCAAGGCTCTCAACTTCTTACTATCCCTTTAAGATCATTCCCTCTGCCAACTCCCACGTTCTGTCATCCACTGGCTTAAACCCGCTAGGTATGTCATGGTCTCCTTTCCCTTGTCTCTCTTTACTTTCTTTCCTTTTATGTACAATGTCCCTTCAGGACGTAGGCGATCAAGGCTCTCAACTTCTTACTATCCGTTTAAGATCCTTCCCTCTGCCAACTCCCACGTTCTGTCATCCACTGGCTTAAGCCCGCTAGGTATGTCATGGGCTGCTTTCCCTTCTCTCTCTTTACTTTCTTTCCTTTTATGTACAATGTCTCTTCAGGACGTAGGCGATCAAGGCTCTCAACTTCTTACTATCCCTTTAAGATCCTTCCCTCTGCCAACTCCCACGTTCTGTCATCCACTGCCTTAAGCCCGCTAGGTATGTCATGGTCTCCTTTCCCTTGTCTCTCTTTACTTTCTTTCCTTTTATGTACAATGTCTCTTCAGGACGTAGGCGATCAAGGCTCTCAACTTCTTACTATCCCTTTAAGATCATTCCCTCTGCCAACTCCCACGTTCTGTCATCCACTGGCTTAAGCCCGCTAGGTATGTCATGGTCTCCTTTCCCTTGTCTCTCTTTACTTTCTTTCCTTTTATGTACAATGTCCCTTCAGGACGTAGGCGATCAAGTCTCTCAACTTCTTACTATCACTTTAAGATCCTTCCCTCTGCCAACTCCCACGTTCTGTCATCCACTGGCTTAAGCCCGCTAGGTATGTCATGGTCTCCTTTCCCTTGTCTCTCTTTACTTTCTTTCCTTTTATGTACAATGTCTCTTCAGGACGTAGGCGATCAAGGCTCTCAACTTCTTACTATCCCTTTAAGATCATTCCCTCTGCCAACTCCCACGTTCTGTCATCCACTGGCTTAAACCCGCTAGGTATGTCATGGTCTCCTTTCCCTTGTCTCTCTTTACTTTCTTTCCTTTTATGTACAATGTCCCTTCAGGACGTAGGCGATCAAGGCTCTCAACTTCTTACTATCCCTTTAAGATCCTTCCCTCTGCCAACTCCCACGTTCTGTCATCCACTGCCTTAAGCCCACGAGGTATGTCATGGTCTACTTTCCCTTGTCTCTCTTTACTTTCTTTCCTTTTATGTACAATGTCCCTTCAGGACGTAGGCGATCAAGGCTCTCAACTTCTTACTATCCCTTTAAGATCCTTCCCTCTGCCAACTCCCACGTTCTGTCATCCACTGGCTTAAGCCCGCTAGGTATGTCATGGGCTGCTTTCCCTTCTCTCTCTTTACTTTCTTTCCTTTTATGTACAATGTCTCTTCAGGACGTAGGCGATCAAGGCTCTCAACTTCTTACTATCCCTTTAAGATCATTCCCTCTGCCAACTCCCACGTTCTGTCATCCACTGGCTTAAACCCGCTAGGTATGACATGGTCTCCTTTCCCTTGTCTCTCTTTACTTTCTTTCCTTTTATGTACAATGTCTCTTCAGGACGTAGGCGATCAAGGCTCTCAACTTCTTACTATCCCTTTAAGATCATTCCCTCTGCCAACTCCCACGTTCTGTCATCCACTGGCTTAAGCCCGCTATGTATGTCATGGTCTCCTTTCCATTGTCTCTCTTTACTTTCTTTCCTTTTATGTACAATGTCTCTTCAGGACGTAGGCGATCAAGGCTCTCAACTTCTTACTATCCCTTTAAGATCCTTCCCTCTGCCAACTCCCACGTTCTGTCATCGACTGGCTTAAGCCCGCTAGGTATGTCATGGTCTCCTTTCCCTTGTCTCTCTTTACTTTCTTTCCTTTTATGTACAATGTCTCTTCAGGACGTAGGCGATCAAGGCTCTCAACTTCTTACTATCCCTTTAAGATCCTTCCCTCTGCCAACTCCCACGTTCTGTCATCCACTGGCTTAAGCCCGCTAGGTATGTCATGGTCTCCTTTCCCTTGACTCTCTTTACTTTCTTTCCTTTTATGTACAATGTCTCTTCAGGACGTAGGCGATCAAGGCTCTCAACTTCTTACTATCCCTTTAAGATCCTTCCCTCTGCCAACTCCCACGTTCTGTCATCCACTGGCTTAAGCCCGCTAGGTATGTCATGGTCTCCTTTCCCTTGTCTCTCTTTACTTTCTTTCCTTTTATGTACAATGTCTCTTCAGGACGTAGGCGATCAAGGCTCTCAACTTCTTACTATCCCTTTAAGATCATTCCCTCTGCCAACTCCCACGTTCTGTCATCCACTGGCTTAAGCCCGCTAGGTATGTCATGGTCTCCTTTCCCTTGACTCTCTTTACTTTCTTTCCTTTTATGTACAATGTCTCTTCAGGACGTAGGCGATCAAGGCTCTCAACTTCTTACTATCCCTTTAATATCCTTCCCTCTGCCAACTCCCACGTTCTGTCATCCACTGGCTTAAGTCCGCTAGGTATGTCATGGTCTCCTTTCCCTTGTCTCTCTTTACTTTCTTTCCTTTTATGTACAATGTCTCTTCAGGACGTAGGCGATCAAGGCTCTCAACTTCTTACTATCCCTTTAAGATCCTTCCCTCTGCCAACTCCCACGTTCTGTCATCCACTGGCTTAAGCCCGCTAGGTATGTCATGGTCTCCTTTCCCTTGTCTCTCTTTACTTTCTTTCCTTTTATGTACAATGTCTCTTCAGGACGTAGGCGATCAAGGCTCTATAATTCTTACTATCCCTTTAAGATCCTTCCCTCTGCCAACTCCCACGTTCTGTCATCCACTGGCTTAAGCCCGCTAGGTATGTCATGGTCTCCTTTCCCTTGTCTCTCTTTACTTTCTTTCCTTTTATGTACAATGTCTCTTCAGGACGTAGGCGATCAAGGCTCTCAACTTCTTACTATCCCTTTAAGATCATTCCCTTTGCCAACTCCCACGTTCTGTCATCCACTGGCTTAAGCCCGCTAGGTATGTCATGGGCTCCTTTCCCTTGTCTCTCTTTACTTTCTTTCCTTTTATGTACAATGTCCCTTCAGGACGTAGGCGATCAAGTCTCTCAACTTCTTACTATCCCTTTAAGATCATTCCCTCTACCAACTCCCACGTTCTGTCATCCACTGGCTTAAGCCCGCTAGGTATGTCATGGTCTACTTTCCCTTGTCTCTCTTTACTTTCTTTCCTTTTATGTACAATGTCTCTTCAGGACGTAGGCGATCAAGGCTCTCAACTTCTTACTATCCCTTTAAGATCATTCCCTCTGCCAACTCCCACGTTCTGTCATCCACTGGCTTAAGCCCGCTAGGTATGTCATGGTCTCCTTTCCCTTGTCTCTCTTTACTTTCTTTCCTTTTATGTACAATGTCCCTTCAGGACGTAGGCGATCAAGGCTCTCAACTTCTTACTATCCCTTTAAGATCCTTCCCTCTGCCAACTCCCACGTTCCGTCATCCACTGGCTTAAGCCCGCTAGGTATGTCATGGGCTGCTTTCCCTTCTCTCTCTTTACTTTCTTTCCTTTTATGTACAATGTCTCTTCAGGACGTAGGCGATCAAGGCTCTCAACTTCTTACTATCCCTTTAAGATCATTCCCTCTGCCAACTCCCACGTTCTGTCATCCACTGGCTTAGACCCGCTAGGTATGTCATGGTCTCCTTTCCCTTGTCTCTCTTTACTTTCTTTCCTTTTATGTACAATGTCTCTTCAGGACGTAGGCGATCAAGGCTCTCAACTTCTTACTATCCCTTTAAGATCCTTCCCTCTGCCAACTCCCACGTTCTGTCATCCACTGGCTTAAGCCCGCTAGGTATGTCATGGGCTGCTTTCCCTTGTCTCTCTTTACTTTCTTTCCTTTTATGTACAATGTCTCTTCAGGACGTAGGCGATCAAGGCTCTCAACTTCTTACTATCCCTTTAAGATCCTTCCCTCTGCCAACTCCCACGTTCTGTCATCCACTGGCTTAAGCCCGCTAGGTATGTCATGGTCTCCTTTCCCTTGTCTCTCTTTACTTTCTTTCCTTTTATGTACAATGTCTCTTCAGGACGTAGGCGATCAAGGCTCTCAACTTCTTACTATCCCTTTAAGATCCTTCCCTCTGCCAACTCCCACGTTCTGTCATCCACTGTCTTAAGCCCGCTAGGTATGTCATGGTCTCCTTTCCCTTGACTCTCTTTACTTTCTTTCCTTTTATGTACAATGTCTCTTCAGGACGTAGGCGATCAAGGCTCTCAACTTCTTACTATCCCTTTAAGATCCTTCCCTCTGCCAACTCCCACGTTCTGTCATCCACTGGCTTAAGCCCGCTAGGTATGTCATGGTCTCCTTTCCCTTGTCTCTCTTTACTTTCTTTCCTTTTATGTACAATGTCTCTTCAGGACGTAGGCGATCAAGGCTCTCAACTTCTTACTATCCCTTTAAGAACATTCCCTCTGCCAACTCCCACGTTCTGTCATCCACTGGCTTAAGCCCGCTAGGTATGTCATGGTCTCCTTTCCCTTGACTCTCTTTACTTTCTTTCCTTTTATGTACAATGTCTCTTCAGGACGTAAGCGATCAAGGCTCTCAACTTCTTACTATCCCTTTAAGATCCTTCCCTCTGCCAACTCCCACGTTCTGTCATCCACTGGCTTAAGTCCGCTAGGTATGTCATGGTCTCCTTTCCCTTGTCTCTCTTTACTTTCTTGCCTTTTATGTACAATGTCTCTTCAGGACGTAGGCGATCAAGGCTCTATAATTCTTACTATCCCTTTAAGATCCTTCCCTCTGCCAACTCCCACGTTCTGTCATCCACTGGCTTAAGCCCGCTAGGTATGTCATGGTCTCCTTTCCCTTGTCTCTCTTTACTTTCTTTCCTTTTATGTACAATGTCTCTTCAGGACGTAGGCGATCAAGGCTCTCAACTTCTTACTATCCCTTTAAGATCATTCCCTCTGCCAACTCCCACGTTCTGTCATCCACTGGCTTAAGCCCGCTAGGTATGTCATGGGCTCCTTTCCCTTGTCTCTCTTTACTTTCTTTCCTTTTATGTACAATGTCCCTTCAGGACGTAGGCGATCAAGTCTCTCAACTTCTTACTATCCCTTTAAGATCATTCCCTCTACCAACTCCCACGTTCTGTCATCCACTGGCTTAAGCCCGCTAGGTATGTCATGGTCTACTTTCCCTTGTCTCTCTTTACTTTCTTTCCTTTTATGTACAATGTCTCTTCAGGACGTAGGCGATCAAGGCTCTCAACTTCTTACTATCCCTTTAAGATCCTTCCCTCTGCCAACTCCCACGTTCTGTAATCCACTGGCTTAAGCCCGCTAGGTATGTCATGGTCTCCTTTCCCTTGTCTCTCTTTACTTTCTTTCCTTTTATGTACAATGTCCCTTCAGGACGTAGGCGATCAAGTCTCTCAACTTCTTACTATCCCTTTAAGATCATTCCCTCTACCAACTCCCACGTTCTGTCATCCACTGGCTTAAGCCCGCTAGGTATGTCATGGTCTACTTTCCCTTGTCTCTCTTTACTTTCTTTCCTTTTATGTACAATGTCTCTTCAGGACGTAGGCGATCAAGGCTCTCAACTTCTTACTATCCCTTTAAGATCCTTCCCTCTGCCAACTCCCACGTTCTGTCATCCACTGGCTTAAGCCCGCGAGGTATGTCATGGTCTCCTTTCCGTTGTCTCTCTTTACTTTCTTTCCTTTTATGTAAAATGTCCCTTCAGGACGTAGGCGATCAAGGCACTCAACTTCTTACTATCCCTTTAAGATCCTTCCCTCTGCCAACTCCCACGTTCTGTCATCCACTGGCTTAAGCCCGATAGATATGTCATGGTCTCCTTTCCCTTGTCTCTCTTTACTTTCTTTCCTTTTATGTACAATGTCCCTTCAGGACGTAGGCGATCAAGGCTCTCAACTTCTTACTATCCCTTTAAGATCCTTCCCTCTGCCAACTCCCACGTTCTGTCATCCACCGGCTTAAGCCCGCTAGGTAGGTCTTGGTCTCCTTTCCCTTGTCTCTCTTTACTTTCTTTCCTTTTATGTACAATATCCTTTCAGGACGTAGGCGATCAAGGCTCTCAACTTATTACTATCCCTTTAAGATCCTTCCCTCTGCCAACTCCCACGTTCTGTCATCCACTGGCTTAAGCCCGCTAGGTATGTCATGGTCTCCTTTCCCTTGTCTCTCTTTACTTTCTTTCCTTTTATGTACAATATCCCTTCAGGACGTAGGCGATCAAGGCTCTCAACTTCTTACTATCCCTTTAAGATCCTTCCCTCTGCCAACTCCCACGTTCTGTCATCCACTGGCTTAAGCCCGCTAGGTAGGTCATGGTCTCCTTTCCCTTGTCTCTCTTTACTTTCTTTCCTTTTATGTACAATGTCCCTTCAGGACGTAGGCGATCAAGGCTCTCAACTTCTTACTATCCCTTTAAGATACTTCCCTCTGCCAACTCCCACGTTCTGTCATCCACTGGCTTAAGCCCGCTAGGTATGTCATGGTCTCCTTTCCCTTGTCTCTCTTTACTTTCTTTCCTTTTATGTACAATATCCTTTCAGGACGTAGGCGATCAAGGCTCTCAACTTCTTACTATCCCTTTAAGATCATTCCCTCTGCCAACTCCCACGTTCTGTCATCCACTGGCTTAAACCCGATAGGTATGTCATGGTCTCCTTTCCCTTGTCTCTCTTTACTTTCTTTCCTTTTATGTACAATGTCCCTTCAGGACGTAGGCGATCAAGGCTCTCAACTTCTTACTATCCCTTTAAGATCCTTCCCTCTGCCAACTCCCACGTTCTGTCATCCACTGGCTTAAGACCGCTAGGTATGTCATGGTCTCCTTTCCCTTGTCTCTCTTTACTTTCTTTCCTTTTATGTACAATGTCTCTTCAGGACGTAGGCGATCAAGGCTCTCAACTTCTTACTATCCCTTTAAGATCATTCCCTCTGCCAACTCCCACGTTCTGTCATCCACTGGCTTAAGCCCGCTAGGTATGTCATGGTCTCCTTTCCCTTGTCTCTCTTTACTTTCTTTCCTTTTATGTACAATGTCTCTTCAGGACGTAGGCGATCAAGGCTCTCAACTTCTTACTATCCCTTTAAGATCATTCCCTCTGCCAACTCCCACGTTCTGTCATCCACTGGCTTAAGCCCGCTAGGTATGTCATGGTCTCCTTTCCCTTGTCTCTCTTTACTTTCTTTCCTTTTATGTACAATGTCCCTTCAGGACGTAGGCGATCAAGGCTCTCAACTTCTTACTATCCCTTTAAGATCATTCCCTCTGCCAACTCCCACGTTCTGTCATCCACTGGCTTAAGCCCGCTAGGTATGTCATGGTCTCCTTTCCCTTGTCTCTCTTTACTTTCTTTCCTTTTATGTACAATGTCTCTTCAGGACGTAGGCGATCAAGGCTCTCAACTTCTTACTATCCCTTTAAGATCATTCCCTCTGCCAACTCCCATGTTCTGTCATCCACTGGCTTAAGCCCGCTAGGTATGTCATGGTCTCCTTTCCCTTGTCTCTCTTTACTTTCTTTCCTTTTATGTACAATGTCTCTTCAGGACGTAGGCGATCAAGGCTCTCAACTTCTTACTATCCCTTTAAGATCATTCCCTCTACCAACTCCCACGTTCTGTCATCCACTGGCTTAAGCCCGCTAGGTATGTCATGGTCTCCTTTCCCTTGTCTCTCTTTACTTTCTTTCCTTTTATGTACAATGTCTCTTCAGGACGTAGGCGATCAAGGCTCTCAACTTCTTACTATCCCTTTAAGATCATTCCCTCTGCCAACTCCCACGTTCTGTCATCCACTGGCTTAAGCCCGCTAGGTATGTCATGGTCTCCTTTCCCTTGTCTCTCTTTACTTTCTTTCCTTTTATGTACAATGTCTCTTCAGGACGTAGGCGATCAAGGCTCTCAACTTCTTACTATCCCTTTATGATCCTTCCCTCTGCCAACTCCCACGTTCTGTCATCCACTGGCTTAAGCCCGCTAGGTATGTCATGGTCTCCTTTCCCTTGTCTCTCTTTACTTTCTTTCCTTTTATGTACAATGTCCCTTCAGGACGTAGGCGATCAAGGCTCTCAACTTCTTACTATCCCTTTAAGATCCTTCCCTCTGCCAACTCCCACGTTCTGTCATCCACTGGCTTAAGCCCGCTAGGTAGGTCATGGTCTCGTTTCCCTTGTCTCTCTTTACTTTCTTTCCTTTTATGTACAATGTCCCTTCAGGACGTAGGCGATCAAGGCTCTCAACTTCTTACTATCCCTTTAAGATACTTCCCTCTGCCAACTCCCACGTTCTGTCATCCACTGGCTTAAGCCCGCGAGGTATGTCATGGTCTCCTTTCCCTTGTCTCTCTTTACTTTCTTTCCTTTTATGTACAATGTCCCTTCAGTACGTAGGCGATCAAGGCTCTCAACTTCTTACTATCCCTTTAAGATCCTTCCCTGTGCCAACTCCCACGTTCTGTCATCCACTGGCTTAAGCCCGCTAGGTATGTCATGGTCTTCTTTCCCTTGTCTCTCTTTACTTTCTTTCCTTTTATGTACAATATCCCTTCAGGACGTAGGCGATCAAGGCTCTCAACTTCTTACTATCCCTTTAAGATCCTTCCCTCTGCCAACTCCCACGTTCTGTCATCCACTGGCTTAAGCCCGCTAGGTAGGTCATGGTCACCTTTCCCTTGTCTCTCTTTACTTTCTTTCCTTTTATGTACAATGTCTCTTCAGGACGTAGGCGATCAAGGCTCTCAACTTCTTACTATCCCTTTAAGATCCTTCCCTCTGCCAACTCCCACGTTCTGTCATCCACTGGCTTAAGCCCGCTAGGTATGTCATGGTCTCCATTCCCTTGTCTCTCTTTACTTTCTTTCCTTTTATGTACAATTTCCCTTCAGGACGTAGGCGATCAAGGCTCTCAACTTCTTACTATCCCTTTAAGATCCTTCCCTCTGCCAACTCCCACGTTCTGTCATCCACTGGCTTAAGCCCGCTAGGTAGGTCATGGTCTCCTTTCCCTTGTCTCTCTTTACTTTCTTTCCTTTTATGTACAATTTCCCTTCAGGACGTAGGCGATCAAGGCTCTCAACTTCTTACTATCCCTTTAAGATCCTTCACTCTGCCAACTCCCACGTTCAGTCATCCACTGGCTTAAGCCCGCTAGGTATGTCATGGTCTCCTTTCCCTTGTCTCTCTTTACTTTCTTTCCTTTTATGTACAATATCCCTTCAGGACGTAGGCGATCAAGGCTCTCAACTTCTTACTATCCCTTTAAGATCCTTCCCTCTGCCAACTCCCACGTTCTGTCATCCACTGGCTTAAGCCCGCTAGGTATGTCATGGTCTCCTTTCCCTTGTCTCTCTTTACTTTCTTTCCTTTTATGTACAATTTCCCTTCAGGACGTAGGCGATCAAGGCTCTCAACTTCTTACTATCCCTTTAAGATCCTTCCCTCTGCCAACTCCCACGTTCTGTCATCCACTGGCTTAAGCCCGCTAGGTATGTCATGGTCTCCTTTCCCTTGTCTCTCTTTACTTTCTTTCCTTTTATGTACAATTTCCCTTCAGGACGTAGGCGATCAAGGCTCTCAACTTCTTACTATCCCTTTAAGATCCTTCCCTCTGCCAACTCCCACGTTCTGTCATCCACTGGCTTAAGCCCGCTAGGTATGTCATGGTCTCCTTTCCCTTGTCTCTCTTTACTTTCTTTCCTTTTATGTACAATTTCCCTTCAGGACGTAGGCGATCAAGGCTCTCAACTTCTTACTATCCCTTTAAGATCCTTCCCTCTGCCAACTCCCACGTTCTGTCATCCACTGGCTTAAGCCCGCTAGGTATGTCATGGTCTCCTTTCCCTTGTCTATCTTTACTTTCTTTCCTTTTATGTACAATGTCCCTTCAGGACGTAGGCGATCAAGGCTCTCAACTTCTAACTATCCCTTTAAGATCCTTCCCTCTGCCAACTCCCACGTTCTGTCATCCACTGGCTTAAGCCCGCTAGGTATGTCATGGTCTCCTTTCCCTTGTCTCTCTTTACTTTCTTTCCTTTTATGTACAATGTCTCTTCAGGACGTAGGCGATCAAGGCTCTCAACTTCTTACTATCCCTTTAAGATCCTTCCCTCTGCCAACTCCCACGTTCTGTCATCCACTGGCTTAAGCCCGCTAGGTATGTCATGGTCTCCTTTCCCTTGTCTCTCTTTACTTTCTTTCCTTTTATGTACAATGTCTCTTCAGGACGTAGGCGATCAAGGCTCTCAACTTCTTACTATCCCTTTAAGATCCTTCCCTCTGCCAACTCCCACGTTCTGTCATCCACTGGCTTAAGCCCGCTAGGTATGTCATGGTCTCCTTTCCCTTGTCTCTCTTTACTTTCTTTCCTTTTATGTACAATGTCTCTTCAGGACGTAGGCGATCAAGGCTCTCAACTTCTTACTATCCCTTTAAGATCCTTCCCTCTGCCAACTCCCACGTTCTGTCATCCACTGGCTTAAGCCCGCTAGGTATGTCATGGTCTCCTTTCCCTTGTCTCTCTTTACTTTCTTTCCTTTTATGTACAATGTCTCTTCAGGACGTAGGCGATCAAGGCTCTCAACTTCTTACTATCCCTTTAAGATCCTTCCCTCTGCCAACTCTCACGTTCTGTCATCCACTGGCTTAAGCCCGCTAGGTATGTCATGGTCTCCTTTCCCTTGTCTCTCTTTACTTACTTTCCTTTTATGTACAATGTCCCTTCAGGACGTAGGCGATCAAGGCTCTCAACTTCTTACTATCCCTTTAAGATCCTTCCCTCTGCCAACTCCCACGTTCTGTCATCCACTGGTTTAAGCCCACTAGGTATGTCATGGTCTCCTTTCCCTTGTCTCTCTTTACTTTCTTTCCTTTTATGTACAATGTCCCTTCAGGACGTAGGCGATCAAGGCTCTCAACTTCTTACTATCCCTTTAAGATCATTCCCTCTGCCAACTCCCACGTTCTGTCATCCACTGGCTTAAGCCCGCTAGGTATGTCATGGTCTCCTTTCCCTTGTCTCTCTTTACTTTCTTTCCTTTTATGTACAATGTCCCTTCAGGACGTAGGCGATCAAGGCTCTCAACTTCTTACTATCCCTTTAAGATCCTTCCCTCTGCCAACTCCCACGTTCTGTCATCCACTGGCTGAAGCCCGCTAGGTATGTCATGGTCTCCTTTCCCTTGTCTCTCTTTACTTTCTTTCCTTTTATGTACAATGTCCCTTCAGGACGTAGGCGATCAAGGCTCTCAACTTCTTACTATCCCTTTAAGATACTTCCCTCTGCCATCTCCCACGTTCTGTCATCCACTGCCTTAAGCCCGCGAGGTATGTCATGGTCTCCTTTCCCTTGTCTCTCTTTACTTTCTTTCCTTTTATGTACAATGTCCCTTCAGGACGTAGGCGATCAAGGCTCTCAACTTCTTACTATCCCTTTAAGATCCTTCCCTCTGCCAACTCCCACGTTCTGTAATCCACTGGCTTAAGCCCGCTAGGTATGTCATGGTCTCCTTTCCCTTGTCTCTCTTTACTTTCTTTCCTTTTATGTACAATATCCCTTCAGGACGTAGGCGATCAAGGCTCTCAACTTCTTACTATCCCTTTAAGATCCTTCCCTCTGCCAACTCCCATGTTCTGTCATCCCCTGGTTTAAGCCCACTAGGTATGTCATGGTCTCCTTTCCCTTGTCTCTCTTTACTTTCTTTCCTTTTATGTACAATGTCCCTTCAGGACGTAGGCGATCAAGGCTCTCAACTTCTTACTATCCCTTTAAGATCATTCCCTCTGCCAACTCCCACGTTCTGTCATCCACTGGCTTAAGCCCGCTAGGTAGGTCATGGTCTCCTTTCCCTTGTCTCTCTTTACTTTCTTTCCTTTTATGTACAATGTCCCTTCAGGACGTAGGCGATCAAGGCTCTCAACTTCTTACTATCCCTTTAAGATCCTTCCCTCTGCCAACTCCCACGTTCTGTCATCCACTGGCTTAAGCCCGCTAGGTATGTCATGGTCTCCTTTCCGTTGTCTCTCTTTACTTTCTTTCCTTTTATGTACAATGTCCCTTCAGGACGTAGGCGATCAAGGCTCTCAACTTCTTACTATCCCTTTAAGATCCTTCCCTCTGCCAACTCCCACGTTCTGTCATCCACTGGCTTAAGCCCGCTAGGTATGTCATGGTCTCCTTTCCCTTGTCTCTCTTTACTTTCTTTCCTTTTATGTACAATGTCTCTTCAGGACGTTGGCGATCAAGTCTCTCAACTTCTTACTATCACTTTAAGATCCTTCCCTCTGCCAACTCCCACGTTCTGTCATCCACTGGCTTAAGCCCGCTACTTATGTCATGGTCTCCTTTCCCTTGTCTCTCTTTACTTTCTTTCCTTTTATGTACAATGTCCCTTCAGGACGTAGGCGATCAAGTCTCTCAACTTCTTACTATCACTTTAAGATCCTTCCCTCTGACAACTCCCACGTTCTGTCATCCACTGGCTTAAGCCCGCTAGGTATGTCATGGTCTCCTTTCCCTTGTCTCTCTTTACTTTCTTTCCTTTTATGTACAATATCTCTTCAGGACGTAGGCGATCAAGGCTCTCAACTTCTTACTATCCGTTTAAGATCCTTCCCTCTGCCAACTCCCACGTTCTGTCATCCACTGGCTTAAGCCCGCTAGGTATGTCATGGTCTCCTTTCCGTTGTCTCTCTTTACTTTCTTTCCTTTTATGTACAATGTCTCTTCAGGACGTAGGCGATCAAGGCTCTCAACTTCTTACTATTCCTTTAAGATCCTTCCCTCTGCCAACTCCCACGTTCTGTCATCCACTGGCTTAAGCCCGCTAGGTATGTCATGGTCTCCATTCCCTTGTCTCTCTTTACTTTCTTTCCTTTTATGTACAATGTCTCTTCAGGACGTTGGCGATCAAGTCTCTCAACTTCTTACTATCCCTTTAAGATCCTTCCCTCTGCCAACTCCCATGTTCTGTCATCCCCTGGTTTAAGCCCACTAGGTATGTCATGGTCTCCTTTCCCTTGTCTCTCTTTACTTTCTTTCCTTTTATGTACAATGTCCCTTCAGGACGTAGGCGATCATGGCTCTCCACTTCTTACTATCACTTTAATATCCTTCCCTCTGCCAACTCCCACGTTCTGTCATCCACTGGCTTAAGCCCGCTAGGTATGTCATGGTCTCCTTTCCCTTGTCTCTCTTTACTTTCTTTACTTTTATGTACAATGTCCCTTCAGGACGTAGGCGATCATGGCTCTCCACTTCTTACTATCCCTTTTAAGTATCTTCCCTCTGCCAACTCCCACGTTCTGTCATCCACTGGCTTAAGCCCGCTAGGTATGTCATGGTCTCCTTTCCCTTATCTATCTTTACTTTCTTTCCTTTTATGTACAATGACCCTTCAGGTCGTAGGCGTTCAAGGCTCTCAACTTCTTACTATCACTTTCAGATCCTTCCCTCTGCCAACTCCCACGTTCTGTCATCCACTGGCTTAAGCCCGCTAGGTATGTCATGGTCTCCTTTCCCTTGTCTCTCTTTACTTTCTTTCCTTTTATGTACAATGTCCCTTCAGGACGTAGGCGATCAAGGCTCTCAACTTCTTACTATCCCTTTAAGATCCTTCCCTCTGCCAACTCCCACGTTCTGTCATCCACTGGCTTAAGCCCGCTAGGTATGTCATGGTCTCCTTTCCCTTGTCTCTCTTTACGTTCTTTCCTTTTATGTACAATGTCCCTTCAGGACGTAGGCGATCAAGGCTCTCAACTTCTTACTATCCCTTTAAGATCCTTCACTCTGCCAACTCCCACGTTCTGTCATCAACTGGCTTAAGCCCGCTAGGTATGTCATGGGCTGCTTTCCGTTGTCTCTCTTTACTTTCTTTCCTTTTATGTACAATGTCCCTTCAGGACGTAGGCGATCAAGGCTCTCAACTTCTTACTATCCCTTTAAGATCCTTCCCTCTGCCAACTCCCACGTTCTGTCATCCACTGGCTTAAGCCCGCTAGGTATGTCATGGTCTCCTTTCCCTTGACTCTCTTTACTTTCTTTCCTTTTATGTACAATGTCCCTTCAGGACGTAGGCGATCAAGTCTCTCAACTTCTTACTATCCCTTTAAGATCCTTCCCTCTGCCAACTCCCACGTTCTGTCATACACTGGCTTAAGCCCGCTAGGTATGTCATGGTCTCCTTTCCGTTGTCTCTCTTTACTTTCTTTCCTTTTATGTACAATGTCCCTTCAGGACGTAGGCGATCAAGGCTCTCAACTTCTTACTATCCCTTTAAGATCCTTCCCTCTGCCAACTCCCACGTTCTGTCATCCACTGGCTTAAGCCCGCTAGGTATGTCATGGTCTCCTTTCCCTTGTCTCTCTTTACGTTCTTTCCTTTTATGTACAATGTCCCTTCAGGACGTAGGCGATCAAGGCTCTCAACTTCTTACTATCCCTTTAAGATCCTTCACTCTGCCAACTCCCACGTTCTGTCATCCACTGGCTTAAGCCCGCTAGGTATGTCGTGGGCTGCTTTCCGTTGTCTCTCTTTACTTTCTTTCCCTTTATGTACAATGTCCCTTCAGGACGTAGGCGATCAAGGCTCTCAACTTCTTACTATCCCTTTAAGATCCTTCCCTCTGCCAACTCCCACGTTCTGTCATCCACTGGCTTAAGCCCGCTAGGTATGTCATGGTCTCCTTTCCCTTGACTCTCTTTACTTTCTTTCCTTTTATGTACAATGTCCCTTCAGGACGTAGGCGATCAAGTCTCTCAACTTCTTACTATCCCTTTAAGATCCTTCCCTCTGCCAACTCCCACGTTCTGTCATACACTGGCTTAAGCCCGCTAGGTATGTCATGGTCTCCTTTCCGTT
Organism: Acanthosepion lycidas; assembly: GCA_963932145.1. NCBI lineage: Eukaryota > Metazoa > Mollusca > Cephalopoda > Sepiida > Sepiidae > Acanthosepion > Acanthosepion lycidas. The sequence goes on along the minus strand of OZ010607.1, from coordinate 77,851,281 downwards.
GTCTCTCTTTACTTTCTTTCCTTTTATGTACAATGTCCCTTCAGGACGTAGGCGATCAAGGCTCTCAACTTCTTACTATCCCTTTAAGATCCTTCACTCTGCCAACTCCCACGTTCTGTCATCCACTGGCTTAAGCCCGCTAGGTATGTCATGGGCTGCTTTCCCTTGTCTCTCTTTACTTTCTTTCCTTTTATGTACAAGGTCCCTTCAGGACGTAGGCGATCAAGGCTCTCAACTTCTTACTATCCCTTTAAGATCCTTCCCTCTGCCAACTCCCACGTTCTGTCATCCACTGGCTTAAGCCCGCTAGGTATGTCATGGTCTCCTTTCCCTTGTCTCTCTTTACTTTCTTTCCTTTTATGTACAATGTCCCTTCAGGACGTAGGCGATCATGGCTCTCCACTTCTTACTATCACTTTAAGATCCTTCCCTCTGCCAACTCCCACGTTCTGTCATCCACTGGCTTAAGCCCGCTAGGTATGTCATGGTCTCCTTTCCCTTGTCTCTCTTTACTTTCTTTACTTTTATGTACAATGTCCCTTCAGGACGTAGGCGATCATGGCTCTCCACTTCTTACTATCCCTTTAAGATCCTTCCCTCTGCCAACTCCCACGTTCTGTCATCCACTGGCTTAAGCCCGCTAGGTATGTCATGGTCTCCTTTCCCTTATCTATCTTTACTTTCTTTCCTTTTATGTACAATGACCCTTCAGGACGTAGGCGATCAAGGCTCTCAACTTCTTACTATCACTTTCAGATCCTTCCCTCTGCCAACTCCCACGTTCTGTCATCCACTGGCTTAAGCCCGCTAGGTATGTCATGGTCTCCTTTCCCTTGTCTCTCTTTACTTTCTTTCCTTTTATGTACAATGTCCCTTCAGGACGTAGGCGATCAAGGCTCTCAACTTCTTACTATCACTTTAAGATGCTTCCCTCTGCCAACTCCCACGTTCTGTCATCCACTGGCTTAAGCCCGCTAGGTATGTCATGGTCTCCTTTCCCTTGTCTCTCTTTACGTTCTTTCCTTTTATGTACAATGTCCCTTCAGGACGTAGGCGATCAAGGCTCTCAACTTCTTACTATCCCTTTAAGATCCTTCACTCTGCCAACTCCCACGTTCTGTCATCAACTGGCTTAAGCCCGCTAGGTATGTCATGGGCTGCTTTCCGTTGTCTCTCTTTACTTTCTTTCCTTTTATGTACAATGTCCCTTCAGGACGTAGGCGATCAAGGCTCTCAACTTCTTACTATCCCTTTAAGATCCTTCCCTCTGCCAACTCCCACGTTCTGTCATCCACTGGCTTAAGCCCGCTAGGTATGTCATGGTCTCCTTTCCCTTGACTCTCTTTACTTTCTTTCCTTTTATGTACAATGTCCCTTCAGGACGTAGGCGATCAAGTCTCTCAACTTCTTACTATCCCTTTAAGATCCTTCTCTCTGCCAACTCCCACGTTCTGTCATCCACTGGCTTAAGCCCGCTAGGTATGTCATGGTCTCCTTTCCCTTGTCTCTCTTTACTTTCTTTCCTTTTATGTACAATGTCCCTTCAGGACGTAGGCGATCATGGCTCTCCACTTCTTACTATCCCTTTAAGATCCTTCCCTCTGCCAACTCCCACGTTCTGTCATCCACTGGCTTAAGCCCGCTAGGTATGTCATGGTCTCAATTCCCTTGTCTCTCTTTACTTTCTTTCCTTTTATGTACAATGTCCCTTCAGGACGTAGGCGATCATGGCTCTCCACTTCTTACTATCCCTTTAAGATCCTTCCCTCTGCCAACTCCCACGTTCTGTCATCCACTAGCTTAAGCCCGCTAGGTATGTCATGGTCTCCTTTCCCTTGTCTCTCTTTACTTTCTTTACTTTTATGTACAATGTCCCTTCACGACATAGGCGATCATGGCTCTCCACTTCTTACTATCCCTTTAAGATCCTTCCCTCTGCCAACTCCCACGTTCTGTCATCCACTGGCTTAAGCCCGCTAGGTATGTCATGGTCTCCTTTCCCTTGTCTCTCTTTACTTTCTTTACTTTTATGTACAATGTCCCTTCAGGACGTAGGCGATCATGGCTCACCACTTCTTACTATCCCTTTAAGATCCTTCACTCTGCCAACTCCCACGTTCTGTCATCCACTGGCTTAAGCCCGCTAGGTATGTCATGGTCTCATTTCCCTTGTCTCTCTTTACTTTCTTTCCTTTTATGTACAATGTCCCTTCAGGACGTAGGCGATCATGGCTCTCCACTTCTTACTATCCCTTTAAGATCCTTCCCTCTGCCAACTCCCACGTTCTGTCATCCACTGGCTTAAGCCCGCTAGGTATGTCATGGTCTCCTTTCCATTGTCTCTCTTTACTTTCTTTACTTTTATGTACAATGTCCCTTCAGGACGTAGGCGATCATGGCTCTCCACTTCTTACTATCCCTTTAAGATCCTTCCCTCTGCCAACTCCCACGTTCTGTCATCCACTGGCTTAAGCCCGCTAGGTAGGTCATGGTCTCCTTTCCCTTGTCTCTCTTTACTTTCTTTACTTTTATGTACAATGTCCCTTCAGGACGTAGGCGATCATGGCTCTCCACTTCTTACTATCCCTTTTAGATCCTTCCCTCTGCCAACTCCCACGTTCTGTCATCCACTGGCTTAAGCCCGCTAGGTATGTCATGGTCTCCTTTCCCTTGTCTCTCTTTACTTTCTTTACTCTTATGTACAATGTCCCTTCAGGACGTAGGCGATCATGGCTCTCCACTTCTTACTATCCCTTTTAGATCCTTCCCTCTGCCAACTCCCACGTTCTGTCATCCACTGGCTTAAGCCCGCTAGGTATGTCATGGTCTCCTTTCCCTTGTCTCTCTTTACTTTCTTTCCTTTTATGTACAATGTCCCTTCAGGACGTAGGCGATCATGGCTCTCCACTTCTTACTATCCCTTTAAGATCCTTCCCTCTGCCAACTCCCACGTTCTGTCATCCACTGGCATAAGCCCGCTAGGTATGTCATGGTCTCCTTTCCCTTGTCTCTCTTTACTTTCTTTACTTTTATGTACAATGTCCCTTCAGGACGTAGGCGATCATGGCTCTCCACTTCTTACTATCCCTTTTAGATCCTTCCCTCTGCCAACTCCCACGTTCTGTCATCCACTGGCTTAAGCCCGCTAGGTATGTCATGGTCTCCTTTCCCTTGTCTCTCTTTACTTTCTTTCCTTTTATGTACAATGTCCCATCAGGACGTAGGCGATCATGGCTCTCCACTTCTTACTATCCCTTTAAGATCCTTCCCTCTGCCAACTCCCACGTTCTGTCATCCACTGGCTTAAGCCCGCTAGGTATGTCATGGTCTCCTTTCCCTTGTCTCTCTTTACTTTCTTTCCTTTTATGTACAATGTCCCTTCAGGACGTAGGCGATCATGGCTCTCCACTTCTTACTATCCCTTTAAGATCCTTCCCTCTGCCAACTCCCACGTTCTGTCATCCACTGGCTTAAGCCCGCTAGGTATGTCATGGTCTCCTTTCCCTTGTCTCTCTTTACTTTCTTTCCTTTTATGTACAATGTCCCTTCAGGACGTAGGCGATCATGGCTCTCCACTTCTTACTATCCCTTTAAGATCCTTCCCTCTGCCAACTCCCACGTTCTGTCATCCACTGGCTTAAGCCCGCTAGGTATGTCATGGTCTCCTTTCCCTTGTCTCTCATTACTTTCTTTACTTTTATGTACAATGTCCCTTCAGGACGTAGGCGATCATGGCTCTCCACTTCTTACTATCCCTTTAAGATCCTTCCCTCTGCCAACTCCCACGTTCTGTCATCCACTGGCTTAAGCCCGCTAGGTATGTCATGGTCTCCTTTCCCTTGTCTCTCTTTACTTTCTTTCCTTTTATGTACAATGTCCCTTCAGGACGTAGGCGATCAAGGCTCTCAACTTCTTACTATCCCTTTAAGATCCTTCCCTCTGCCAGCTCCCACGTTCTGTCATCCACTGGCTTAAGCCCGCTAGGTAGGTCATGGTCTCCTTTCCCTTGTCTCTCTTTACTTTCTTTCCTTTTATGTACAATGTCCCTTCAGGACGTAGGCGATCATGGCTCTCCACTTCTTACTATCCCTTTAACATCCTTCCCTCTGCCAACTCCCACGTTCTGTCATCCACTGGCTTAAGCCCGCTAGGTAGGTCATGGTCTCCTTTCCCTTGTTTCTCTTTACTTTCTTTCCTTTTATGTACAATGTCCCTTCAGGACGTAGGCGATCATGGCTCTCCACTTCTTACTATCCCTTTAAGATCCTTCCCTCTGCCAACTCCCACGTTCTGTCATCCACTGGCTTAAGCCCGCTAGGTATGTCATGGTCTCCTTTCCCTTGTCTCTCTTTACTTTCTTTCCTTTTATGTACAATGTCCCTTCAGGACGTAGGCGATCATGGCTCTCCACTTCTTACTATCCCTTTAAGATCCTTCCGTCTGCCAACTCCCACGTTCTGTCATCCACTGGCTTAAGCCCGCTAGGTATGTCATGGTCTCCTTTCCCTTGTCTCTCATTACTTTCTTTACTTTTATGTACAATGTCCCTTCAGGACGTAGGCGATCATGGCTCTCCACTTCTTACTATCCCTTTAAGATCCTTCCCTCTGCCAACTCCCACGTTCTGTCATCCACTGGCTTAAGCCCGCTAGGTATGTCATGGTCTCCTTTCCCTTGTCTCTCTTTACTTTCTTTCCTTTTATGTACAATGTCCCTTCAGGACGTAGGCGATCAAGGCTCTCAACTTCTTACTATCCCTTTAAGATCCTTCCCTCTGCCAGCTCCCACGTTCTGTCATCCACTGGCTTAAGCCCGCTAGGTAGGTCATGGTCTCCTTTCCCTTGTCTCTCTTTACTTTCTTTCCTTTTATGTACAATGTCCCTTCAGGACGTAGGCGATCATGGCTCTCCACTTCTTACTATCCCTTTAAGATCCTTCCCTCTGCCAACTCCCACGTTCTGTCATCCACTGGCTTAAGCCCGCTAGGTAGGTCATGGTCTCCTTTCCCTTGTCTCTCTTTACTTTCTTTCCTTTTATGTACAATGTCCCTTCAGGACGTAGGCGATCATGGCTCTCCACTTCTTACTATCCCTTTAAGATCCTTCCCTCTGCCAACTCCCACGTTCTGTCATCCACTGGCTTAAGCCCGCTAGGTATGTCATGGTCTCCTTTCCCTTGTCTCTCTTTACTTTCTTTAATTTTATGTACAATGTCCCTTCAGGATGTAGGCGATCATGGCTCTCCACTTCTTACTATCCCTTTAAGATCCTTCCCTCTGCCAACTCCCACGTTCTGTCATCCACTGGCTTAAGCCCGCTAGGTATGTCATGGTCTCCTTTCCCTTGTCTCTCTTTACTTTCTTTCCTTTTATGTACAATGTCCCTTCAGGACGTAGGCGATCATGGCTCTCCACTTCTTACTATCCCTTTAAGAACCTTCCCTCTGCCAACTCCCACGTTCTGTCATCCACTGGCTTAAGCCCGCTAGGTATGTCATGGTCTCCTTTCCCTTGTCTCTCTTTACTTTCTTTCCTTTTATGTACAATGTCCCTTCAGGACGTAGGCGATCATGGCTCTCCACTTCTTACTATCCCTTTAAGATCCTTCCCTCTGCCAACTCCCACGTTCTGTCATCCACTGGCTTAAGCCCGCTAGGTATGTCATGGTCTCCTTTCCCTTGTCTATCTTTACTTTCTTTCCTTTTATGTACAATGTCCCTTCAGGACGTAGGCGATCATGGCTCTCCACTTCTTACTATCACTTTAAGATCCTTCCCTCTGCCAACTCCCACGTTCTGTCATCCACTGGCTTAAGCCCGCTAGGTATGTCATGGTCTCTTTTCCCTTGTCTCTCTTTACTTTCTTTACTTTTATGTACAATGTCCCTTCAGGACGTAGGCGATCATGGCTCTCCACTTCTTACTATCCCTTTAAGATCCTTCCCTCTGCCAACTCCCACGTTCTGTCATCCACTGGCTTAAGCCCGCTAGGTATGTCATGGTCTCCTTTCCCTTGTCTCTCTTTACTTTCTTTACTTTTATGTACAATGTCCCTTCAGGATGTAGGCGATCATGGCTCTCCACTTCTTACTATCCCTTTAAGATCCTTCCCTCTGCCAACTCCCACGTTCTGTCATCCACTGGCTTAAGCCCGCTAGGTATGTCATGGTCTCCTTTCCCTTGTCTCTCTTTACTTTCTTTCCTTTTATGTACAATTTCCCTTCAGGACGTAGGCGATCAAGGCTCTCAACTTCTTACTATCCCTTTAAGATCCTTCCCTCTGCCAACTCCCACGTTCTGTCATCCACTGGCTTAAGCCCGCTAGGTATGTCATGGTCTCCTTTCCCTTGTCTCTCTTTACTTTCTTTCCTTTTATGTACAATTTCCCTTCAGGACGTAGGCGATCAAGGCTCTCAACTTCTTACTGACCCTTTAAGATCCTTCCCTCTGCCAACTCCCACGTTCTGTCATCCACTGGCTTAAGCCCGCTAGGTATGTCATGGTCTCCTTTCCCTTGTCTCTCTTTACTTTCTTTCCTTTTATGTACAATTTCCCTTCAGGACGTAGGCGATCAAGGCTCTCAACTTCTTACTATCCCTTTAAGATCCTTCCCTCTGCCAACTCCCACGTTCTGTCATCCACTGGCATAAGCCCGCTAGGTATGTCATGGTCTCCTTTCCCTTGTCTCTCTTTACTTTCTTTCCTTTTATGTACAATGTCCCTTCAGTACGTAGGCGATCAAGGCTCTCAACTTCTTACTATCCCTTTAAGATCATTCCCTCTGCCAACTCCCACGTTCTGTCATCCACTGGCTTAAGCCCGCTAGGTATGTCATGGTCTCCTTTCCCTTGTCTCTCTTTACTTTCTTTCCTTTTATGTACAATGTCCCTTCAGGACGTAGGCGATCATGGCTCTCCACTTCTTACTATCCCTTTAAGATCCTTCCGTCTGCCAACTCCCACGTTCTGTCATCCACTGGCTTAAGCCCGCTAGGTATGTCATGGTCTCCTTTCCCTTGTCTCTCATTACTTTCTTTACTTTTATGTACAATGTCCCTTCAGGACGTAGGCGATCATGGCTCTCCACTTCTTACTATCCCTTTAAGATCCTTCCCTCTGCCAACTCCCACGTTCTGTCATCCACTGGCTTAAGCCCGCTAGGTATGTCATGGTCTCCTTTCCCTTGTCTCTCTTTACTTTCTTTCCTTTTATGTACAATGTCCCTTCAGGACGTAGGCGATCAAGGCTCTCAACTTCTTACTATCCCTTTAAGATCCTTCCCTCTGCCAGCTCCCACGTTCTGTCATCCACTGGCTTAAGCCCGCTAGGTAGGTCATGGTCTCCTTTCCCTTGTCTCTCTTTACTTTCTTTCCTTTTATGTACAATGTCCCTTCAGGACGTAGGCGATCATGGCTCTCCACTTCTTACTATCCCTTTAAGATCCTTCCCTCTGCCAACTCCCACGTTCTGTCATCCACTGGCTTAAGCCCGCTAGGTAGGTCATGGTCTCCTTTCCCTTGTCTCTCTTTACTTTCTTTCCTTTTATGTACAATGTCCCTTCAGGACGTAGGCGATCATGGCTCTCCACTTCTTACTATCCCTTTAAGATCCTTCCCTCTGCCAACTCCCACGTTCTGTCATCCACTGGCTTAAGCCCGCTAGGTATGTCATGGTCTCCTTTCCCTTGTCTCTCTTTACTTTCTTTAATTTTATGTACAATGTCCCTTCAGGATGCAGGCGATCATGGCTCTCCACTTCTTACTATCCCTTTAAGATCCTTCCCTCTGCCAACTCCCACGTTCTGTCATCCACTGGCTTAAGCCCGCTAGGTATGTCATGGTCTCCTTTCCCTTGTCTCTCTTTACTTTCTTTCCTTTTATGTACAATGTCCCTTCAGGACGTAGGCGATCATGGCTCTCCACTTCTTACTATCCCTTTAAGATCCTTCCCTCTGCCAACTCCCACGTTCTGTCATCCACTGGCTTAAGCCCGCTAGGTATGTCATGGTCTCCTTTCCCTTGTCTCTCTTTACTTTCTTTACTTTTATGTACAATGTCCCTTCAGGACGTAGGCGATCATGGCTCTCCACTTCTTACTATCCCTTTAAGATCCTTCCCTCTGCCAACTCCCACGTTCTGTCATCCACTGGCTTAAGCCCGCTAGGTATGTCATGGTCTCCTTTCCCTTGTCTATCTTTACTTTCTTTCCTTTTATGTACAATGTCCCTTCAGGACGTAGGCGATCATGGCTCTCCACTTCTTACTATCACTTTAAGATCCTTCCCTCTGCCAACTCCCACGTTCTGTCATCCACTGGCTTAAGCCCGCTAGGTATGTCATGGTCTCCTTTCCCTTGTCTATCTTTACTTTCTTTCCTTTTATGTACAATGTCCCTTCAGGACGTAGGCGATCATGGCTCTCCACTTCTTACTATCACTTTAAGATCCTTCCCTCTGCCAACTCCCACGTTCTGTCATCCACTGGCTTAAGCCCGCTAGGTATGTCATGGTCTCCTTTCCCTTGTCTCTCTTTACTTTCTTTCCTTTTATGTACAATTTCCCTTCAGGACGTAGGCGATCAAGGCTCTCAACTTCTTACTATCCCTTTAAGATCCTTCCCTCTGCCAACTCCCACGTTCTGTCATCCACTGGCATAAGCCCGCTAGGTATGTCATGGTCTCCTTTCCCTTGTCTCTCTTTACTTTCTTTCCTTTTATGTACAATGTCCCTTCAGTACGTAGGCGATCAAGGCTCTCAACTTCTTACTATCCCTTTAAGATCATTCCCTCTGCCAACTCCCACGTACTGTCATCCACTGGCTTAAGCCCGCTAGGTATGTCATGGTCTCCTTTCCCTTGTCTCTCTTTAATTTCTTTCCTTTTATGTACAATTTCCCTTCAGGACGTAGGCGATCAAGGCTCTCAACTTCTTACTATCCCTTTAAGATCCTTCCCTCTGCCAACTCCCACGTTCTGTCATCCACTGGCTTAAGCCCGCTAGGTATGTCATGGTCTCCTTTCCCTTGTCTCTCTTTACTTTCTTTCCTTTTATGTACAATTTCCCTTCAGGACGTAGGCGATCAAGGCTCTCAACTTCTTACTATCCCTTTAAGATCCTTCCCTCTGCCAACTCCAACGTTCTGTCATCCACTGGCTTAAGCCCACTAGGTATGTCATGGTCTCCTTTCCCTTGTCTCTCTTTACTTTCTTTCCTTTTATGTACAATGTCCCTTCAGGACGTAGGCGATCAAGGCTCTCAACTTCTTACTATCCCTTTAAGATCCTTCCCTCTGCCAACTCCCACGTTCTGTCATCCACTGGCTTAAGCCCGCTAGGTATGTCATGGTCTCCTTTCCCTTGTCTCTCTTTACTTTCTTTCCTTTTTTGTACAATGTCCCTTCAGGACGTAGGCGATCAAGGCTCTCAACTTCTTACTATCCCTTTAAGATCCTTCCCTCTGCCAACTCCCACGTTCTGTCATCCACTGGCTTAAGCCCGCTAGGTATGTCATGGTCTCCTTTCCCTTGTCTCTCTTTACTTTCTTTCCTTTTATGTACAATTTCCCTTCAGTACGTAGGCGATCAAGGGTCTCAACTTTTTATTATCCCTTTAAGATCCTTCCCTCTGCCAACTCCCACGTTCTGTCATCCACTGGCTTAAGCCCGCTAGGTATGTCATGGTCTCCTTTCCCTTGTCTCTCTTTACTTTCTTTCCTTTTATGTACAATGTCCCTTCAGGACGTAGGCGATCAAGGCTCTCAACTTCTTACTATCCCTTTAAGATCCTTCCCTCTGCCAACTCCCACGTTCTGTCATCCACTGGCTTAAGCCCGCTAGGTATGTCATGGTCTCCTTTCCCTTGTCTCTCTTTACTTTCTTTCCTTTTATGTACAATGTCTCTTCAGGACGTAGGCGATCAAGGCTCTCAACTTCTTACTATCCCTTTAAGATCCTTCCCTCTGCCAACTCCCACGTTCTGTCATCCACTGGCTTAAGCCCGCTAGGTATGTCATGGTCTCCTTTCCCTTGTCTCTCTTTACTTTCTTTCCTTTTATGTACAATGTCCCTTCAGGACGTAGGCGATCAAGGCTCTCAACTTCTTACTATCCCTTTAAGATCATTCCCTCTGCCAACTCCCACGTTCTGTAATCCACTGGCTTAAGCCCGCTAGGTATGTCATGGTCTCCTTTCCCTTGTCTCTCTTTACTTTCTTTCCTTTTATGTACAATGTCCCTTCAGGACGTAGGCGATCAAGGCTCTCAACTTCTTACTATCCCTTTAAGATCCTTCCCTCTGCCAACTCCCACGTTCTGTCATCCACTGGCTTAAGCCCGCTAGGTATGTCATGGTCTCCTTTCCCTTGTCTCTCTTTACTTTCTTTCCTTTTATGTACAATTTCCCTTCAGGACGTAGGCGATCAAGGCTCTCATCTTCTTACTATCCCTTTAAGATCCTTCCCTCTGCCAACTCCCACGTTCTGTCATCCACTGGCTTAAGCCCGCTAGGTATGTCATGGTCTCCTTTCCCTTGTCTCTCTTTACTTTCTTTCCTTTTATGTACAATTTCCCTTCAGTACGTAGGCGATCAAGGCTCTCAACTTCTTACTATCCCTTTAAGATCCTTCCCTCTGCCAACTCCCACGTTCTGTCATCCACTGGCTTAAGTCCGCTAGGTATGTCATGGTCTCCTTTCCCTTGTCTCTCTTTATTTCTTTCCTTTTATGTACAATTTCCCTTCAGGACGTAGGCGATCAAGGCTCTCAACTTCTTACTATCCCTTTAAGATCCTTCCCTCTGCCAACTCCCACGTTCTGTCATCCACTGGCTTAAGCCCGCTAGGTATGTCATGGTCTCCTTTCCCTTGTCTCTCTTTACTTTCTTTCCTTTTATGTACAATTTCCCTTCAGGACGTAGGCGATCAAGGCTCTCAACTTCTTACTATCCCTTTAAGATCCTTCCCTCTGCCAACTCCCACGTTCTGTCATCCACTGGCTTAAGCCCGCTGGGTATGTCATGGTCTCCTTTCCCTTGTCTCTCTTTACTTTCTTTCCTTTTATGTACAATGTCCCTTCAGTACGTAGGCGATCAAGGCTCTCAACTTCTTACTATCCCTTTAAGATCATTCCCTCTGCCAACTCCCACGTTCTGTCATCCAGTGGCTTAAGCCCGCTAGGTATGTCATGGTCTCCTTTCCCTTGTCTCTCTTTACTTTCTTTCCTTTTATGTACAATTTCCCTTCAGGACGTAGGCGATCAAGGCTCTCAACTTCTAACTATCCCTTTAAGATCCTTCCCTCTGCCAACTCCCACGTTCTGTCATCCACTGGCTTAAGCCTGCTAGGTAGGTCATGGTCTCCTTTCCCTTGTTTCTCTTTACTTTCTCTCCTTTTATGTACAATGTCCCTTCAGGACGTAGGCGATCAAGGCTCTCAACTTCTTACTATCCCTTTAAGATCCTTCCCTCTGCCAACTCCCACGTTCTGTCATCCACTGGCTTAAGCCCGCTAGGTATGTCATGGTCTCCTTTCCCATGTTTCTCTTTACTTTCTTTCCTTTTATGTACAATGTCCCTTCAGGACGTAGGCGATCAAGGCTCTCAACTTCTTACTATCCCTTTAAGATCCTTCCCTCTGCCAACTCCCACGTTCTGTCATCCACTGGCTTAAGCCTGCTAGGTAGGTCATGGTCTACTTTCCCTTGTTTCTCTTTACTTTCTCTCCTTTTATGTACAATGTCCCTTCAGGACGTAGGCGATCAAGGCTCTCAACTTCTTACTATCCCTTTAAGATCCTTCCCTCTGCCAACTCCCACGTTCTGTCATCCACTGGCTTAAGCCCGCTAGGTAGGTCATGGTCTCCTTTCCCTTGTTTCTCTTTACTTTCTTTCCTTTTATGTACAATGTCCCTTCAGGACGTAGGCGATCAAGGCTCTCAACTTCTTACTATCCCTTTAAGATCCTTCCCTCTGCCAACTCCCACGTTCTGTCATCCACTGGCTTAAGCCTGCTAGGTAGGTCATGGTCTCCTTTCCCTTGTTTCTCTTTACTTTCTTTCCTTTTATGTACAATGTCCCTTCAGGACGTAGGCGATCAAGGCTCTCAACTTCTTACTATCCCTTTAAGATCCTTCCCTCTGCCAACTCCCACGTTCTGTCATCCACTGGCTTAAGCCCGCTAGGTAGGTCATGGTCTCCTTTCCCTTGTTTCTCTTTACTTTCTTTCCTTTTATGTACAATGTCCCTTCAGGACGTAGGCGATCAAGGCTCTCAACTTCTTACTATCCCTTTAAGATCCTTCTCTCTGCCAACTCCCACGTTCTGTCATCCACTGGCTCAAGCCTGCTAGGTAGGTCATGGTCTCCTTTCCCTTGTTTCTCTTTACTTTCTCTCCTTTTATGTACAATGTCCCTTCAGGACGTAGGCGATCAAGGCTCTCAACTTCTTACTATCCCTTTAAGATCCTTCCCTCTGCCAACTCCCACGTTCTGTCATCCACTGGCTTAAGCCCGCTAGGTAGGTCATGGTCTCCTTTCCCTTGTTTCTCTTTACTTTCTTTCCTTTTATGTACAATGTCCCTTCAGGACGTAGGCGATCAAGGCTCTCAACTTCTTACTATCCCTTTAAGATCCTTCCCTCTGCCAACTCCCACGTTCTGTCATCCACTGGCTTAAGCCTGCTAGGTAGGTCATGGTCTCCTTTCCCTTGTTTCTCTTTACTTTCTTTCCTTTTATGTACAATGTCCCTTCAGGACGTAGGCGATCAAGGCTCTCAACTTCTTACTATCCCTTTAAGATCCTTCCCTCTGCCAACTCCCACGTTCTGTCATCCACTGGCTTAAGCCCGCTAGGTAGGTCATGGTTTCCTTTCCCTTGTTTCTCTTTACTTTCTTTCCTTTTATGTACAATGTCCCTTCAGGACGTAGGCGATCAAGGCTCTCAACTTCTTACTATCCCTTTAAGATCCTTCTCTCTGCCAACTCCCACGTTCTGTCATCCACTGGCTCAAGCCTGCTAGGTAGGTCATGGTCTCCTTTCCCTTGTTTCTCTTTACTTTCTCTCCTTTTATGTACAATGTCCCTTCAGGACGTAGGCGATCAAGGCTCTCAACTTCTTACTATCCCTTTAAGATCCTTCCCTCTGCCAACTCCCACGTTCTGTCATCCACTGGCTTAAGCCCGCTAGGTAGGTCATGGTCTCCTTTCCCTTGTTTCTCTTTACTTTCTTTCCTTTTATGTACAATGTCCCTTCAGGACGTAGGCGTTCAAGGCTCTCAACTTCTTACTATCCCTTTAAGATCATTCCCTCTGCCAACTCCCACGTTCTGTCATCCACTGGCTTAAGCCCGCTAGGTAGGTCATGGTCTCCTTTCACTTGTTTCTCTTTACTTTCTTTCCTTTTATGTACAATGTCCCTTCAGGACGTAGGCGATCAAGGCTCTCAACTTCTTACTATCCCTTTAAGATCCTTCCCTCTGCCAACTCCCACGTTCTGTCATCCACTGGCTTAAGCCCGCTAGGTAGGTCATGGTCTCCTTTCCCTTGTTTCTCTTTACTTTCTTTCCTTTTATGTACAATGTCCCTTCAGGACGTAGGCGATCAAGGCTCTCAACTTCTTACTATCCCGTTAAGATCCTTCCCTCTGCCAACTCCCACGTTCTGTCATCCACTGGCTTAAGCCTGCTAGGTAGGTCATGGTCTCCTTTCCCTTGTTTCTCTTTACTTTCTTTCCTTTTATGTACAATGTCCCTTCAGGACGTAGGCGTTCAAGGCTCTCAACTTCTTACTATCCCTTTAAGATCCTTCCCTCTGCCAACTCCCACGTTCTGTCATCCACTGGCTTAAGCCCGCTAGGTAGGTCATGGTCTCCTTTCACTTGTTTCTCTTTACTTTCTTTCCTTTTATGTACAATGTCCCTTCAGGACGTAGGCGATCAAGGCTCTCAACTTCTTACTATCCCTTTAAGATCCTTCCCTCTGCCAACTCCCACGTTCTGTCATCCACTGGCTTAAGCCCGCTAGGTAGGTCATGGTCTCCTTTCCCTTGTTTCTCTTTACTTTCTTTCCTTTTATGTACAATGTCCCTTCAGGACGTAGGCGATCAAGGCTCTCAACTTCTTACTATCCCTTTAAGATCCTTCCCTCTGCCAACTCCCACGTTCTGTCATCCACTGGCTTAAGCCTGCTAGGTAGGTCATGGTCTCCTTTCCCATGTTTCTCTTTACTTTCTTTCCTTTTATGTACAATGTCCCTTCAGGACGTAGGCGATCAAGGCTCTCAACTTCTTACTATCCCTTTAAGATCCTTCCCTCTGCCAACTCCCACGTTCTGTCATCCACTGGCTTAAGCCTGCTAGGTAGGTCATGGTCTCCTTTCCCTTGTTTCTCTTTACTTTCTCTCCTTTTATGTACAATGTCCCTTCAGGACGTAGGCGATCAAGGCTCTCAACTTCTTACTATCCCTTTAAGATCCTTCCCTCTGCCAACTCCCACGTTCTGTCATCCACTGGCTTAAGCCCGCTAGGTAGGTCATGGTCTCCTTTCCCTTGTTTCTCTTTACTTTCTTTCCTTTTATGTACAATGTCCCTTCAGGACGTAGGCGATCAAGGCTCTCAACTTCTTACTATCCCTTTAAGATCCTTCCCTCTGCCAACTCCCACGTTCTGTCATCCACTGGCTTAAGCCCGCTAGGTAGGTCATGGTCTCCTTTCCCTTGTCTCTCTTTACTTTCTTTCCTTTTATGTACAATGTCTCTTCAGGACGTAGGCGATCAAGGCTCTCAACTTCTTACTATCCCTTTAAGATCCTTCCCTCTGCCAACTCCCACGTTCTGTCATCCACTGGCTTAAGCCTGCTAGGTAGGTCATGGTCTCCTTTCCCTTGTTTCTCTTTACTTTCTTTCCTTTTATGTACAATGTCCCTTCAGGACGTAGGCGAACAAGGCTCTCAACTTCTTACTATCCCTTTAAGATCCTTCCCTCTGCCAACTCCCACGTTCTGTCATCCACTGGCTTAAGCCTGCTAGGTAGGTCATGGTCTCCTTTCCCTTGTTTCTCTTTACTTTCTTTCCTTTTATGTACAATGTCCCTTCAGGACGTAGCCGATCAAGGCTCTCAACTTCTTACTATCCCTTTAAGATCCTTCCCGCTGCCAACTCCCACGTTCTGTCATCCACTGGCTTAAGCCTGCTACGTAGGTCATGGTCTCCTTTCCCTTGTTTCTCTTTACTTTCTTTCCTTTTATGTACAATGTCCCTTCAGGACGTAGGCGATCAAGGCTCTCAACTTCTTACTATCCCTTTAAGATCCTTCCCTCTGCCAACTCCCACGTTTTGTCATCCACTGGCTTAAGCCCGCTACTTATGTCATGGTCTCCTTTCCCTTGACTCTCTTTACTTTCTTTCCTTTTATGTACATTGTCCCTTCAGGACGTAGGCGATCAAGGCTCTCAACTTCTTACTATCCCTTTAAGATCCTTCCCTCTGCCAACTCCCACGTTCTGTCATCCACTGGCTTAAGCCCGCTAGGTATGTCATGGTCTCCTTTCCCTTGTTTCTCTTTACTTTCTTTCCTTTTATGTACAATGTCCCTTCAGGACGTAGGCGATCAAGGCTCTCAACTTCTTACTATCCCTTTAAGATCCTTCCCTCTGCCAACTCCCACGTTCTGTCATCCACTGGCTTAAGCCCGCTAGGTAGGTCATGGTCTCCTTTCCCTTGTTTCTCATTACTTTCTTTCCTTTTATGTACAATGTCCCTTCAGGACGTAGGCGATCAAGGCTCTCAACTTCTTACTATCCCTTTAAGATCCTTCCCTCTGCCAACTCCCACGTTCTGTCATCCACTGGCTTAAGCCTGCTAGGTAGGTCATGGTCTCCTTTCCCTTGTTTCTCTTTACTTTCTTTCCTTTTATGTACAATGTCCCTTCAGGACGTAGGCGATCAAGGCTCTCAACTTCTTACTATCCCTTTAAGATCCTTCCCTCTGCCAACTCCCACGTTCTGTCATCCACTGGCTTAAGCCCGCTAGGTATGTCATGGTCTCCTTTCCCTTGTTTCTCTTTACTTTCTTTCCTTTTATGTACAATGTCCCTTCAGGACGTAGGCGATCAAGGCTCTCAACTTCTTACTATCCCTTTAAGATCCTTCCCTCTGCCAACTCCCACGTTCTGTCATCCACTGGCTTAAGCCCGCTAGGTATGTCATGGTCTCCTTTCCCTTGTTTCTCTTTACTTTCTTTCCTTTTATGTACAATGTCCCTTCAGGATGTAGGCGATCAAGGCTCTCAACTTCTTACTATCCCTTTAAGATCCTTCCCTCTGCCAACTCCCACGTTCTGTCATCCACTGGCTTAAGTCCGCTAGGTAGGTCATGGTCTCCTTTCCCTTGTTTCTCTTTACTTTCTTTCCTTTTATGTACAATGTCCCTTCAGGACGTAGGCGATCAAGGCTCGCAACTTCTTACTATCCCTTTAAGATCCTTCCCTCTGCCAACTCCCACGTTCTCTCATCCACTGGCTTAAGCCCGCTAGGTATGTCATGGTCTCCTTTCCCTTGTCTCTCTTTATTTTCTTTCCTTTTATGTACAATGTCCCTTCAGGACGTAGGCGATCAAGGCTCTCAACTTCTTACTATCACTTTAAGATCCTTCCCTCTGCCAACTCCCACGTTCTGTCATCCACTGGCTTAAGCCCGCTAGGTAGGTCATGGTCTCCTTTCCCTTGTTTCTCTTTACATTCTTTCCTTTTATGTACAATGTCCCTTCAGGACGTAGGCGATCAAGGCTCTCAACTTCTTACTATCCCTTTAAGATCCTTCCCTCTGCCAACTCCCGTGGTCTGTCATCCACTGGCTTAAGCCCGCTAGGTATGTCATGGTCTCCTTTCCCTTGTTTCTCTTTACTTTCTTTCCTTTTATGTACAATGTCCCTTCAGGACGTAGGCGATCAAGGCTCTCAACTTCTTACTATCCCTTTAAGATCCTTCCCTCTGCCAACTCCCACGTTCTGTCATCCACTGGCTTAAGCCCGCTAGGTAGGTCATGGTCTCCTTTCCCTTGTTTCTCTTTACTTTCTTTCCTTTTATGTACAATGTCCCTTCAGGACGTAGGCGATCAAGGCTCTCAACTTCTTACTATCCCTTTAAGATCCTTCCCTCTGCCAACTCCCACGTTCTGTCATCCACTGGCTTAAGCCCGCTAGGTATGTCATGGTCTCCTTTCCCTTGTCTCTATTTACTTTCTTTCCTTTTATGTACAATGTCCCTTCAGGACGTAGGCGATCAAGGCTCTCAACTTCTTACTATCCCTTTAAGATCCTTCCCTCTGCCAACTCCCACGTTCTGTCATCCACTGGCTTAAGCCCGCTAGGTATGTCATGGTCTCCTTTCCCTTGTCTCTCTTTACTTTCTTTCCTTTTATGTACAATGTCCCTTCAGGACGTAGGCGATCAAGGCTCTATAATTCTTACTATCCCTTTAAGATCCTTCCCTCTGCCAACTCCCACGTTCTGACATCCACTGGCTTAAGCCCGCTAGGTAGGTCATGGTCTCCTTTCCCTTGTTTCTCTTTACTTTCTTTCCTTTTATGTACAATGTCCCTTCAGGACGTAGGCGATCAAGGCTCTCAACTTCTTACTATCCCTTTAAGATCCTTCCCTCTGCCAACTCCCATGTTCTGTCATCCACTGGCTTAAGCCCGCTAGGTAGGTCATGGTCTCCTTTCCCTTGTCTCTCTTTACTTTCTTTCCTTTTATGTACAATGTCCCTTCAGGACGTAGGCGATCAAGGCTCTCAACTTCTTACTATCCCTTTAAGATCCTTCCCTCTGCCAACTCCCACGTTCTGTCATCCACTGGCTTAAGCCCGCTAGGTAGGTCATGGTCTCCTTTCCCTTGTCTCTCTTTACTTTCTTTCCTTTTATGTACAATGTCTCTTCAGGACGTAGGCGATCAAGGCTCTCAACTTCTTACTATCCCTTTAAGATCCTTCCCTCTGCCAACTCCCACGTTCTGTCATCCACTGGCTTAAGCCCGCTAGGTATGTCATGGTCTCCTTTCCCTTGTCTCTCTTTACTTTCTTTCCTTTTATGTACAATGTCCCTTCAGGACGTAGGCGATCAAGGCTCTATACTTCTTACTATCCCTTTAAGATCCTTCCCTCTGCCAACTCCCACGTTCTGTCATCCACTGGCTTAAGCCCGCTAGGTAGGTCATGGTCTCCTTTCCCTTGTTTCTCTTTACTTTCTTTCCTTTTATGTACAATGTCCCTTCAGGACGTAGGCGATCAAGGCTCTCAACTTCTTACTATCCCTTTAAGATCCTTCCCTCTTCCAAATCCCATGTTCTGTCATCCACTGGCTTAAGCCCGCTAGGTAGGTCATGGTCTCCTTTCCCTTGTCTCTCTTTACTTTCTTTCCCTTTATGTACAATGTCCCTTCAGGACGTAGGCGATCAAGGCTCTCAACTTCTTACTATCCCTTTAAGATCATTCCCTCTGCCAACTCCCACGTTCTGTCATCCACTGGCTTAAGCCCGCTAGGTATGTCATGGTCTCCTTTCCCTTGTCTCTCTTTACTTTCTTTCCTTTTATGTACAATGTCCCTTCAGGACGTAGGCGATCAAGGCTCTCAACTTCTTACTATCCCTTTAAGATCCTTCCCTCTGCCAACTCCCATGTTCTGTCATCCACTGGCTTAAGCCCGCTAGGTAGGTCATGGTCTCCTTTCCCTTGTCTCTCTTTACTTTCTTTCCTTTTATGTACAATGTCCCTTCAGGACGTAGGCGATCAAGGCTCTCAACTTCTTACTATCCCTTTAAGATCCTTCCCTCTGCCAACTCCGACGTTCTGTCATCCACTGGCTTAAGCCCGCTAGGTAGGTCATGGTCTCCTTTCCCTTGTCTCTCTTTACTTTCTTTCCTTTTATGTACAATGTCCCTTCAGGACGTAGGCGATCAAGGCTCTCAACTTCTTACTATCCCTTTAAGATCCTTCCCTCTGCCAACTCCCATGTTCTGTCATCCACTGGCTTAAGCCCGCTAGGTATGTCATGGTCTCCTTTCCCTTGTCTCTCTTTACTTTCTTTCCTTTTATGTACAATGTCTCTTCAGGACGTAGGCGATCAAGGCTCTCAACTTCTTACTATCCCTTTAAGATCCTTCCCTCTGCCAACTCCCACGTTCTGTCATCCACTGGCTTAAGCCCGCTAGGTATGTCATGGTCTCCTTTCCCTTGTCTCTCTTTACTTTCTTTCCTTTTATGTACAATGTCCCTTCAGGACGTAGCCGATCAAGGCTCTCAACTTCTTACTATCCCTTTAAGATCCTTCCCTCTGCCAACTCCCACGTTCTGTCATCCACTGGCTTAAGCCCGCTAGGTAGGTCATGGTCTCCTTTCCCTTGTCTCTCTTTACTTTCTTTCCTTTTATGTACAATGTCCCTTCAGGACGTAGGCGATCAAGGCTCTCAACTTCTTACTATCCCTTTAAGATCCTTCCCTCTGCCAACTCCCACGTTCTGCCATCCACAGGCTTAAGCCCGCTAGGTATGTCATGGTCTCCTTTCCCTTGTCTCTCTTTACTTTCTTTCCTTTTATGTACAATGCCCCTTCAGGACGTAGGCGATCAAGGCTCTCAACTTCTTACTATCCCTTTAAGATCCTTCCCTCTGCCAACTCCCACGTTCTGTCATCCACTGGCTTAAGCCCGCTAGGTAGGTCATGGTCTCCTTTCCCTTGTTTCTCTTTACTTTCTTTCCTTTTATGTACAATGTCTCTTCAGGACGTAGTCGATCAAGGCTCTCAACTTCTTACTATCCCTTTAAGTTCCTTCCCTCTGCCAACTCCCACGTTCTGTCATCCACTGGCTTAAGCCCGCTAGGTAGGTCATGGTCTCCTTTCCCTTGTCTCTCTTTACTTTCTTTCCTTTTATGTACAATGTCCCTTCAGGACGTAGGCGATCAAGGCTCTCAACTTCTTACTATCCCTTTAAGATCCTTCCCTCTGCCAACTCCCACGTTCTGTCATCCACTGGCTTAAGCCCGCTAGGTATGTCATGGGCTGCTTTCCCTTGTCTCTCTTTAATTTCTTTCCTTTTATGTACAATGTCCCTTCAGGACGTAGGCGATCAAGGCTCTCAACTTCTTACTATCCCTTTAAGATCCTTCCCTCTGCCAACTCCCACGTTCTGTCATCCACTGGCTTAAGCCCGCTAGGTAGGTCATGGTCTCCTTTCCCTTGTCTCTCTTTACTTTCTTTCCTTTTATGTACAATGTCCCTTCAGGACGTAGGCGATCAAGGCTCTCAACTTCTTACTATCCCTTTAAGATCCTTCCCTCTGCCAACTCCCACGTTCTGTCATCCACTGGCTTAAGCCCGCTAGGTAGGTCATGGTCTCCTTTCCCTTGTTTCTCTTTACTTTCTTTCCTTTTATGTACAATGTCTCTTCAGGACGTAGGCGATCAAGACTTTCAACTTCTTACTATCCCTTTAAGATCCTTCCCTCTGCCAACTCCCACGTTCTGTCATCCACTGGCTTAAGCCCGCTAGGTAGGTCATGGTCTCCTTTCCCTTGTTTCTCTTTACTTTCTTTCCTTTTATGTACAATGTCTCTTCAGGACGTAGGCGATCAAGGCTCTCAACTACTTACTATCCCTTTAAGATCCTTCCCTCTGCCAACCCCCCCTTTATGTCATCCACTGGCTTAAGCTCGCTAGGTATGTCATGGTCTCCTTTCCCTTGTCTCTCTTTACTTTCTTTCCTTTTATGTACAATGTCCCTTCAGGACGTAGGCGATCAAGGCTCTCAACTTCTTACTATCCCTTTAAGATCCTTCCCTCTGCCAACTCCCACGTTCTTTTATCCACTGGCTTAAGCCCGCTAGGTAGGTCATGGTCTCCTTTCCCTTGTTTCTCTTTACTTTCTTTCCTTTTATGTACAATGTCTCTTCAGGACGTAGGCGATCAAGGCTCTCAACTACTTACTATCCCTTTAAGATCCTTCCCTCTGCCAACTCCCACGTTCTGTCATCCACTGGCTTAACCCCGCTAGGTATGTCATGGTCTCCTTTCCCTTGTTTCTCTTTACTTTCTTTCCTTTTATGTACAATGTCCCTTCAGGACGTAGGCGATCAAGGCTCTCAACTACTTACTATCCCTTTAAGATCCTTCCCTCTGCCAACTCCCACGTTCTGTCATCCACTGGCTTAAACCCGCTAGGTAGGTCATGGTCTCCTTTCCCTTGTCTCTCTTTACTTTCTTTCCTTTTATGTACAATGTCCCTTCAGGACGTAGGCGATCAAGGCTCTCAACTACTTACTATCCCTTTAAGATCCTTCCCTCTGCCAACTCCCACGTTCTGTCATCCACTGGCTTAAACCCGCTAGGTAGGTCATGGTCTCCTTTCCCTTGTTTCTCTTTACTTTCTTTCCTTTTATGTACAATGTCTCTTCAGGACGTAGGCGATCAAGGCTCTCAACTACTTACTATCCCTTTAAGATCCTTCCCTCTGCCAACTCCCACGTTCTGTCATCCACTGGCTTAACCCCGCTAGGTATGTCATGGTCTCCTTTCCCTTGTTTCTCTTTACTTTCTTTCCTTTTATGTACAATGTCTCTTCAGGACGTAGGCGATCAAGGATCTCAACTTCTTACTATCCCTTTAAGATCCTTCCCTCTGCCAACTCCCACGTTCTGTCATCCACTGGCTTAAGCCCGCTAGGTAGGTCATGGTCTCCTTTCCCTTGTTTCTCTTGACTTTCTTTCCTTTTATGTACAATGTCCCTTCAGGACGTAGGCGATCAAGGCTCTCAACTGCTTACTATCCCTTTAAGATCCTTCCCTCTGCCAACTCCCACGTTCTGTCATGCACTGGCTTAAGCCCGCTAGGTATGTCATGGGCTGCTTTCCCTTGTCTCTCTTTACTTTCTTTCCTTTTATGTACAATGTCCCTTCAGGACGTAGGCGATCAAGGCTCTCAACTTCTTACTATCCCTTTAAGATCCTTCCCTCTGCCAACTCCCACGTTCTGTCATCCACTGGCTTAAGCCCGCTAGGTAGGTCATGGTCTCCTTTCCCTTGTTTCTCTTTACTTTCTTTCCTTTTATGTACAATGTCTCTTCAGGACGTAGGCGATCAAGGCTCTCAACTTCTTACTATCCCTTTAAGATCCTTCCCTCTGCCAACTCCCACGTTCTGTCATCCACTGGCTTAAGCCCGCTAGGTAGGTCATGGTCTCCTTTCCCTTGTTTCTCTTTACTTTCTCTCCTTTTATGTACAATGTCCCTTCAGGACGTAGGCGATCAAGGCTCTCAACTTCTTACTATCCCTTTAAGATCCTTCCCTCTGCCAACTCCCACGTTCTGTCATCCACTGGCTTAAGCCCGCTAGGTAGGTCATGGTCTCCTTTCCCTTGTTTCTCTTTACTTTCTTTCCTTTTATGTACAATGTCTCTTCAGGAAGTAGGCGATCAAGGCTCTCAACTTCTTACTATCCCTTTAAGATCCTTCCCTCTGCCAACTCCCACGTTCTGTCATCCACCGGCTTAAGCCTGCTAGGTAGGTCATGGTCTCCTTTCCCTTGTTTCTCTTTACTTTCTCTCCTTTTATGTACAATGTCCCTTCAGGACGTAGGCGATCAAGGCTCTCATCTTCTTACTATCCCTTTAAGATCCTTCCCTCTGCCAACTCCCACGTTTTGTCATGCACTGGCTTAAGCCCGCTAGGTATGTCATGGGATGCTTTCCCTTGTCTCTCTTTACTTTCATTCCTTTTATGTACAATGTCCCATCAGGACGTAGGCGATCAAGGCTCTCAACTTCTTACTATCCCTTTAAGATCCTTCCCTCTGCCAACTCCCACGTTCTGTCATCCACTGGCTTAAGCCCGCTAGGTATGTCATGGTCTCCTTTCCCTTGTTTCTCTTTACTTTCTTTCCTTTTATGTACAATGTCTCTTCAGGACGTAGGCGATCAAGGCTCTCAACTTCTTACTATCCCTTTAAGATCCTTCCCTCTGCCAACTCCCACGTTCTGTCATCCACTGGCTTAAGCCCGCTAGGTATGTCATGGTCTCCTTTCCCTTGTTTCTCTTTACTTTCTATCCTTTTATGTACAATGTCTCTTCAGGACGTAGGCGATCAAGGCTCTCAACTTCTTACTATCCCTTGAAGATCCTTCCCTCTGCCAACTCCCAAGTGCTGTCATCCACTGGCTTAAACCCTCTAGGTATGTCATGGTCTCCTTTCCCTTGTTTCTCTTTACTTTCTTTCCTTTTATGTACAATGTCTCTTCAGGACGTAGGCGATCAAGGCTCTCAACTTCTTACTATCCCTTTAAGATCCTTCCCTCTGCCAACTCCCACGTTCTGTCATCCACCGGCTTAAGCCTGCTAGGTAGGTCATGGTCTCCTTTCCCTTGTTTCTCTTTACTTTCTCTCCTTTTATGTACAATGTCCCTTCAGGACGTAGGCGATCAAGGCTCTCAACTTCTTACTATCCCTTTAAGATCCTTCCCTCTGCCAACTCCCACGTTTTGTCATGCACTGGCTTAAGCCCGCTAGGTATGTCATGGGCTGCTTTCCCTTGTCTCTCTTTACTTTCTTTCCTTTTATGTACAATGTCCCTTCAGGACGTAGGCGATCAAGGCTCTCAACTTCTTACTATCCCTTTAAGATCCTTCCCTCTGCCAACTCCCACGTTCTGTCATCCACTGGCTTAAGCCCGCTAGGTATGTCATGGTCTCCTTTCCCTTGTTTCTCTTTACTTTCTTTCCTTTTATGTACAATGTCTCTTCAGGACGTAGGCGATCAAGGCTCTCAACTTCTTACTATCCCTTTAAGATCCTTCCCTCTGCCAACTCCCACGTTCTGTCATCCACTGGCTTAAGCCCGCTAGGTATGTCATGGTCTCCTTTCCCTTGTTTCTCTTTACTTTCTTTCCTTTTATGTACAATGTCTCTTCAGGACGTAGGCGATCAAGGCTCTCAACTTCTTACTATCCCTTTAAGATCCTTCCCTCTGCCAACTCCCAAGTGCTGTCATCCACTGGCTTAAACCCTCTAGGTATGTCATGGTCTCCTTTCCCTTGTTTCTCTTTACTTTCTTTCCTTTTATGTACAATGTCTCTTCAGGACGTAGGCGATCAAGGCTCTCAACTTCTTACTATCCCTTTAAGATCCTTCCCTCTGCCAACTCCCACGTTCTGTCATCCACTGGCTTAAGCCCGCTAGGTAGGTCATGGTCTCCTTTCCCTTGTTTCTCTTTACTTTCTTTCCTTTTATGTACAATGTCTCTTCAGGACGTAGGCGATCAAGGCTCTCAACTTCTTACTATCCCTTTAAGATCCTTCCCTCTGCCAACTCCCACGTTCTGTCATCCACCGGCTTAAGCCTGCTAGGTAGGTCATGGTTTCCTTTCCCTTGTTTCTCTTTACTTTCTCTCCTTTTATGTACAATGTCCCTTCAGGACGTAGGCGATCAAGGCTCTCAACTTCTTACTATCCCTTTAAGATCCTTCCCTCTGCCAACTCCCACGTTTTGTCATGCACTGGCTTAAGCCCGCTAGGTATGTCATGGGCTGCTTTCCCTTGTCTCTCTTTACTTTCTTTCCTTTTATGTACAATGTCCCTTCAGGACGTAGGCGATCAAGGCTCTCAACTTCTTACTATCCCTTTAAGATCCTTCCCTCTGCCAACTCCCACGTTCTGTCATCCACTGGCTTAAGCCCGCTAGGTATGTCATGGTCTCCTTTCCCTCGTTTCTCTTTACTTTCTTTCCTTTTATGTACAATGTCTCTTCAGGACGTAGGCGATCAAGGCTCTCAACTTCTTACTATCCCTTTAAGATCCTTCCCTCTGCCAACTCCCACGTTCTGTCATCCACCGGCTTAAGCCTGCTAGGTAGGTCATGGTCTCCTTTCCCTTGTTTCTCTTTACTTTCTCTCCTTTTATGTACAATGTCCCTTCAGGACGTAGGCGATCAAGGCTCTCAACTTCTTACTATCCCTTTAAGATCCTTCCCTCTGCCAACTCCCACGTTTTGTCATGCACTGGCTTAAGCCCGCTAGGTATGTCATGGGCTGCTTTCCCTTGTCTCTCTTTACTTTCTTTCCTTTTATGTACAATGTCCCTTCAGGACGTAGGCGATCAAGGCTCTCAACTTCTTACTATCCCTTTAAGATCCTTCCCTCTGCCAACTCCCACGTTCTGTCATCCACTGGCTTAAGCCCGCTAGGTATGTCATGGTCTCCTTTCCCTTGTTTCTCTTTACTTTCTTTCCTTTTATGTACAATGTCTCTTCAGGACGTAGGCGATCAAGGCTCTCAACTTCTTACTATCCCTTTAAGATCCTTCCCTCTGCCAACTCCCACGTTCTGTCATCCACTGGCTTAAGCCCGCTAGGTATGTCATGGTCTCCTTTCCCTTGTTTCTCTTTACTTTCTTTCCTTTTATGTACAATGTCTCTTCAGGACGTAGGCGATCAAGGCTCTCAACTTCTTACTATCCCTTTAAGATCCTTCCCTCTGCCAACTCCCAAGTGCTGTCATCCACTGGCTTAAACCCTCTAGGTATGTCATGGTCTCCTTTCCCTTGTTTCTCTTTACTTTCTTTCCTTTTATGTACAATGTCTCTTCAGGACGTAGGCGATCAAGGCTCTCAACTTCTTACTATCCCTTTAAGATCCTTCCCTCTGCCAACTCCCACGTTCTGTCATCCACCGGCTTAAGCCTGCTAGGTAGGTCATGGTCTCCTTTCCCTTGTTTCTCTTTACTTTCTCTCCTTTTATGTACAATGTCCCTTCAGGACGTAGGCGATCAAGGCTCTCAACTTCTTACTATCCCTTTAAGATCCTTCCCTCTGCCAACTCCCACGTTTTGTCATGCACTGGCTTAAGCCCGCTAGGTATGTCATGGGCTGCTTTCCCTTGTCTCTCTTTACTTTCTTTCCTTTTATGTACAATGTCCCTTCAGGACGTAGGCGATCAAGGCTCTCAACTTCTTACTATCCCTTTAAGATCCTTCCCTCTGCCAACTCCCACGTTCTGTCATCCACTGGCTTAAGCCCGCTAGGTATGTCATGGTCTCCTTTCCCTTGTTTCTCTTTACTTTCTTTCTTTTTATGTACAATGTCTCTTCAGGACGTAGGCGATCAAGGCTCTCAACTTCTTACTATCCCTTTAAGATCCTTCCCTCTGCCAACTCCCACGTTCTGTCATCCACTGGCTTAAGCCCGCTAGGTATGTCATGGTCTCCTTTCCCTTGTTTCTCTTTACTTTCTTTCCTTTTATGTACAATGTCTCTTCAGGACGTAGGCGATCAAGGCTCTCAACTTCTTACTATCCCTTTAAGATCCTTCCCTCTGCCAACTCCCACGTTCTGTCATCCACTGGCTTAAGCCCGCTAGGTATGTCATGGTCTCCTTTCCCTTGTTTCTCTTTACTTTCTTTCCTTTTATGTACAATGTCTCTTCAGGACGTAGGCGATCAAGGCTCTCAACTTCTTACTATCCCTTTAAGATCCTTCCCTCTGCCAACTCCCACGTTCTGTCATCCACTGGCTTAAGCCCGCTAGGTATGTCATGGTCTCCTTTCCCTTGTTTCTCTTTACTTTCTTTCTTTTTATGTACAATGTCTCTTCAGGACGTAGGCGATCAAGGCTCTCAACTTCTTACTATCCCTTTAAGATCCTTCCCTCTGCCAACTCCCACGTTCTGTCATCCACTGGCTTAAGCCCGCTAGGTATGTCATGGTCTCCTTTCCCTTGTTTCTCTTTACTTTCTTTCCTTTTATGTACAATGTCTCTTCAGGACGTAGGCGATCAAGGCTCTCAACTTCTTACTATCCCTTTAAGATCCTTCCCTCTGCCAACTCCCACGTTCTGTCATCCACTGGCTTAAGCCCGCTAGGTATGTCATGGTCTCCTTTCCCTTGTTTCTCTTTACTTTCTTTCCTTTTATGTACAATGTCTCTTCAGGACGTAGGCGATCAAGGCTCTCAACTTCTTACTATCCCTTTAAGATCCTTCCCTCTGCCAACTCCCAAGTGCTGTCATCCACTGGCTTAAACCCTCTAGGTATGTCATGGTCTCCTTTCCCTTGTTTCTCTTTACTTTCTTTCCTTTTATGTACAATGTCTCTTCAGGACGTAGGCGATCAAGGCTCTCAACTTCTTACTATCCCTTTAAGATCCTTCCCTCTGCCAACTCCCACGTTCTGTCATCCACCGGCTTAAGCCTGCTAGGTAGGTCATGGTCTCCTTTCCCTTGTTTCTCTTTACTTTCTCTCCTTTTATGTACAATGTCCCTTCAGGACGTAGGCGATCAAGGCTCTCAACTTCTTACTATCCCTTTAAGATCCTTCCCTCTGCCAACTCCCACGTTTTGTCATGCACTGGCTTAAGCCCGCTAGGTATGTCATGGGCTGCTTTCCCTTGTCTCTCTTTACTTTCTTTCCTTTTATGTACAATGTCCCTTCAGGACGTAGGCGATCAAGGCTCTCAACTTCTTACTATCCCTTTAAGATCCTTCCCTCTGCCAACTCCCACGTTCTGTCATCCACTGGCTTAAGCCCGCTAGGTATGTCATGGTCTCCTTTCCCTTGTTTCTCTTTACTTTCTTTCTTTTTATGTACAATGTCTCTTCAGGACGTAGGCGATCAAGGCTCTCAACTTCTTACTATCCCTTTAAGATCCTTCCCTCTGCCAACTCCCACGTTCTGTCATCCACTGGCTTAAGCCCGCTAGGTATGTCATGGTCTCCTTTCCCTTGTTTCTCTTTACTTTCTTTCCTTTTATGTACAATGTCTCTTCAGGACGTAGGCGATCAAGGCTCTCAACTTCTTACTATCCCTTTAAGATCCTTCCCTCTGCCAACTCCCAAGTGCTGTCATCCACTGGCTTAAACCCTCTAGGTATGTCATGGTCTCCTTTCCCTTGTTTCTCTTTACTTTCTTTCCTTTTATGTACAATGTCTCTTCAGGACGTAGGCGATCAAGGCTCTCAACTTCTTACTATCCCTTTAAGATCCTTCCCTCTGCCAACTCCCACGTTCTGTCATCCACTGGCTTAAGCCCGCTAGGTATGTCATGGTCTCCTTTCCCTTGTTTCTCTTTACTTTCTTTCCTTTTATGTACAATGTCCCTTCAGGACGTAGGCGATCAAGGCTCTCAACTTCTTACTATCCCTTTAAGATCCTTCCCTCTGCCAACTCCCACGTTCTGTCATGCACTGGCTTAAGCCCGCTAGGTATGTCATGGGCTGCTTTCCCTTGTCTCTCTTTACTTACTTTCCTTTTATGTACAATGTCCCTTCAGGACGTAGGCGATCAAGGCTCTCAACTTCTTACTATCCCTTTAAGATCCTTCCCTCTGCCAACTCCCACGTTCTGTCATCCACTGGCTTAAGCCCGCTAGGTATGTCATGGTCTCCTTTCCCTTGTTTCTCTTTACTTTCTTTCCTTTTATGTACAATGTCTCTTCAGGACGTAGGCGATCAAGGCTCTCAACTTCTTACTATCCCTTTAAGATCCTTCCCTCTGCCAACTCCCACGTTCTGTCATCCACTGGCTTAAACCCGCTAGGTAGGTCATGGTCTCCTTTCCCTTGTTTCTCTTTACTTTCTTTCCTTTTATGTACAATGTCTCTTCAGGACGTAGGCGATCAAGGCTCTCAACTTCTTACTATCCCTTTAAGATCCTTCCCTCTGCCAACTCCCACGTTCTGTCATCCACTGGCTTAAACCCGCTAGGTAGGTCATGGAATCCTTTCCCTTGTTTCTCTTTACTTTCTTTCCTTTTATGTACAATGTCTCTTCAGGGCGTAGGCGATCAAGGCTCTCAACTTCTTACTATCCCTTTAAGATCCTTCCCTCTGCCAACTCCCACGTTCTGTCATCCACTGGCTTAAACCCGCTAGGTAGGTCATGGTCTCCTTTCCCTTGTTTCTCTTTACTTTCTTTCCTTTTATGTACAATGTCTCTTCAGGACGTAGGCGATCAAGGCTCTCAACTTCTTACTATCCCTTTAAGATCCTTCCCTCTGCCAACTCCCACGTTCTGTCATCCACTGGCTTAAACCCGCTAGGTAGGTCATGGTCTCCTTTCCCTTGTTTCTCTTTACTTTCTTTCCTTTTAGGTACAATGTCTCTTCAGGACGTAGGCGATCATGGCTCTCAACTTCTTACTATCCCTTTAAGATCCTTCCCTCTGCCAACTCCCACGTTCTGTCATCCACTGGCTTAAGCCCGCTAGGTAGGTCATGGTCTCCTTTCCCTTGTCTCTCTTTACTTTCTTTCCTTTTATGTACAATGTCCCTTCAGGACGTAGGCGATCAAGGCTCTCAACTTTTTACTATCCCTTTAAGATCCATCCCTCTGCCAACTCCCACGTTCTATCATCCACTGGCTTAAGCCCGCTAGGTATGTCATGGTCTCCTTTCCCTTGTCTCTCTTTACTTTCTTTCCTTTTATGTACAATGTCCCTTCAGGACGTAGGCGATCAAGGCTCTCAACTTCTTACTATCCCTTTAAGATCCTTCCCTCTGCCAACTCCCACGTTCTGTCATCCACTGGCTTAAGCCTACTAGGTATGTCATGGTCTCCTTTCCCTTGTCTCTCTTTACTTTCTTTCCTTTTATGTACAATGTCCCTTCAGGACGTAGGCGATCAAGGCTCTCAACTTCTTACTATCCCATTAAGATCCTTCCCTCTGCCAACTCCCACGTTCTGTCATCGACTGGCTTAAGCCCGCTAGGTATGTCATGGTCTCCTTTCCCTTGTCTCTCTTTACTTTCTTTCCTTTTATGTACAATGTCCCTTCAGGACGTAGGCGATCAAGGCTCTCAACTTCTTACTATCCCTTTAAGATCCTTCCCTCTGCCAACTCCCACGTTCTGTCATCCACTGGCTTAAGCCCGCTAGGTATGTCATGGTCTCCTTTCCCTTGTCTCTCTTTACTTTCTTTCCTTTTATGTACAATGTCCCTTCAGGACGTAGGCGATCAAGGCTCTCAACTTCTTACTATCCCATTAAGATCCTTCCCTCTGCCAACTCCCACGTTCTGTCATCGACTGGCTTAAGCCCGCTAGGTATGTCATGGTCTCCTTTCCCTTGTTTCTCTTTACTTTCTTTCCTTTTATGTACAATGTCTCTTCAGGACGTAGGCGATCAAGGCTCTCAACTTCTTACTATCCCTTTAAGATCCTTCCCTCTGCCAACTCCCACGTTCTGTCATCCACTGGCTTAAGCCCGCTAGGTATGTCATGGTCTCCTTTCCCTTGTTTCTCTTTACTTTCTTTCCTTTTATGTACAATGTCCCTTCAGGACGTAGGCGATCAAGGCTCTCAACTTCTTACTATCCCTTTAAGATCCTTCCCTCTGCCAACTCCCACGTTCTGTCATGCACTGGCTTAAGCCCGCTAGGTATGTCATGGGCTGCTTTCCCTTGTCTCTCTTTACTTACTTTCCTTTTATGTACAATGTCCCTTCAGGACGTAGGCGATCAAGGCTCTCAACTTCTTACTATCCCTTTAAGATCCTTCCCTCTGCCAACTCCCACGTTCTGTCATCCACTGGCTTAAGCCCGCTAGGTATGTCATGGTCTCCTTTCCCTTGTTTCTCTTTACTTTCTTTCCTTTTATGTACAATGTCTCTTCAGGACGTAGGCGATCAAGGCTCTCAACTTCTTACTATCCCTTTAAGATCCTTCCCTCTGCCAACTCCCACGTTCTGTCATCCACTGGCTTAAACCCGCTAGGTAGGTCATGGTCTCCTTTCCCTTGTTTCTCTTTACTTTCTTTCCTTTTATGTACAATGTCTCTTCAGGACGTAGGCGATCAAGGCTCTCAACTTCTTACTATCCCTTTAAGATCCTTCCCTCTGCCAACTCCCACGTTCTGTCATCCACTGGCTTAAACCCGCTAGGTAGGTCATGGAATCCTTTCCCTTGTTTCTCTTTACTTTCTTTCCTTTTATGTACAATGTCTCTTCAGGGCGTAGGCGATCAAGGCTCTCAACTTCTTACTATCCCTTTAAGATCCTTCCCTCTGCCAACTCCCACGTTCTGTCATCCACTGGCTTAAACCCGCTAGGTAGGTCATGGTCTCCTTTCCCTTGTTTCTCTTTACTTTCTTTCCTTTTATGTACAATGTCTCTTCAGGACGTAGGCGATCAAGGCTCTCAACTTCTTACTATCCCTTTAAGATCCTTCCCTCTGCCAACTCCCACGTTCTGTCATCCACTGGCTTAAACCCGCTAGGTAGGTCATGGTCTCCTTTCCCTTGTTTCTCTTTACTTTCTTTCCTTTTAGGTACAATGTCTCTTCAGGACGTAGGCGATCATGGCTCTCAACTTCTTACTATCCCTTTAAGATCCTTCCCTCTGCCAACTCCCACGTTCTGTCATCCACTGGCTTAAGCCCGCTAGGTAGGTCATGGTCTCCTTTCCCTTGTCTCTCTTTACTTTCTTTCCTTTTATGTACAATGTCCCTTCAGGACGTAGGCGATCAAGGCTCTCAACTTTTTACTATCCCTTTAAGATCCATCCCTCTGCCAACTCCCACGTTCTATCATCCACTGGCTTAAGCCCGCTAGGTATGTCATGGTCTCCTTTCCCTTGTCTCTCTTTCGTTTCTTTCCTTTTATGTACAATGTCCCATCAGGACGTAGGCGATCATGGCTCTCCACTTCTTACTATCCCTTTAAGATCCTTCCCTCTGCCAACTCCCACATTCTGTCATCCACTGGCTTAAGCCTACTAGGTATGTCATGGTCTCCTTTCCCTTGTCTCTCTTTACTTTCTTTCCTTTTATTTACAATGTCCCTTCAGGACGTAGGCGACATGGCTCTCCATTTCTTACTATCCCTTTAAGATCCTTCACTCTGCCAACTCCCACGTTCTGTCATCCACTGGCTTAAGCCCGCTAGGTATGTCATGGTCTCCTTTCCCTTGTCTCTCTTTACTTTCTTTCCTTTTATGTACAATGTCCCTTCAGGACGTAGGCGATCAAGGCTCTCAACTTCTTACTATCCCTTTAAGATCCTTCCCTCTGCCAACTCCCACGTTCTGTCATCCACTGGCTTAAGCCCGCTAGGTATGTCATGGTCTCCTTTCCCTTGTCTCTCTTTACTTTCTTTCCTTTTATGTACAATGTCCCTTCAGGACGTAGGCGATCAAGGCTCTCAACTTCTTACTATCCCATTAAGATCCTTCCCTCTGCCAACTCCCACGTTCTGTCATCGACTGGCTTAAGCCCGCTAGGTATGTCATGGTCTCCTTTCCCTTGTTTCTCTTTACTTTCTTTCCTTTTATGTACAATGTCTCTTCAGGACGTAGGCGATCAAGGCTCTCAACTTCTTACTATCCCTTTAAGATCCTTCCCTCTGCCAACTCCCACGTTCTGTCATCCACTGGCTTAAGCCCGCTAGGTAGGTCATGGTCTCCTTTCCCTTGTTTCTCTTGACTTTCTTTCCTTTTATGTACAATGTCCCTTCAGGACGTAGGCGATCAAGGCTCTCAACTTCTTACTATCCCTTTAAGATCCTTCCCTCTGCCAACTCCCACCTTCTGTCATGCACTGGCTTAAGCCCGCTAGGTATGTCATGGGCTGCTTTCCCTTGTCTCTCTTTACTTTCTTTCCTTTTATGTACAATGTCATTCAGGACGTAGGCGATCAAGGCTCTCAACTTCTTACTATCCCTTTAAGATCCTTCCCTCTGCAGACTCCCACGTTCTGTCATCCACTGGCTTAAGCCCGCTAGGTAGGTCATGGTCTCCTTTCCCTTGTTTCTCTTTACTTTCTTTCCTTTTATGTACAATGTCTCTTCAGGACGTAGGCGATCAAGGCTCTCAACTTCTTACTATCCCTTTAAGATCCTTCCCTCTGCCAACTCCCACGTTCTGTCATCCACTGGCTTAAGCCCGCTAGGTAGGTCATGGTCTCCTTTCCCTTGTTTCTCTTTACTTTCTCTCCTTTTATGTACAATGTCCCTTCAGGACGTAGGCGATCAAGGCTCTCAACTTCTTACTATCCCTTTAAGATCCTTCCCTCTGCCAACTCCCACGTTCTGTCATCCACTGGCTTAAGCCCGCTAGGTAGGTCATGGTCTCCTTTCCCTTGTTTCTCTTTACTTTCTTTCCTTTTATGTACAATGTCTCTTCAGGACGTAGGCGATCAAGGCTCTCAACTTCTTACTATCCCTTTAAGATCCTTCCCTCTGCCAACTCCCACGTTCTGTCATCCACCGGCTTAAGCCTGCTAGGTAGGTCATGGTCTCCTTTCCCTTGTTTCTCTTTACTTTCTCTCCTTTTATGTACAATGTCCCTTCAGGACGTAGGCGATCAAGGCTCTCAACTTCTTACTATCCCTTTAAGATCCTTCCCTCTGCCAACTCCCACGTTCTGTCATGCACTGGCTTAAGCCCGCTAGGTATGTCATGGGCTGCTTTCCCTTGTCTCTCTTTACTTTCTTTCCTTTTATGTACAATGTCCCTTCAGGACGTAGGCGATCAAGGCTCTCAACTTCTTACTATCCCTTTAAGATCCTTCCCTCTGCCAACTCCCACGTTCTGTCATCCACTGGCTTAAGCCCGCTAGGTATGTCATGGTCTCCTTTCCCTTGTTTCTCTTTACTTTCTTTCCTTTTATGTACAATGTCTCTTCAGGACGTAGGCGATCAAGGCTCTCAACTTCTTACTATCCCATTAAGATCCTTCCCTCTGCCAACTCCCACGTTCTGTCATCCACTGGCTTAAGCCCGCTAGGTATGTCATGGTCTCCTTTCCCTTGTTTCTCTTTACTTTCTTTCCTTTTATGTACAATGTCTCTTCAGGACGTAGGCGATCAAGGCTCTCAACTTCTTACTATCCCTTTAAGATCCTTCCCTCTGCCAACTCCCACGTTCTGTCATCCACTGGCTTAAACCCGCTAGGTAGGTCATGGTCTCCTTTCCCTTGTTTCTCTTTACTTTCTTTCCTTTTAGGTACAATGTCTCTTCAGGACGTAGGCGATCATAGCTCTCAACTTCTTACTATCCCTTTAAGATCCTTCCCTCTGCCAACTCCCACGTTCTGTCATCCACTGGCTTAAGCCCGCTAGGTAGGTCATGGTCTCCTTTCCCTTGTCTCTCTTTACTTTCTTTCCTTTTATGTACAATGTCCCTTCAGGACGTAGGCGATCAAGGCTCTCAACTTTTTACTATCCCTTTAAGATCCATCCCTCTGCCAACTCCCACGTTCTATCATCCACTGGCTTAAGCCCGCTAGGTATGTCATGGTCTCCTTTCCCTTGTCTCTCTTTCGTTTCTTTCCTTTTATGTACAATGTCCCATCAGGACGTAGGCGATCATGGCTCTCCACTTCTTACTATCCCTTTAAGATCCTTCCCTCTGCCAACTCCCACATTCTGTCATCCACTGGGTTAAGCCTACTAGGTATGTCATGGTCTCCTTTCCCTTGTCTCTCTTTACTTTCTTTCCTTTTATGTACAATGTCCCTTCAGGACGTAGGCGACATGGCTCTCCATTTCTTACTATCCCTTTAAGATCCTTCACTCTGCCAACTCCCACGTTCTGTCATCCACTGGCTTAAGCCCGCTAGGTATGTCATGGTCTCCTTTCCCTTGTCTCTCTTTACTTTCTTTCCTTTTATGTACAATGTCCCTTCAGGACGTAGGCGATCAAGGCTCTCAACTTCTTACTATCCCTTTAAGATCCTTCCCTCTGCCAACTCCCACGTTCTGTCATCCACTTGCTTAAGCCCGCTAGGTATGTCATGGTCTCCTTTCCCTTGTCTCTCTTTACTTTCTTTCCTTTTATGTACAATGTCCCTTCAGGACGTAGGCGATCAAGGCTCTCAACTTCTTACTATCCCATTAAGATCCTTCCCTCTGCCAACTCCCACGTTCTGTCATCGACTGGCTTAAGCCCGCTAGGTATGTCATGGTCTCCTTTCCCTTGTCTCTCTTTACTTTCTTTCCTTTTATGTACAATGTCACTTCAGGACGTAGGCTATCAAGGCTCTCAACTTTTTACTATCCCTTTAAGATCCATCCCTCTGCCAACTCACACTTTCTGTCATCCACTGGCTTAAGCCCGCTAGGTATGTCATGGTCTCCTTTCCCTTGTCTCTCTTTCGTTTCTTTCCTTTTATGTACAATGTCCCATCAGGACGTAGGCGATCATGGCTCTCCACTTCTTACTATCCCATTAAGATCCTTCCCTCTGCCAACTCCCACGTTCTGTCATCCACTGGCTTAAGCCCGCTAGGTATGTCATGGTCTCCTTTCCCTTGTCTCTCTTTACTTTCTTTCCTTTTATGTACAATGTCCCTTCAGGACGTAGGCGATCATGGCTCTCCATTTTTTACTATCCCTTTAAGATCCTTCCCTCTGCCAACTCCCACGTTCTGTCATCCACTGGCTTAAGCCCACTAGGTATGTCATGGTCTCCTTTCCCTTGTCTCTCTTTACTTTCTTTCCTTTTATGTACAATGTCCCTTCAGGACGTAGGCGATCATGGCTCTCCATTTCTTACTATCCCTTTAAGATCCTTCCCTCTGCCAACTCCCACGTTCTGTCATCCACTGGCTTAAGCCCACTAGGTATGTCATGGTCTCCTTTCCCTTGTCTCTCTTTACTTTCTTTCCTTTTATGTACAATGTCCCTTCAGGACGTAGGCGATCATGGCTCTCCATTTCTTACTATCCCTTTAAGATCCTTCCCTCTGCCAACTCCCACGTTCTGTCATCCACTGGCTTAAGCCCGCTAGGTATGTCATGGTCTCCTTTCCCTTGTCTCTCTTTACTTTCTTTCCTTTTATGTACAATGTCCCTTCAGGACGTAGGCGATCATGGCTCTCAACTTCTCCCTATCCCTTTAAGATCCTTCCCTCTGCCAACTCCGACGTTCTGTCATCGACTGGCTTAAGCCCGCTAGGTATGTCATGGTCTCCTTTCCCTTGTCTCTCCTTACTTTCTTTCCTTTTATGTACAATGTCCCTTCAGGACGTAGGCGATCAAGGCTCTCAACTTCTTACTATCCCTTTAAGATCCTTCCCTCTGCCAACTCCCACGGTCTGTCATCCACTGGCTTAAGCCCGCTAGGTATGTCATGGTCTCCTTTCCCTTGTCTCTCTTTACTTTCTTTCCTTTTATGTACAATGTCCCTTCAGGACGTAGGCGATCAAGGCTCTCAACTTCTTACTATCCCTTTAAGATCCTTCCCTCTGCCAACTCCCACGGTCTGTCATCCACTGGCTTAAGCCCCCTAGGTATGTCATGGTCTCCTTTCCCTTGTCTCTCTTTACTTTCTTTCCTTTTATGTACAATGTCCCTTCAGGACGTAGGCGATCAAGGCTCTCAACTTCTTACTATCCCTTTAAGATCCTTCCCTCTGCCAACTCCCACGTTCTGTCATCCACTGGCTTAAGCCCGCTAGGTATGTCATGGTCTCCTTTCCCTTGTCTCTCTTTACTTTCTTTCCTTTTATGTACAATGTCCCATCAGGACGTAGGCGATCAAGGCTCTCAACTTCTTACTATCCCTTTAAGATCCTTCCCTCTGCCAACTCCCACGTTCTGTTATCCACTGGCTTAAGACTGCTAGGTATGTCATGGGCTGCTTTCCCTTGTCTCTATTTCCTTTCTTTCCTTTTATGTACCATGTCCCTTCAGGACGTAGGCGATCATGGCTCTCCACTTCTTACTATCCCTTTAAGATCCTTCCCTCTCCCAACTCCCACGTTCTGTCATCCACTGGTTTAAGCCCGCTAGGTATGTCATGGGCTGCTTTCCCTTGTCTCTATTTCCTTTCTTTCCTTTTATGTACCATGTCCCTTCAGGATGTAGGCGATCAAGGCTCTCAACTTCTTACTATCCCTTTAAGATCCTTCCCTCTGCCAACTCCCACGTTCTGTCATCCACTGGCTTAAACCCGCTAGGTATGTCATGGTCTCCTTTCCCTTGTCTCTCTTTACTTTCTTTCCTTTTATGTACAATGTCCCTTCAGGACGTAGGCGATCATGGCTCTCAACTTCTTACTATCCCTTTAAGATCCTTCCCTCTGCCAACTCCGACGTTCTGTCATCGACTGGCTTGAGCCCGCTAGGTATGTCATGGTCTCCTTTCCCTTGTCTCTCTTTACTTTCTTTCCTTTTATGTACAATGTCCCTTCAGGACGTAGGCGATCAAGTCTCTCAACTTCTTACTATCCCTTTAAGATCCTTCCCTCTGCCAACTCCCACGTTCTGTCATCCACTGGCTTAAGCCCGCTAGGTATGTCATGGTCTCCTTTCCCTTGCCTCTCTTTACTTTCTTTCCTTTTATGTACAATGTCCCTTCAGGACGTAGGCGATCATGGCTCTCCATTTTTTACTATCCCTTTAAGATCCTTCCCTCTGCCAACTCCCACGTTCTGTCATCCACTGGCTTAAGCCCACTAGGTATGTCATGGTCTCCTTTCCCTTGTCTCTCTTTACTTTCTTTCCTTTTATGTACAATGTCCCTTCAGGACGTAGGCGATCATGGCTCTCCATTTCTTACTATCCCTTTAAGATCCTTCCCTCTGCCAACTCCCACGTTCTGTCATCCACTGGCTTAAGCCCACTAGGTATGTCATGGTCTCCTTTCCCTTGTCTCTCTTTACTTTCTTTCCTTTTATGTACAATGTCCCTTCAGGACGTAGGCGATCATGGCTCTCCATTTCTTACTATCCCTTTAAGATCCTTCCCTCTGCCAACTCCCACGTTCTGTCATCCACTGGCTTAAGCCCACTAGGTATGTCATGGTCTCCTTTCCCTTGTCTCTCTTTACTTTCTTTCCTTTTATGTACAATGTCCCTTCAGGACGTAGGCGATCATGGCTCTCCATTTTTTACTATCCCTTTAAGATCCTTCCCTCTGCCAACTCCCACGTTCTGTCATCCACTGGCTTAAGCCCACTAGGTATGTCATGGTCTCCTTTCCCTTGTCTCTCTTTACTTTCTTTCCTTTTATGTACAATGTCCCTTCAGGACGTAGGCGATCATGGCTCTCCATTTCTTACTATCCCTTTAAGATCCTTCCCTCTGCCAACTCCCACGTTCTGTCATCCACTGGCTTAAGCCCACTAGGTATGTCATGGTCTCCTTTCCCTTGTCTCTCTTTACTTTCTTTCCTTTTATGTACAATGTCCCTTCAGGACGTAGGCGATCATGGCTCTCCATTTCTTACTATCCCTTTAAGATCCTTCCCTCTGCCAACTCCCACGTTCTGTCATCCACTGGCTTAAGCCCGCTAGGTATGTCATGGTCTCCTTTCCCTTGTCTCTCTTTACTTTCTTTCCTTTTATGTACAATGTCCCTTCAGGACGTAGGCGATCATGGCTCTCAACTTCTCCCTATCCCTTTAAGATCCTTCCCTCTGCCAACTCCGACGTTCTGTCATCGACTGGCTTAAGCCCGCTAGGTATGTCATGGTCTCCTTTCCCTTGTCTCTCCTTACTTTCTTTCCTTTTATGTACAATGTCCCTTCAGGACGTAGGCGATCAAGGCTCTCAACTTCTTACTATCCCTTTAAGATCCTTCCCTCTGCCAACTCCCACGGTCTGTCATCCACTGGCTTAAGCCCGCTAGGTATGTCATGGTCTCCTTTCCCTTGTCTCTCTTTACTTTCTTTCCTTTTATGTACAATGTCCCTTCAGGACGTAGGCGATCAAGGCTCTCAACTTCTTACTATCCCTTTAAGATCCTTCCCTCTGCCAACTCCCACGGTCTGTCATCCACTGGCTTAAGCCCCCTAGGTATGTCATGGTCTACTTTCCCTTGTCTCTCTTTACTTTCTTTCCTTTTATGTACAATGTCCCTTCAGGACGTAGGCGATCAAGGCTCTCAACTTCTTACTATCCCTTTAAGATCCTTCCCTCTGCCAACTCCCACGTTCTGTCATCCACTGGCTTAAGCCCGCTAGGTATGTCATGGTCTCCTTTCCCTTGTCTCTCTTTACTTTCTTTCCTTTTATGTACAATGTCCCATCAGGACGTAGGCGATCAAGGCTCTCAACTTCTTACTATCCCTTTAAGATCCTTCCCTCTGCCAACACCCACGTTCTGTTATCCACTGGCTTAAGACTGCTAGGTATGTCATGGGCTGCTTTCCCTTGTCTCTATTTCCTTTCTTTCCTTTTATGTACCATGTCCCTTCAGGACGTAGGCGATCATGGCTCTCCACTTCTTACTATCCCTTTAAGATCCTTCCCTCTCCCAACTCCCACGTTCTGTCATCCACTGGTTTAAGCCCGCTAGGTATGTCATGGGCTGCTTTCCCTTGTCTCTATTTCCTTTCTTTCCTTTTATGTACCATGTCCCTTCAGGATGTAGGCGATCAAGGCTCTCAACTTCTTACTATCCCTTTAAGATCCTTCCCTCTGCCAACTCCCACGTTCTGTCATCCACTGGCTTAAACCCGCTAGGTATGTCATGGTCTCCTTTCCCTTGTCTCTCTTTACTTTCTTTCCTTTTATGTACAATGTCCCTTCAGGACGTAGGCGATCATGGCTCTCAACTTCTTACTATCCCTTTAAGATCCTTCCCTCTGCCAACTCCGACGTTCTGTCATCGACTGGCTTAAGCCCGCTAGGTATGTCATGGTCTCCTTTCCCTTGTCTCTCTTTACTTTCTTTCCTTTTATGTACAATGTCCCTTCAGGACGTAGGCGATCAAGTCTCTCAACTTCTTACTATCCCTTTAAGATCCTTCCCTCTGCCAACTCCCACGTTCTGTCATCCACTGGCTTAAGCCCGCTAGGTATGTCATGGTCTCCTTTCCCTTGTCTCTCTTTACTTTCTTTCCTTTTATGTACAATGTCCCTTCAGGACGTAGGCGATCATGGCTCTCCATTTTTTACTATCCCTTTAAGATCCTTCCCTCTGCCAACTCCCACGTTCTGTCATCCACTGGCTTAAGCCCACTAGGTATGTCATGGTCTCCTTTCCCTTGTCTCTCTTTACTTTCTTTCCTTTTATGTACAATGTCCCTTCAGGACGTAGGCGATCATGGCTCTCCATTTCTTACTATCCCTTTAAGATCCTTCCCTCTGCCAACTCCCACGTTCTGTCATCCACTGGCTTAAGCCCACTAGGTATGTCATGGTCTCCTTTCCCTTGTCTCTCTTTACTTTCTTTCCTTTTATGTACAATGTCCCTTCAGGACGTAGGCGATCATGGCTCTCCATTTCTTACTATCCCTTTAAGATCCTTCCCTCTGCCAACTCCCACGTTCTGTCATCCACTGGCTTAAGCCCGCTAGGTATGTCATGGTCTCCTTTCCCTTGTCTCTCTTTACTTTCTTTCCTTTTATGTACAATGTCCCTTCAGGACGTAGGCGATCATGGCTCTCAACTTCTTCCTAGCCCTTTAAGATCCTTCCCTCTGCCAACTCCGACGTTCTGTCATCGACTGGCTTAAGCCCGCTAGGTATGTCATGGTCTCCTTTCCCTTGTCTCTCCTTATTTCTTTCCTTTTATGTACAATGTCCCTTCAGGACG
This sequence comes from Acanthosepion lycidas, assembly GCA_963932145.1. Taxonomy (NCBI): domain Eukaryota; kingdom Metazoa; phylum Mollusca; class Cephalopoda; order Sepiida; family Sepiidae; genus Acanthosepion; species Acanthosepion lycidas. Next base: position 77,810,824 of record OZ010607.1, on the reverse strand, counting down.
TAGGCGATCAAGGCTCTCATCTTCTTACTATCCCTTTAAGATCCTTCCCTCTGCCAACTCCCACGGTCTGTCATCCACTGGCTTAAGCCCGCTAGGTATGTCATGGTCTCCTTTCCCTTGTCTCTCATTACTTTCTTTCCTTTTATGTACAATGTCCCTTCAGGACGTAGGCGATCAAGGCTCTCAACTTCTTACTATCCCTTTAAGATCCTTCCCTCTGCCAACTCCCACGGTCTGTCATCCACTGGCTTAAGCCCGCTAGGTATGTCATGGTTTCCTTTCCCTTGTCTCTCTTTGCTTTCTTTCCTTTTATGTACAATGTCCCTTCAGGACGTAGGCGATCAAGGCTCTCAACTTCTTACTATCCCTTTAAGATCCTTCCCTCTGCCAACTCCCACGTTCTGTCATCCACTGGCTTCAGCCCGCTAGGTATGTCATGGGCTGCTTTCCCTTTGTCTCTTTTTCCTTTCTTTCCTTTTATGTACCATGTCCCTTCAGGAAGTAGGCAATCATGGCTCTCCACTTCTTACTATCCCTTTAAGATCCTTCCCTCTGCCAACTCCCACGTTCTGTCATCAACTGGCTTAAGCCCGCTAGGTATGTCATGGGCTGCTTTCCCTTGTTTCTCTTTCCTTTCTTTCATTTTATGTACCATGTCCCTTCATGACGTAGGCGATCATGGCTTTCCACTTCTTACTATCCGTTTCAGATCCTTCCCTCTGCCAACTCCCACGTTCTGTCATCAACTGGCTTAAGCCCGCTAGGTATGTCATGGGCTGCTTTCCCTTGTCTCTATTTCCTTTCTTTCCTTTTATGTACAATGTCCCTTCAGTACGTAGGCGATCATGGCTCTCCACTTCTTACTATCCATTTAAGATCCTTCCCTCTGCCAACTCCCACGTTCTGTTATCCACTGGCTTAAGACTGCTAGGTATGTCATGGTCTCCTTTCCCTTGTCTCTCTTTACTTTCTTTCCTTTTATGTACAATGTCCCTTCAGGACGTAGGCGATCATGGCTCTCAAATTCTTACTATCCCTTTAAGATCCTTCCCTCTGCCAACTCCGACGTTCTGTCATCGACTGGCTTAAGCCCGCTAGGTATGTCATGGTCTCCTTTCCCTTGTCTCTCTTTACTTTCTTTCCTTTTATGTACAATGTCCCTTCAGGACGTAGGCGATCAAGTCTCTCAACTTCTTACTATCCCTTTAAGATCCTTCCCTCTGCCAACTCCCACGGTCTGTCATCCACTGGCTTAAGCCCGCTAGGTATGTCATGGTCTCCTTTCCCTTGTCTCTCTTTACTTTCTTTCCTTTTATGTACAATGTCCCTTCAGGACGTAGGCGATCAAGGCTCTCAACTTCTTACTATCCCTTTAAGATCCTTCCCTCTGCCAACTCCCACGGTCTGTCATCCACTGGCTTAAGCCCCCTAGGTATGTCATGGTCTCCTTTCCCTTGTCTCTCTTTACTTTCTTTCCTTTTATGTACAATGTCCCTTCAGGACGTAGGCGATCAAGGCTCTCAACTTCTTACTATCCCTTTAAGATTCTTCCCTCTGCCAACTCCCACGTTCTGTCATCCACTGGCTTAAGCCCGCTAGGTATGTCATGGTCTCCTTTCCCTTGTCTCTCTTTACTTTCTTTCCTTTTATGTACAATGTCCCATCAGGACGTAGGCGATCAAGGCTCTCAACTTCTTACTATCCCTTTAAGATCCTTCCCTCTGCCAACTCCCACGTTCTGTTATCCACTGGCTTAAGACTGCTAGGTATGTCATGGGCTGCTTTCCCTTGTCTCTATTTCCTTTCTTTCCTTTTATGTACCATGTCCCTTCAGGACGTAGGCGATCATGGCTCTCCACTTCTTACTATCCCTTTAAGATCCTTCCCTCTCCCAACTCCCACGTTCTGTCATCCACTGGTTTAAGCCCGCTAGGTATGTCATGGGCTGCTTTCCTTGTCTCTATGTCCTTTCTTTCCTTTTATGTACCATGTCCCTTCAGGATGTAGGCGATCAAGGCTCTCAACTTCTTACTATCCCTTTAAGATCCTTCCCTCTGCCTACTCCCACGTTCTGTCATCCACTGGCTTAAACCCGCTAGGTATGTCATGGTCTCCTTTCCCTTGTCTCTCTTTACTTTCTTTCCTTTTATGTACAATGTCCCTTCAGGACGTAGGCGATCAAGGCTCTCAACTTCTTACTATGCCTTTAAGATCCTTCCCTCTGCCAACTCCCACGTTCTATCATCCACTGGCTTAAGCCCGCTAGGTATGTCATGGTCTCCTTTCCCTTGTCATTCTTTGCTTTCTTTCCTTTTATGTACAATGTCCCTTCAGGACGTAGGCGATCAAGGCTCTCAACTTCTTACTATCCCTTTAAGATCCTTCCCTCTGCCAACTCCCACGTTCTGTCATCCACTGGCTTAAGCCCGCTAGGTATGTCATGGGCTGCTTTCCCTTTGTCTCTTTTTCCTTTCTTTCCTTTTATGTACCATGTCCCTTCAGGAAGTAGGCAATCATGGCTCTCCACTTCTTACTATCCCTTTAAGATCCTTCCCTCTGCCAACTCCCACGTTCTGTCATCAACTGGCTTAAGCCCGCTAGGTATGTCATGGGCTGCTTTCCCTTGTTTCTCTTTCCTTTCTTTCATTTTATGTACCATGTCCCTTCATGACGTAGGCGATCATAGCTTTCCACTTCTTACTATCCCTTTAAGATCCTTCCCTCTGCCAACTCCCACGTTCTGTCATCAACTGGCTTAAGCCCGCTAGGTATGTCATGGGCTGCTTTCCCTTGTCTCTATTTCCTTTCTTTCCTTTTATGTACAATGTCCCTTCAGTACGTAGGCGATCATGGCTCTCCACTTCTTACTATCCATTTAAGATCCTTCCCTCTGCCAACTCCCACGTTCTGTTATCCACTGGCTTAAGACTGCTAGGTATGTCATGGTCTCCTTTCCCTTGTCTCTCTTTACTTTCTTTCCTTTTATGTACAATGTCCCTTCAGGACGTAGGCGATCAAGGCTCTCAACTTCTTACTATCCCTTTAAGATCCTTCCCTCTGCCAACTCCCACGTTCTGTTATCCACTGGCTTAAGCCCGCTCAGTATGTCATGGTCTCCTTTCCCTTGTCTCTCTTTACATTCTTTCCTTTTATGTACAATGTCCCTTCAGGACGTAGGCGATCAAGGCTCTCAACTTCTTACTATCCCTTTAAGATCCTTCCCTCTGCCAACTCCCACGTTCTATCATCCACTGGCTTAAGCCCGCTAGGTATGTCATGGTCTCCTTTCCCTTGTCTCTCTTTGCTTTCTTTCCTTTTATGTACAATGTCCCTTCAGGACGTAGGCGATCAAGGCTCTCAACTTCTTACTATCCCTTTAAGATCCTTCCCTCTGCCAACTCCCACGTTCTGTCATCCACTGGCTTAAGCCCGCTAGGTATGTCATGGTCTCCTTTCCGTTGTCTCTCTTTACTTTCTTTCCTTTTATGTACAATGTCCCTTCAGGACGTAGGCGATCAAGGCTCTCAACTTCTTACTATCCCTTTAAGATCCTTCCCTCTGCCAACTCCCACGTTCTGTCATCCACTGGCTTAAGCCCGCTAGGTAGGTCATGGTCTCCTTTCCCTTGTCTCTCTTTACTTTCTTTCCTTTTATGTACAATGTCCCTTCAGGACGTAGGCGATCAAGGCTCTCAACTTCTTACTATCCCTTTAAGATCCTTCCCTCTGCCAACTCCCACGTTCTGTCATCCACTGGCTTAAGCCCGCTAGGTAGGTCATGGTCTCCTTTCCCTTGTCTCTCTTTACTTTCTTTCCTTTTATGTACAATATCCTTTCAGGACGTAGGCGATCAAGGCTCTCAACTTCTTACTATCCCTTTAAGATCCTTCCCTCTGCCAACTCCCACGTTCTGTCATCAACTGGCTTAAGCCCGCTAGGTATGTCATGGGCTGCTTTCCCTTGTTTCTCTTTCCTTTCTTTCATTTTATGTACCATGTCCCTTCATGACGTAGGCGATCATGGATCTCCACTTCTTACTATCCCTTTAAGATCCTTCCCTCTGCCAACTCCCGCGTTCTGTCATCCACTGGCTTAAGCCCGCTAGGTATGTCTTGGGCTGCTTTCCCTTTGTCTCTTTTTCCTTTCTTTCCTTTTATGTACCATGTCCCTTCAGGAAGTAGGCAATCATGGCTCTCCACTTCTTACTATCCCTTTAAGATCCTTCCCTCTGCCAACTCCCACGTTCTGTCATCAACTGGCTTAAGCCCGCTAGGTATGTCATGGGCTGCTTTCCCTTGTTTCTCTTTCCTTTCTTTCCTTTTATGTACCATGTCCCTTCAGGAAGTAGGCGATCATGGCTCTCCACTTCTTACTATCCCTTTAAGATCCTTCCCTCTGCCAACTCCCACGTTCTGTCATCAACTGGCTTAAGCCCGCTAGGTATGTCATGGGCTGCTTTCCCTTGTTTCTCTTTCCTTTCTTTCATTTTATGTACCATGTCCCTTCATGACGTAGGCGATCATGGCTCTCCACTTCTTACTATCCCTTTAAGATCCTTCCCTCTGCCAACTCACACGTTCTGTCATCCACTGGCTTAAGCCCGCTAGGTATGTCATGGGCTGCTTTCCCTTTGTCTCTTTTTCCTTTCTTTCCTTTTATGTACCATGTCTTTTCAGGAAGTAGGCAATCATGGCTCTCCACTTCTTACTATCCCTTTAAGATCCTTCCCTCTGCCAACTCCCACGTTCTGTCATCAACTGGCTTAAGCCCGCTAGGTATGTCATGGTCTCCTTTCCGTTGTCTCTCTTTACTTTCTTTCATTTTATGTACCATGTCCCTTCATGACGTAGGCGATCATGGCTTTCCACTTCTTACTATCCCTTTAAGATCCTTCCCTCTGCCAACTCCCACGTTCTGTCATCAACTGGCTTAAGCCCGCTAGGTATGTCATGGGCTGCTTTCCCTTGTTTCTCTTTCCTTTCTTTCATTTTATGTACCATGTCCCTTCATGACGTAGGCGATCATGGCTCTCCACTTCTTACTATCCCTTTAAGATCCTTCCCTCTGCCAACTCCCACGTTCTGTCATCAACTGGCTTAAGCCCGCTAGGTATGTCATGGGCTGCTTTCCCTTGTCTCTATTTCCTTTCTTTCCTTTTATGTAAATGTCCCTTCAGTACGTAGGGGATCATGGCTCTCCACTTCTTACTATCCATTTAAGATCCTTCCCTCTGCCAACTCCCACGTTCTGTTATCCACTGGCTTAAGACTGCTAGGTATGTCATGGTCTCCTTTCCCTTGTCTCTCCTTACTTTCTTTCCTTTTATGTACAATGTCCCTTCAGGACGTAGGCGATCAAGGCTCTCAACTTCTTACTATCCCTTTAAGATCCTTCCCTCTGCCAACTCCCACGTTTTGTTATCCACTGGCTTAAGCCCGCTCGGTATGTCATGGTCTCCTTTCCCTTGTCTCTCTTTACTTTCTTTCCTTTTATGTACAATGTCCCTTCAGGACGTAGGCGATCAAGGCTCTCAACTTCTTACTATCCCTTTAAGATCCTTCCCTCTGCCAACTCCCACGTTCTGTCATCCACTGGCTTAAGCCCACTAGGTATGTCATGGTCTCCTTTCCCTTGTCTCTCTTTGCTTTCTTTCCTTTTATGTACAATGTCCCTTCAGGACGTAGGCGATCAAGGCTCTCAACTTCTTACTATCCCTTTAAGATCCTTCCCTCTGCCAACTCCCACGTTCTGTCATCCACTGGCTTAAGCCCGCTAGGTATGTCATGGTCTCCTTTCCGTTGTCTCTCTTTACTTTCTTTCCTTTTATGTACAATTTCCCTTCAGGACGTAGGCGATCAAGGCTCTCAACTTCTTACTATCCCTTTAAGATCCTTCCCTCTGCCAACTCCCACGTTCTGTCATCCACTGGCTTAAGCCCGCTAGGTAGGTCATATCTCCTTTCCCTTGTCTCTCTTTACTTTCTTTCCTTTTATGTACAATGTCCTTTCAGGACGTAGGCGATCAAGGCTCTCAACTTCTTACTATCCCTTTAAGATCCTTCCCTCTGCCAACTCCCACGTTCTGTCATCCACTGGCTTAAGCCCGCTAGGGATGTCATGGGCTGCTTTCCCTTGTCTCTATTTCCTTTCTTTCCTTTTATGTACAATGTCCCTTCAGGACGTAGGCGATCATGGCTCTCCACTTCTTACTATCCCTTTAAGATCCTTCCCTCTTCCAACTCCCACGTTCTGTCATCCACTGGCTTAAGCCCGCTGGGGATGTCATGGGCTGCTTTCCCTTGTCTCTATTTCCTTTCTTTCCTTTTATGTACCATGTCCCTTCAGGACGTAGGCGATCATGGCTCTCCACTTCTTACTATCCCTTTAAGATCCTTCCCTCTGCCAACTCCCACGTTCTGTCATCAACTGGCTTAAGCCCGCTAGGTATGTCATGGGCTGCTTTCCCTTGTTTCTCTTTCCTTTCTTTCATTTTATGTACCATGTCCCTTCATAACGTAGGCGATCATGGATCTCCACTTCTTACTATCCCTTTAAGATCCTTCCCTCTGCCAACTCCCACGTTCTGTCATCCACTGGCTTAAGCCCGCTAGGTATGTCATGGGCTGCTTTCCCTTTGTCTCTTTTTCCTTTCTTTCCTTTTATGTACCATGTCCCTTCAGGAAGTAGGCGATCATGGCTCTCCACTTCTTACTATCCCTTTAAGATCCTTCCCTCTGCCAACTCCCACGTTCTGTCATCAACTGGCTTAAGCCCGCTAGGTATGTCATGGGCTGCTTTCCCTTGTTTCTCTTTCCTTTCTTTCATTTTATGTACCATGTCCCTTCATGACGTAGGCGATCATGGCTCTCCACTTCTTACTATCCCTATAAGATCCTTCCCTCTGCCAACTCCCACGTTCTGTCATCAACTGGCTTAAGCCCTTTAGGTATGTCATGGGCTGCTTTACCTTGTTTCTCTTTCCTTTCTTTCATTTTATGTACCATGTCCCTTCATGACGTAGGCGATCATGGCTCTCCACTTCTTACTATCCCTTTAAGATCCTTCCCTCTGCCAACTCCCACGTTCTGTCATCAACTGGCTTAAGCCCGCTAGGTATGTCATGGGCTGCTTTCCCTTGTCTCTCTTTACTTTCTTTCCTTTTATGTACAATGTCCCTTCAGGACGTAGGCGATCAAGGCTCTCAACTTCTTACTATCCCTTTAAGATCCTTCCCTCTGCCAACTCCCACGTTCTGTTATCCACTGGCTTAAGCCCGCTAGGTATGTCATGGTCTCCTTTCCCTTGTCTCTCTTTGCTTTCTTTCCTTTTATGTACAATGTCCCTTCAGGTCGTAGGCGATCAAGGCTCTCAACTTCTTACTATCCCTTTAAGATCCTTCCCTCTGCCAACTCCCACGTTCTGTCATCCACTGGCTTAAGCCCGCTAGGTATGTCATGGTCTCCTTTCCGTTGTCTCTCTTTACTTTCTTTCCTTTTATGTACAATTTCCCTTCAGGACGTAGGCGATCAAGGCTCTCAACTTCTTACTATCCCTTTAAGATCCTTCCCTCTGCCAACTCCCACGTTCTGTCATGCACTGGCTTAATCCCGCTAGGTAGGTCATGGTCTCCTTTCCCTTGTCTCTCTTTACTTTCTTTCCTTTTATGTACAATGTCCCTTCAGGACGTAGGCGATCAAGGCTCTCAACTTCTTACTATCCCTTTAAGATCCTACCCTCTGCCAACTCCCACGTTCTGTCATCCAATGGCTTAAGCTTGCTAGGTAGGTCATGTTCTCCTTTCCCTTGTCTCTCTTTACTTTCTTTCCTTTTATGTACAATGTCCCTTCAGGACGTAGGCGATCAAGGCTCTCAACTTCTTACTATCCCTTTAAGATCCTTCCCTCTGCGAACTCCCACGTTCTGTCATCCACTGGCTTAAGCCCGCTAGGTAGGTCATGGTCTCCTTTCCCTTGTCTCTCTTTGCTTTCTTTCCTTTTTGTACAATGTCCCTTCAGGACGTAGGCGATCAAGGCTCTGAACTTCTTACTATCCCTTTAAGATCCTTCCCTCTGCCAACTCCCACGTTCTGTTATCCACTGGCTTAAGCCCGCTAGGTATGTCATGGTCTCCTTTCCGTTGTCTCTCTTTACTTTCTTTCCTTTTATGTACAATTTCCCTTCAGGACGTAGGCGATCAAGGCTCTCAACTTCTTACTATCCCTTCAATATCCTTCCCTCTGCCAACTCCCACGTTCTGTTATCCACTGGCTTAAGCCCGCTCGGTATGTCATGGTCTCCTTTCCCTTGTCTCTCTTTACTTTCTTTCCTTTTATGTACAATGTCCCTTCAGGACGTAGGCGATCAAGGCTCTCAACTTCTTACTATCCCTTTAAGATCCTTCCCTCTGCCAACTCCCACGTTCTGTCATCCACTGGCTTAAGCCCACTAGGTATGTCATGGTCTCCTTTCCCTTGTCTCTCTTTGCTTTCTTTCCTTTTATGTACAATGTCCCTTCAGGACGTAGGCGATCAAGGCTCTCAACTTCTTACTATCCCTTTAAGATCCTTCCCTCTGCCAACTCCCACGTTCTGTCATCCACTGGCTTAAGCCCGCTAGGTATGTCATGGTCTCCTTTCCGTTGTCTCTCTTTACTTTCTTTCCTTTTATGTACAATTTCCCTTCAGGACGTAGGCGATCAAGGCTCTCAACTTCTTACTATCCCTTTAAGATCCTTCCCTCTGCCAACTCCCACGTTCTGTCATCCACTGGCTTAAGCCCGCTAGGTAGGTCATATCTCCTTTCCCTTGTCTCTCTTTACTTTCTTTCCTTTTATGTACAATGTCCTTTCAGGACGTAGGCGATCAAGGCTCTCAACTTCTTACTATCCCTTTAAGATCCTTCCCTCTGCCAACTCCCACGTTCTGTCATCCACTGGCTTAAGCCCGCTAGGGATGTCATGGGCTGCTTTCCCTTGTCTCTATTTCCTTTCTTTCCTTTTATGTACAATGTCCCTTCAGGACGTAGGCGATCATGGCTCTCCACTTCTTACTATCCCTTTAAGATCCTTCCCTCTTCCAACTCCCACGTTCTGTCATCCACTGGCTTAAGCCCGCTAGGGATGTCATGGGCTGCTTTCCCTTGTCTCTATTTCCTTTCTTTCCTTTTATGTACCATGTCCCTTCAGGACGTAGGCGATCATGGCTCTCCACTTCTTACTATCCCTTTAAGATCCTTCCCTCTGCCAACTCCCACGTTCTGTCATCAACTGGCTTAAGCCCGCTAGGTATGTCATGGGCTGCTTTCCCTTGTTTCTCTTTCCTTTCTTTCATTTTATGTACCATGTCCCTTCATAACGTAGGCGATCATGGCTCTCCACTTCTTACTATCCCTTTAAGATCCTTCCCTCTGCCAACTCCCACGTTCTGTCATCCACTGGCTTAAGCCCGCTAGGTATGTCATGGGCTGCTTTCCCTTTGTCTCTTTTTCCTTTCTTTCCTTTTATGTACCATGTCCCTTCAGGAAGTAGGCGATCATGGCTCTCCACTTCTTACTATCCCTTTAAGATCCTTCCCTCTGCCAACTCCCACGTTCTGTCATCAACTGGCTTAAGCCCGCTAGGTATGTCATGGGCTGCTTTCCCTTGTTTCTCTTTCCTTTCTTTCATTTTATGTACCATGTCCCTTCATGACGTAGGCGATCATGGCTCTCCACTTCTTACTATCCCTATAAGATCCTTCCCTCTGCCAACTCCCACGTTCTGTCATCAACTGGCTTAAGCCCGCTAGGTATGTCATGGGCTGCTTTACCTTGTTTCTCTTTCCTTTCTTTCATTTTATGTACCATGTCCCTTCATGACGTAGGCGATCATGGCTCTCCACTTCTTACTATCCCTTTAAGATCCTTCCCTCTGCCAACTCCCACGTTCTGTCATCAACTGGCTTAAGCCCGCTAGGTATGTCATGGGCTGCTTTCCCTTGTCTCTCTTTACTTTCTTTCCTTTTATGTACAATGTCCCTTCAGGACGTAGGCGATCAAGGCTCTCAACTTCTTACTATCCCTTTAAGATCCTTCCCTCTGCCAACTCCCACGTTCTGTTATCCACAGGCTTAAGCCCGCTAGGTATGTCATGGTCTCCTTTCCCTTGTCTCTCTTTGCTTTCTTTCCTTTTATGTACAATGTCCATTCAGGTCGTAGGCGATCAAGGCTCTCAACTTCTTACTATCCCTTTAAGATCCTTCCCTCTGCCAACTCCCACGTTCTGTCATCCACTGGCTTAAGCCCGCTAGGTATGTCATGGTCTCCTTTCCGTTGTCTCTCTTTACTTTCTTTCCTTTTATGTACAATTTCCCTTCAGGACGTAGGCGATCAAGGCTCTCAACTTCTTACTATCCCTTTAAGATCCTTCCCTCTGCCAACTCCCACGTTCTGTCATGCACTGGCTTAATCCCGCTAGGTAGGTCATGGTCTCCTTTCCCTTGTCTCTCTTTACTTTCTTTCCTTTTATGTACAATTTCCCTTCAGGACGTAGGCGATCAAGGCTCTCAAATTCTTACTATCCCTTTAAGATCCTTCCCTCTGCCAACTCCCACGTTCTGTCATCCACTGGCTTAAGCCCGCTAGGTATGTCATGGTCTCCTTTCCCTTGTCTCTCTTTACTTTCTTTCCTTTTATGTACAATGTCCCTTCAGGACGTAGGCGATCAAGGCTCTCAACTTCTTACAATCCCTTCAAGATCCTTCCCTCTGCCAACTCCCACGTTCTGTCATCCACTGGCTTAAGCCCGCTAGGTAGGTCATATCTCCTTTCCCTTGTCTCTCTTTACTTTCTTTCCTTTTATGTACAATGTCCCTTCGGGACGTAGGCGATCAAGGCTCTCAACTTCTTACTATCCCTTCAAGATCCTTCCCTCTGCCAACTCCCACGTTCTGTCATCCACTGGCTTAAGCCCGCTAGGTATGTCATGGTCTCCTTTCCGTTGTCTCTCTTTACTTTCTTTCCTTTTATGTACAATTTCCCTTCAGGACGTAGGCGATCAAAGCTCTCAACTTCTTACTATCCCTTCAAGATCCTTCCCTCTGCCAACTCCCACGTTCTGTCATCCACTGGCTTAAGCCCGCTAGGTATGTCATGGTCTCCTTTCCCTTGTCTCTCTCTACTTTCTTTCCTTTTATGTACAATGTCTCTTCAGGACGTAGGCGATCAAGGCTCTCAACTTCTTACTATCCCTTTAAGATCCTTCCCTCTGCCAACTCCCACGTTATGTTATCCACTGGCTTAAGCCCGCTCGGTATGTCATGGTCTCCTTTCCCTTGTCTCTCTTTACTTTCTTTCCTTTTATGTACAATTTCCCTTCAGGACGTAGGCGATCAAGGCTCTCAACTTCTTACTATCCCTTTAAGATCCTTCCCTCTGCCAACTCCCACGTTCTGTCATCCACTGGCTTAAGCCCACTAGGTATGTCATGGTCTCCTTTCCCTTGTCTCTCTTTACTTTCTTTCCTTTTATGTACAATGTCCCTTCAGGACGTAGGCGATCAAGGCTCTCAACTTCTTACTATCCCTTTAAGATCCTTCCCTCTGCCAACTCCCACGTTCTGTCATCCACTGGCTTAACCCGCTAGGTATGTCATGGTCTCCTTTCCCTTGTCTCTCTTTACTTTCTTTCCTTTTATGTACAATGTCTCTTCAGGACGTAGGCGATCAAGGCTCTCAACTTCTTACTATCCCTTTAAGATCCTTCCCTCTGCCAACTCCCACGTTCTGTCATCCACTGGCTTAAGCCCGCTAGGTATGTCATGGTCTCCTTTCCCTTGTCTCTCTTTACTTTCTTTCCTTTTATGTACAATGTCCCTTCAGGATGTAGGCGATCAAGGCTCTCAACTTCTTACTATCCCTTCAAGATCCTTCCCTCTGCCAACTCCCACGTTCTGTCATCCACTGGCTTAAGCCCGCTCGGTATGTCATGGTCTCCTTTCCCTTGTCTCTCTTTACTTTCTTTCCTTTTATGTACAATTTCCCTTCAGGACGTAGGCGATCAAGGCTCTCAACTTCTTACTATCCCTTCAAGATCCTTCCCTCTGCCAACTCCCACGTTCTGTTATCCACTGGCTTAAGCCCGCTCGGTATGTCATGGTCTCCTTTCCCTTGTCTCTCTTTACTTTCTTTCCTTTTATGTACAATTTCCCTTCAGGACGTAGGCGATCAAGGCTCTCAAATTCTTACTATCCCTTTAAGATCCTTCCCTCTGCCAACTCCCACGTTCTGTCATCCACTGGCTTAAGCCTGCTAGGTATGTCATGGTCTCCTTTCCCTTGTCTCTCTTTACTTTCTTTCCTTTTATGTACAATGTCCCTTCAGGACGTAGGCGATCAAGGCTCTCAACTTCTTACTATCCCTTTAAGATCCTTCCCTCTGCCAACTCCCACGTTCTGTCATCCACTGGCTTAAGCCCGCTAGGTAGGTCATATCTCCTTTCCCTTGTCTCTCTTTACTTTCTTTCCTTTTATGTACAATTTCCCTTCAGGATGTAGGCGATCAAGGCTCTCAACTTCTTACTATCCCTTTAAGATCCTTCCCTCTGCCAACTCCCACGTTCTGTCATCCACTGGCTTAAGCCCGCTAGGGATGTCATGGGCTGCTTTCCCTTGTCTCTATTTCCTTTCTTTCCTTTTATGTACAATGTCCCTTCAGGACGTAGGCGATCATGGCTCTCCACTTCTTACTATCCCTTTAAGATCCTTCCCTCTTCCAACTCCCACGTTCTGTCATCCACTGGCTTAAGCCCGCTAGGGATGTCATGGGCTGCTTTCCCTTGTCTCTATTTCCTTTCTTTCCTTTTATGTACCATGTCCCTTCAGGACGTAGGCGATCATGGCTCTCCACTTCTTACTATCCCTTTAAGATCCTTCCCTCTGCCAACTCCCACGTTCTGTCATCAACTGGCTTAAGCCCGCTAGGTATGTCATGGGCTGCTTTCCCTTGTTTCTCTTTCCTTTCTTTCATTTTATGTACCATGTCCCTTCATAACGTAGGCGATCATGGCTCTCCACTTCTTACTATCCCTTTAAGATCCTTCCCTCTGCCAACTCCCACGTTCTGTCATCCACTGGCTTAAGCCCGCTAGGTATGTCATGGGCTGCTTTCCCTTTGTCTCTTTTTCCTTTCTTTCCTTTTATGTACCATGTCCCTTCAGGAAGTAGGCGATCATGGCTCTCCACTTCTTACTATCCCTTTAAGATCCTTCCCTCTGCCAACTCCCACGTTCTGTCATCAACTGGCTTAAGCCCGCTAGGTATGTCATGGGCTGCTTTCCCTTGTTTCTCTTTCCTTTCTTTCATTTTATGTACCATGTCCCTTCATGACGTAGGCGATCATGGCTCTCCACTTCTTACTATCCCTATAAGATCCTTCCCTCTGCCAACTCCCACGTTCTGTCATCAACTGGCTTAAGCCCGCTAGGTATGTCATGGGCTGCTTTACCTTGTTTCTCTTTCCTTTCTTTCATTTTATGTACCATGTCCCTTCATGACGTAGGCGATCATGGCTCTCCACTTCTTACTATCCCTTTAAGATCCTTCCCTCTGCCAACTCCCACGTTCTGTCATCAACTGGCTTAAGCCCGCTAGGTATGTCATGGGCTGCTTTCCCTTGTCTCTCTTTACTTTCTTTCCTTTTATGTACAATGTCCCTTCAGGACGTAGGCGATCAAGGCTCTCAACTTCTTACTATCCCTTTAAGATCCTTCCCTCTGCCAACTCCCACGTTCTGTTATCCACAGGCTTAAGCCCGCTAGGTATGTCATGGTCTCCTTTCCCTTGTCTCTCTTTGCTTTCTTTCCTTTTATGTACAATGTCCATTCAGGTCGTAGGCGATCAAGGCTCTCAACTTCTTACTATCCCTTTAAGATCCTTCCCTCTGCCAACTCCCACGTTCTGTCATCCACTGGCTTAAGCCCGCTAGGTATGTCATGGTCTCCTTTCCGTTGTCTCTCTTTACTTTCTTTCCTTTTATGTACAATTTCCCTTCAGGACGTAGGCGATCAAGGCTCTCAACTTCTTACTATCCCTTTAAGATCCTTCCCTCTGCCAACTCCCACGTTCTGTCATGCACTGGCTTAATCCCGCTAGGTAGGTCATGGTCTCCTTTCCCTTGTCTCTCTTTACTTTCTTTCCTTTTATGTACAATTTCCCTTCAGGACGTAGGCGATCAAGGCTCTCAAATTCTTACTATCCCTTTAAGATCCTTCCCTCTGCCAACTCCCACGTTCTGTCATCCACTGGCTTAAGCCCGCTAGGTATGTCATGGTCTCCTTTCCCTTGTCTCTCTTTACTTTCTTTCCTTTTATGTACAATGTCTCTTCAGGACGTAGTCGATCAAGGCTCTCAACTTCTTACTATCCTTTTAAGATACTTACCTCTGCCAACTCCCACGTTCTGTTATCCACTGGCTTAAGCCCGCTCGGTATGTCATGGTCTCCTTTCCCTTGTCTCTCTTTACTTTCTTTCCTTTTATGTACAATTTCCCTTCAGGACGTAGGCGATCAAGGCTCTCAACTTCTTACTATCCCTTTAAGATCCTTCCCTCTGCCAACTCCCACGTTCTGTCATCCACTGGCTTAAGCCTGCTAGGTATGTCATGGTCTCCTTTCCCTTGTCTCTCTTTACTTTCTTTCCTTTTATGTACAATGTCCCTTCAGGACGTAGGCGATCAAGGCTCTCAACTTCTTACAATCCCTTCAAGATCCTTCCCTCTGCCAACTCCCACGTTCTGTCATCCACTGGCTTAAGCCCGCTAGGTAGGTCATATCTCCTTTCCCTTGTCTCTCTTTACTTTCTTTCCTTTTATGTACAATGTCCCTTCGGGACGTAGGCGATCAAGGCTCTCAACTTCTTACTATCCCTTCAAGATCCTTCCCTCTGCCAACTCCCACGTTCTGTCATCCACTGGCTTAAGCCCGCTAGGTATGTCATGGTCTCCTTTCCGTTGTCTCTCTTTACTTTCTTTCCTTTTATGTACAATTTCCCTTCAGGACGTAGGCGATCAAAGCTCTCAACTTCTTACTATCCCTTCAAGATCCTTCCCTCTGCCAACTCCCACGTTCTGTCATCCACTGGCTTAAGCCCGCTAGGTATGTCATGGTCTCCTTTCCCTTGTCTCTCTTTACTTTCTTTCCTTTTATGTACAATGTCTCTTCAGGACGTAGGCGATCAAGGCTCTCAACTTCTTACTATCCCTTTAAGATCCTTCCCTCTGCCAACTCCCACGTTATGTTATCCACTGGCTTAAGCCCGCTCGGTATGTCATGGTCTCCTTTCCCTTGTCTCTCTTTACTTTCTTTCCTTTTATGTACAATTTCCCTTCAGGACGTAGGCGATCAAGGCTCTCAACTTCTTACTATCCCTTTAAGATCCTTCCCTCTGCCAACTCCCACGTTCTGTCATCCACTGGCTTAAGCCCACTAGGTATGTCATGGTCTCCTTTCCCTTGTCTCTCTTTACTTTCTTTCCTTTTATGTACAATGTCCCTTCAGGACGTAGGCGATCAAGGCTCTCAACTTCTTACTATCCCTTTAAGATCCTTCCCTCTGCCAACTCCCACGTTCTGTCATCCACTGGCTTAAGCCCGCTCGGTATGTCATGGTCTCCTTTCCCTTGTCTCTCTTTACTTTCTTTCCTTTTATGTACAATTTCCCTTCAGGACGTAGGCGATCAAGGCTCTCAACTTCTTACTATCCCTTCAAGATCCTTCCCTCTGCCAACTCCCACGTTCTGTTATCCACTGGCTTAAGCCCGCTCGGTATGTCATGGTCTCCTTTCCCTTGTCTCTCTTTACTTTCTTTCCTTTTATGTACAATTTCCCTTCAGGACGTAGGCGATCAAGGCTCTCAAATTCTTACTATCCCTTTAAGATCCTTCCCTCTGCCAACTCCCACGTTCTGTCATCCACTGGCTTAAGCCTGCTAGGTATGTCATGGTCTCCTTTCCCTTGTCTCTCTTTACTTTCTTTCCTTTTATGTACAATGTCCCTTCAGGACGTAGGCGATCAAGGCTCTCAACTTCTTACTATCCCTTTAAGATCCTTCCCTCTGCCAACTCCCACGTTCTGTCATCCACTGGCTTAAGCCCGCTAGGTAGGTCATATCTCCTTTCCCTTGTCTCTCTTTACTTTCTTTCCTTTTATGTACAATTTCCCTTCAGGATGTAGGCGATCAAGGCTCTCAACTTCTTACTATCCCTTTAAGATCCTTCCCTCTGCCAACTCCCACGTTCTGTCATCCACTGGCTTAAGCCCGCTAGGTATGTCATGGTCTCCTTTCCCTTGTCTCTCTTTACTTTCTTTCCTTTTATGTACAATGTCCCTTCAGGACGTAGGCGATCAAGGCTCTGAACTTCTTACTATCCCTTTAAGATCCTTCCCTCTGCCAACTCCCACGTTCTGTCATCCACTGGCTTAAGCCCGCTAGGTATGTCATGGTCTCCTTTCCCTTGTCTCTCTTTACTTTCTTTCCTTTTATGTACAATTTCCCTTCAGGACGTAGGCGATCAAGGCTCTCAACTTCTTACTATCCCTTCAAGATCCTTCCCTCTGCCAACTCCCACGTTCTGTCATCCACTGGCTTAAGCCCGCTAGGTATGTCATGGTCTCCTTTCCCTTGTCTCTCTTTACTTTCTTTCCTTTTATGCACAATGTCTCTTCAGGACGTAGTCGATCAAGGCTCTCAACTTCTTACTATCCTTTTAAGATACTTCCCTCTGCCAACTCCCACGTTCTGTTATCCACTGGCTTAAGCCCGCTCGGTATGTCATGGTTTCCTTTCCCTTGTCTCTCTTTACTTTCTTTCCTTTTATGTACAATTTCCCTTCAGGACGTAGGCGATCAAGGCTCTCAACTTCTTACTATCCCTTTAAGATCCTTCCCTCTGCCAACTCCCACGTTCTGTCATCCACTGGCTTAAGCCTGCTAGGTATGTCATGGTCTCCTTTCCCTTGTCCCTCTTTACTTTCTTTCCTTTTATGTACAATGTCCCTTCAGGACGTAGGCGATCAAGGCTCTCAACTTCTTACTATCCCTTCAAGATCCTTCCCTCTGCCAACTCCCACGTTCTGTCATCCACTGGCTTAAGCCCGCTAGGTAGGTCATATCTCCTTTCCCTTGTCTCTCTTTACTTTCTTTCCTTTTATGTACAATGTCCCTTCAGGACGTAGGCGATCAAGGCTCTCAACTTCTTACTATCCCTTCAAGATCCTTCCCTCTGCCAACTCCCACGTTCTGTCATCCACTGGCTTAAGCCCGCTAGGTATGTCATGGTCTCCTTTCCGTTGTCTCTCTTTACTTTCTTTCCTTTTATGTACAATTTCCCTTCAGGACGTAGGCGATCAAAGCTCTCAACTTCTTACTATCCCTTCAAGATCCTTCCCTCTGCCAACTCCCACGTCCTGTCATCCACTGGCTTAAGCCCGCTAGGTATGTCATGGTCTCCTTTCCCTTGTCTCTCTTTACTTTCTTTCCTTTTATGTACAATGTCTCTTCAGGACGTAGGCGATCAAGGCTCTCAACTTCTTACTATCCCTTTAAGATCCTTCCCTCTGCCAACTCCCACGTTCTGTTATCCACTGGCTTAAGCCCGCTCGGTATGTCATGGTCTCCTTTCCCTTGTCTCTCTTTACTTTCTTTCCTTTTATGTACAATTTCCCTTCAGGACGTAGGCGATCAAGGCTCTCAACTTCTTACTATCCCTTTAAGATCCTTCCCTCTGCCAACTCCCACGTTCTGTCATCCACTGGCTTAAGCCCACTAGGTATGTCATGGTCTCCTTTCCCTTGTCTCTCTTTACTTCCTTTCCTTTTATGTACAATGTCCCTTCAGGACGTAGGCGATCAAGGCTCTCAACTTCTTACTATCCCTTTAAGATCCTTCCCTCTGCCAACTCCCACGTTCTGTCATCCACTGGCTTAACCCGCTAGGTATGTCATGGTCTCCTTTCCCTTGTCTCTCTTTACTTTCTTTCCTTTTATGTACAATGTCCCTTCAGGACGTAGGCGATCAAGTCTCTCAACTTCTTACTATCCCTTCAAGATCCTTCCCTCTGCCAACTCCCACGTTCTGTCATCCACTGGCTTAAGCCCGCTAGGTATGTCATGGTCTCCTTTCCGTTGTCTCTCTTTACTTTCTTTCCTTTTATGTACAATTTCCCTTCAGGACGTAGGCGATCAAGGCTCTCAACTTCTTACTATCCCTTCAAGATCCTTCCCTCTGCCAACTCCCACGTTCTGTCATCCACTGGCTTAAGCCCGCTAGGTATGTCATGGTCTCCTTTCCCTTGTCTCTCTTTACTTTCTTTCCTTTTATGTACAATGTCTCTTCAGGACGTAGGCGATCAAGGCTCTCAACTTCTTACTATCCCTTTAAGATCCTTCCCTCTGCCAACTCCCACGTTCTGTTATCCACTGGCTTAAGCCCGCTCGGTATGTCATGGTCTCCTTTCCCTTGTCTCTCTTTACTTTCTTTCCTTTTATGTACAATTTCCCTTCAGGACGTAGGCGATCAAGGCTCTCAACTTCTTACTATCCCTTTAAGATCCTTCCCTCTGCCAACTCCCACGTTCTGTCATCCACTGGCTTAAGCCTGCTAGGTATGTCATGGTCTCCTTTCCCTTGTCTCTCTTTACTTTCTTTCCTTTTATGTACAATGTCCCTTCAGGACGTAGGCGATCAAGGCTCTCAACTTCTTACTATCCCTTTAAGATCCTTCCCTCTGCCAACTCCCACGTTCTGTTATCCACTGGCTTAAGCCCGCTCGGTATGTCATGGTCTCCTTTCCCTTGTCTCTCTTTACTTTCTTTCCTTTTATGTACAATGTCCCTTCAGGACGTAGGCGATCAAGGCTCTCAACTTCTTACTATCCCTTTAAGATCCTTCCCTCTGCCAACTCCCACGTTCTGTCATCCACTGGCTTAAGCCCGCTAGGTATGTCATGGTCTCCTTTCCCTTGTCTATCTTTGCTTTCTTTCCTTTTATGTACAATGTCCCTTCAGGACGTAGGCAATCAAGGCTCTCAACTTCTTACTATCCCTTTAAGATCCTTCCCTCTGCCAACTCCAACGTTCTGTCATCCACTGGCTTAAGCCCGCTAGGTATGTCATGGTCTCCTTTCCGTTGTCTCTCTTTACTTTCTTTCCTTTTATGTACAATTTCCCTTCAGGACGTAGGCGATCAAGGCTCTCAACTTCTTACTATCCCTTTAAGATCCTTCCCTCTGCCAACTCCCACGTTCTGTCATCCACTGGCTTAAGCCTGCTAGGTAGGTCATGGTCTCCTTTCCCTTGTCTCTCTTTACTTTCTTTCCTTTTATGTACAATGTCCCTTCAGGACGTAGGCGATCAAGGCTCTCAACTTCTTACTATCCCTTTAAGATCCTTCCCTCTGCCAACTCCCACGTTCTGTCATCCACTGGCTTAAGCCCGCTAGGTAGGTCATGGTCTCCTTTCCCTTGTCTCTCTTTACTTTCTTTCCTTTTATGTACAATGTCCCTTCAGGACGTAGGCGATCAAGGCACTCAACTTCTTACTATCCCTTTAAGATCCTTCCCTCTGCCAACTCCCACGTTCTGTCATCCACTGGCTTAAGCCCGCTAGGTAGGTCATGGTCTCCTTTCCCTTGTCTCTCTTTACTTTCTTTCCTTTTATGTACAATTTCCCTTCAGGACGTAGGCGATCAAGGCTCTCAACTTCTTACTATCCCTTTAAGATCCTTCCCTCTGCCAACTCCCACGTTCTGTCATCCACTGGCTTAAGCCCACTAGGTATGTCATGGTCTCCTTTCCCTTGTCTCTCTTTGCTTTCTTTCCTTTTATGTACAATGTCCCTTCAGGACGTAGGCGATCAAGGCTCTCAACTTCTTACTATCCCTTTAAGATCCTTCCCTCTGCCAACTCCCACGTTCTGTCATCCACTGGCTTAAGCCCGCTAGGTATGTCATGGTCTCCTTTCCGTTGTCTCTCTTTACTTTCTTTCCTTTTATGTACAATTTCCCTTCAGGACGTAGGCGATCAAGGCTCTCAACTTCTTACTATCCCTTTAAGATCCTTCCCTCTGCCAACTCCCACGTTCTGTCATCCACTGGCTTAAGCCCGCTAGGTAGGTCATATCTCCTTTCCCTTGTCTCTCTTTACTTTCTTTCCTTTTATGTACAATGTCCTTTCAGGACGTAGGCGATCAAGGCTCTCAACTTCTTACTATCCCTTTAAGATCCTTCCCTCTGCCAACTCCCACGTTCTGTCATCCACTGGCTTAAGCCCGCTAGGGATGTCATGGGCTGCTTTCCCTTGTCTCTATTTCCTTTCTTTCCTTTTATGTACAATGTCCCTTCAGGACGTAGGCGATCATGGCTCTCCACTTCTTACTATCCCTTTAAGATCCTTCCCTCTTCCAACTCCCACGTTCTGTCATCCACTGGCTTAAGCCCGCTAGGGATGTCATGGGCTGCTTTCCCTTGTCTCTATTTCCTTTCTTTCCTTTTATGTACCATGTCCCTTCAGGACGTAGGCGATCATGGCTCTCCACTTCTTACTATCCCTTTAAGATCCTTCCCTCTGCCAACTCCCACGTTCTGTCATCAACTGGCTTAAGCCCGCTAGGTATGTCATGGGCTGCTTTCCCTTGTTTCTCTTTCCTTTCTTTCATTTTATGTACCATGTCCCTTCATAACGTAGGCGATCATGGCTCTCCACTTCTTACTATCCCTTTAAGATCCTTCCCTCTGCCAACTCCCACGTTCTGTCATCCACTGGCTTAAGCCCGCTAGGTATGTCATGGGCTGCTTTCCCTTTGTCTCTTTTTCCTTTCTTTCCTTTTATGTACCATGTCCCTTCAGGAAGTAGGCGATCATGGCTCTCCACTTCTTACTATCCCTTTAAGATCCTTCCCTCTGCCAACTCCCACGTTCTGTCATCAACTGGCTTAAGCCCGCTAGGTATGTCATGGGCTGCTTTCCCTTGTTTCTCTTTCCTTTCTTTCATTTTATGTACCATGTCCCTTCATGACGTAGGCGATCATGGCTCTCCACTTCTTACTATCCCTATAAGATCCTTCCCTCTGCCAACTCCCACGTTCTGTCATCAACTGGCTTAAGCCCGCTAGGTATGTCATGGGCTGCTTTACCTTGTTTCTCTTTCCTTTCTTTCATTTTATGTACCATGTCCCTTCATGACGTAGGCGATCATGGCTCTCCACTTCTTACTATCCCTTTAAGATCCTTCCCTCTGCCAACTCCCACGTTCTGTCATCAACTGGCTTAAGCCCGCTAGGTATGTCATGGGCTGCTTTCCCTTGTCTCTCTTTACTTTCTTTCCTTTTATGTACAATGTCCCTTCAGGACGTAGGCGATCAAGGCTCTCAACTTCTTACTATCCCTTTAAGATCCTTCCCTCTGCCAACTCCCACGTTCTGTTATCCACAGGCTTAAGCCCGCTAGGTATGTCATGGTCTCCTTTCCCTTGTCTCTCTTTGCTTTCTTTCCTTTTATGTACAATGTCCATTCAGGTCGTAGGCGATCAAGGCTCTCAACTTCTTACTATCCCTTTAACATCCTTCCCTCTGCCAACTCCCACGTTCTGTCATCCACTGGCTTAAGCCCGCTAGGTATGTCATGGTCTCCTTTCCGTTGTCTCTCTTTACTTTCTTTCCTTTTATGTACAATTTCCCTTCAGGACGTAGGCGATCAAGGCTCTCAACTTCTTACTATCCCTTTAAGATCCTTCCCTCTGCCAACTCCCACGTTCTGTCATGCACTGGCTTAATCCCGCTAGGTAGGTCATGGTCTCCTTTCCCTTGTCTCTCTTTACTTTCTTTCCTTTTATGTACAATTTCCCTTCAGGACGTAGGCGATCAAGGCTCTCAAATTCTTACTATCCCTTTAAGATCCTTCCCTCTGCCAACTCCCACGTTCTGTCATCCACTGGCTTAAGCCCGCTAGGTATGTCATGGTCTCCTTTCCCTTGTCTCTCTTTACTTTCTTTCCTTTTATGTACAATGTCCCTTCAGGACGTAGGCGATCAAGGCTCTCAACTTCTTACAATCCCTTCAAGATCCTTCCCTCTGCCAACTCCCACGTTCTGTCATCCACTGGCTTAAGCCCGCTAGGTAGGTCATATCTCCTTTCCCTTGTCTCTCTTTACTTTCTTTCCTTTTATGTACAATGTCCCTTCGGGACGTAGGCGATCAAGGCTCTCAACTTCTTACTATCCCTTCAAGATCCTTCCCTCTGCCAACTCCCACGTTCTGTCATCCACTGGCTTAAGCCCGCTAGGTATGTCATGGTCTCCTTTCCGTTGTCTCTCTTTACTTTCTTTCCTTTTATGTACAATTTCCCTTCAGGACGTAGGCGATCAAAGCTCTCAACTTCTTACTATCCCTTCAAGATCCTTCCCTCTGCCAACTCCCACGTTCTGTCATCCACTGGCTTAAGCCCGCTAGGTATGTCATGGTCTCCTTTCCCTTGTCTCTCTCTACTTTCTTTCCTTTTATGTACAATGTCTCTTCAGGACGTAGGCGATCAAGGCTCTCAACTTCTTACTATCCCTTTAAGATCCTTCCCTCTGCCAACTCCCACGTTATGTTATCCACTGGCTTAAGCCCGCTCGGTATGTCATGGTCTCCTTTCCCTTGTCTCTCTTTACTTTCTTTCCTTTTATGTACAATTTCCCTTCAGGACGTAGGCGATCAAGGCTCTCAACTTCTTACTATCCCTTTAAGATCCTTCCCTCTGCCAACTCCCACGTTCTGTCATCCACTGGCTTAAGCCCACTAGGTATGTCATGGTCTCCTTTCCCTTGTCTCTCTTTACTTTCTTTCCTTTTATGTACAATGTCCCTTCAGGACGTAGGCGATCAAGGCTCTCAACTTCTTACTATCCCTTTAAGATCCTTCCCTCTGCCAACTCCCACGTTCTGTCATCCACTGGCTTAACCCGCTAGGTATGTCATGGTCTCCTTTCCCTTGTCTCTCTTTACTTTCTTTCCTTTTATGTACAATGTCTCTTCAGGACGTAGGCGATCAAGGCTCTCAACTTCTTACTATCCCTTTAAGATCCTTCCCTCTGCCAACTCCCACGTTCTGTCATCCACTGGCTTAAGCCCGCTAGGTATGTCATGGTCTCCTTTCCCTTGTCTCTCTTTACTTTCTTTCCTTTTATGTACAATGTCCCTTCAGGATGTAGGCGATCAAGGCTCTCAACTTCTTACTATCCCTTCAAGATCCTTCCCTCTGCCAACTCCCACGTTCTGTCATCCACTGGCTTAAGCCCGCTCGGTATGTCATGGTCTCCTTTCCCTTGTCTCTCTTTACTTTCTTTCCTTTTATGTACAATTTCCCTTCAGGACGTAGGCGATCAAGGCTCTCAACTTCTTACTATCCCTTCAAGATCCTTCCCTCTGCCAACTCCCACGTTCTGTTATCCACTGGCTTAAGCCCGCTCGGTATGTCATGGTCTCCTTTCCCTTGTCTCTCTTTACTTTCTTTCCTTTTATGTACAATTTCCCTTCAGGACGTAGGCGATCAAGGCTCTCAAATTCTTACTATCCCTTTAAGATCCTTCCCTCTGCCAACTCCCACGTTCTGTCATCCACTGGCTTAAGCCTGCTAGGTATGTCATGGTCTCCTTTCCCTTGTCTCTCTTTACTTTCTTTCCTTTTATGTACAATGTCCCTTCAGGACGTAGGCGATCAAGGCTCTCAACTTCTTACTATCCCTTTAAGATCCTTCCCTCTGCCAACTCCCACGTTCTGTCATCCACTGGCTTAAGCCCGCTAGGTAGGTCATATCTCCTTTCCCTTGTCTCTCTTTACTTTCTTTCCTTTTATGTACAATTTCCCTTCAGGATGTAGGCGATCAAGGCTCTCAACTTCTTACTATCCCTTTAAGATCCTTCCCTCTGCCAACTCCCACGTTCTGTCATCCACTGGCTTAAGCCCGCTAGGGATGTCATGGGCTGCTTTCCCTTGTCTCTATTTCCTTTCTTTCCTTTTATGTACAATGTCCCTTCAGGACGTAGGCGATCATGGCTCTCCACTTCTTACTATCCCTTTAAGATCCTTCCCTCTTCCAACTCCCACGTTCTGTCATCCACTGGCTTAAGCCCGCTAGGGATGTCATGGGCTGCTTTCCCTTGTCTCTATTTCCTTTCTTTCCTTTTATGTACCATGTCCCTTCAGGACGTAGGCGATCATGGCTCTCCACTTCTTACTATCCCTTTAAGATCCTTCCCTCTGCCAACTCCCACGTTCTGTCATCAACTGGCTTAAGCCCGCTAGGTATGTCATGGGCTGCTTTCCCTTGTTTCTCTTTCCTTTCTTTCATTTTATGTACCATGTCCCTTCATAACGTAGGCGATCATGGCTCTCCACTTCTTACTATCCCTTTAAGATCCTTCCCTCTGCCAACTCCCACGTTCTGTCATCCACTGGCTTAAGCCCGCTAGGTATGTCATGGGCTGCTTTCCCTTTGTCTCTTTTTCCTTTCTTTCCTTTTATGTACCATGTCCCTTCAGGAAGTAGGCGATCATGGCTCTCCACTTCTTACTATCCCTTTAAGATCCTTCCCTCTGCCAACTCCCACGTTCTGTCATCAACTGGCTTAAGCACGCTAGGTATGTCATGGGCTGCTTTCCCTTGTTTCTCTTTCCTTTCTTTCATTTTATGTACCATGTCCCTTCATGACGTAGGCGATCATGGCTCTCCACTTCTTACTATCCCTATAAGATCCTTCCCTCTGCCAACTCCCACGTTCTGTCATCAACTGGCTTAAGCCCGCTAGGTATGTCATGGGCTGCTTTACCTTGTTTCTCTTTCCTTTCTTTCATTTTATGTACCATGTCCCTTCATGACGTAGGCGATCATGGCTCTCCACTTCTTACTATCCCTTTAAGATCCTTCCCTCTGCCAACTCCCACGTTCTGTCATCAACTGGCTTAAGCCCGCTAGGTATGTCATGGGCTGCTTTCCCTTGTCTCTCTTTACTTTCTTTCCTTTTATGTACAATGTCCCTTCAGGACGTAGGCGATCAAGGCTCTCAACTTCTTACTATCCCTTTAAGATCCTTCCCTCTGCCAACTCCCACGTTCTGTTATCCACAGGCTTAAGCCCGCTAGGTATGTCATGGTCTCCTTTCCCTTGTCTCTCTTTGCTTTCTTTCCTTTTATGTACAATGTCCATTCAGGTCGTAGGCGATCAAGGCTCTCAACTTCTTACTATTCCTTTAAGATCCTTCCCTCTGCCAACTCCCACGTTCTGTCATCCACTGGCTTAAGCCCGCTAGGTATGTCATGGTCTCCTTTCCGTTGTCTCTCTTTACTTTCTTTCCTTTTATGTACAATTTCCCTTCAGGACGTAGGCGATCAAGGCTCTCAACTTCTTACTATCCCTTTAAGATCCTTCCCTCTGCCAACTCCCACGTTCTGTCATGCACTGGCTTAATCCCGCTAGGTAGGTCATGGTCTCCTTTCCCTTGTCTCTCTTTACTTTCTTTCCTTTTATGTACAATTTCCTTTCAGGACGTAGGCGATCAAGGCTCTCAAATTCTTACTATCCCTTTAAGATCCTTCCCTCTGCCAACTCCCACGTTCTGTCATCCACTGGCTTAAGCCCGCTAGGTATGTCATGGTCTCCTTTCCCTTGTCTCTCTTTACTTTCTTTCCTTTTATGTACAATGTCTCTTCAGGACGTAGTCGATCAAGGCTCTCAACTTCTTACTATCCTTTTAAGATACTTACCTCTGCCAACTCCCACGTTCTGTTATCCACTGGCTTAAGCCCGCTCGGTATGTCATGGTCTCCTTTCCCTTGTCTCTCTTTACTTTCTTTCCTTTTATGTACAATTTCCCTTCAGGACGTAGGCGATCAAGGCTCTCAACTTCTTACTATCCCTTTAAGATCCTTCCCTCTGCCAACTCCCACGTTCTGTCATCCACTGGCTTAAGCCTGCTAGGTATGTCATGGTCTCCTTTCCCTTGTCTCTCTTTACTTTCTTTCCTTTTATGTACAATGTCCCTTCAGGACGTAGGCGATCAAGGCTCTCAACTTCTTACAATCCCTTCAAGATCCTTCCCTCTGCCAACTCCCACGTTCTGTCATCCACTGGCTTAAGCCCGCTAGGTAGGTCATATCTCCTTTCCCTTGTCTCTCTTTACTTTCTTTCCTTTTATGTACAATGTCCCTTCGGGACGTAGGCGATCAAGGCTCTCAACTTCTTACTATCCCTTCAAGATCCTTCCCTCTGCCAACTCCCACGTTCTGTCATCCACTGGCTTAAGCCCGCTAGGTATGTCATGGTCTCCTTTCCGTTGTCTCTCTTTACTTTCTTTCCTTTTATGTACAATTTCCCTTCAGGACGTAGGCGATCAAAGCTCTCAACTTCTTACTATCCCTTCAAGATCCTTCCCTCTGCCAACTCCCACGTTCTGTCATCCACTGGCTTAAGCCCGCTAGGTATGTCATGGTCTCCTTTCCCTTGTCTCTCTTTACTTTCTTTCCTTTTATGTACAATGTCTCTTCAGGACGTAGGCGATCAAGGCTCTCAACTTCTTACTATCCCTTTAAGATCCTTCCCTCTGCCAACTCCCACGTTATGTTATCCACTGGCTTAAGCCCGCTCGGTATGTCATGGTCTCCTTTCCCTTGTCTCTCTTTACTTTCTTTCCTTTTATGTACAATTTCCCTTCAGGACGTAGGCGATCAAGGCTCTCAACTTCTTACTATCCCTTTAAGATCCTTCCCTCTGCCAACTCCCACGTTCTGTCATCCACTGGCTTAAGCCCACTAGGTATGTCATGGTCTCCTTTCCCTTGTCTCTCTTTACTTTCTTTCCTTTTATGTACAATGTCCCTTCAGGACGTAGGCGATCAAGGCTCTCAACTTCTTACTATCCCTTTAAGATCCTTCCCTCTGCCAACTCCCACGTTCTGTCATCCACTGGCTTAAGCCCGCTCGGTATGTCATGGTCTCCTTTCCCTTGTCTCTCTTTACTTTCTTTCCTTTTATGTACAATTTCCCTTCAGGACGTAGGCGATCAAGGCTCTCAACTTCTTACTATCCCTTCAAGATCCTTCCCTCTGCCAACTCCCACGTTCTGTTATCCACTGGCTTAAGCCCGCTCGGTATGTCATGGTCTCCTTTCCCTTGTCTCTCTTTACTTTCTTTCCTTTTATGTACAATTTCCCTTCAGGACGTAGGCGATCAAGGCTCTCAAATTCTTACTATCCCTTTAAGATCCTTCCCTCTGCCAACTCCCACGTTCTGTCATCCACTGGCTTAAGCCTGCTAGGTATGTCATGGTCTCCTTTCCCTTGTCTCTCTTTACTTTCTTTCCTTTTATGTACAATGTCCCTTCAGGACGTAGGCGATCAAGGCTCTCAACTTCTTACTATCCCTTTAAGATCCTTCCCTCTGCCAACTCCCACGTTCTGTCATCCACTGGCTTAAGCCCGCTAGGTAGGTCATATCTCCTTTCCCTTGTCTCTCTTTACTTTCTTTCCTTTTATGTACAATTTCCCTTCAGGATGTAGGCGATCAAGGCTCTCAACTTCTTACTATCCCTTTAAGATCCTTCCCTCTGCCAACTCCCACGTTCTGTCATCCACTGGCTTAAGCCCGCTAGGTATGTCATGGTCTCCTTTCCCTTGTCTCTCTTTACTTTCTTTCCTTTTATGTACAATGTCCCTTCAGGACGTAGGCGATCAAGGCTCTGAACTTCTTACTATCCCTTTAAGATCCTTCCCTCTGCCAACTCCCACGTTCTGTCATCCACTGGCTTAAGCCCGCTAGGTATGTCATGGTCTCCTTTCCCTTGTCTCTCTTTACTTTCTTTCCTTTTATGTACAATTTCCCTTCAGGACGTAGGCGATCAAGGCTCTCAACTTCTTACTATCCCTTCAAGATCCTTCCCTCTGCCAACTCCCACGTTCTGTCATCCACTGGCTTAAGCCCGCTAGGTATGTCATGGTCTCCTTTCCCTTGTCTCTCTTTACTTTCTTTCCTTTTATGCACAATGTCTCTTCAGGACGTAGTCGATCAAGGCTCTCAACTTCTTACTATCCTTTTAAGATACTTCCCTCTGCCAACTCCCACGTTCTGTTATCCACTGGCTTAAGCCCGCTCGGTATGTCATGGTTTCCTTTCCCTTGTCTCTCTTTACTTTCTTTCCTTTTATGTACAATTTCCCTTCAGGACGTAGGCGATCAAGGCTCTCAACTTCTTACTATCCCTTTAAGATCCTTCCCTCTGCCAACTCCCACGTTCTGTCATCCACTGGCTTAAGCCTGCTAGGTATGTCATGGTCTCCTTTCCCTTGTCCCTCTTTACTTTCTTTCCTTTTATGTACAATGTCCCTTCAGGACGTAGGCGATCAAGGCTCTCAACTTCTTACTATCCCTTCAAGATCCTTCCCTCTGCCAACTCCCACGTTCTGTCATCCACTGGCTTAAGCCCGCTAGGTAGGTCATATCTCCTTTCCCTTGTCTCTCTTTACTTTCTTTCCTTTTATGTACAATGTCCCTTCAGGACGTAGGCGATCAAGGCTCTCAACTTCTTACTATCCCTTCAAGATCCTTCCCTCTGCCAACTCCCACGTTCTGTCATCCACTGGCTTAAGCCCGCTAGGTATGTCATGGTCTCCTTTCCGTTGTCTCTCTTTACTTTCTTTCCTTTTATGTACAATTTCCCTTCAGGACGTAGGCGATCAAAGCTCTCAACTTCTTACTATCCCTTCAAGATCCTTCCCTCTGCCAACTCCCACGTCCTGTCATCCACTGGCTTAAGCCCGCTAGGTATGTCATGGTCTCCTTTCCCTTGTCTCTCTTTACTTTCTTTCCTTTTATGTACAATGTCTCTTCAGGACGTAGGCGATCAAGGCTCTCAACTTCTTACTATCCCTTTAAGATCCTTCCCTCTGCCAACTCCCACGTTCTGTTATCCACTGGCTTAAGCCCGCTCGGTATGTCATGGTCTCCTTTCCCTTGTCTCTCTTTACTTTCTTTCCTTTTATGTACAATTTCCCTTCAGGACGTAGGCGATCAAGGCTCTCAACTTCTTACTATCCCTTTAAGATCCTTCCCTCTGCCAACTCCCACGTTCTGTCATCCACTGGCTTAAGCCCACTAGGTATGTCATGGTCTCCTTTCCCTTGTCTCTCTTTACTTCCTTTCCTTTTATGTACAATGTCCCTTCAGGACGTAGGCGATCAAGGCTCTCAACTTCTTACTATCCCTTTAAGATCCTTCCCTCTGCCAACTCCCACGTTCTGTCATCCACTGGCTTAACCCGCTAGGTATGTCATGGTCTCCTTTCCCTTGTCTCTCTTTACTTTCTTTCCTTTTATGTACAATGTCCCTTCAGGACGTAGGCGATCAAGGCTCTCAACTTCTTACTATCCCTTCAAGATCCTTCCCTCTGCCAACTCCCACGTTCTGTCATCCACTGGCTTAACCCCGCTAGGTATGTCATGGTCTCCTTTCCGTTGTCTCTCTTTACTTTCTTTCCTTTTATGTACAATTTCCCTTCAGGACGTAGGCGATCAAGGCTCTCAACTTCTTACTATCCCTTCAAGATCCTTCCCTCTGCCAACTCCCACGTTCTGTCATCCACTGGCTTAAGCCCGCTAGGTATGTCATGGTCTCCTTTCCCTTGTCTCTCTTTACTTTCTTTCCTTTTATGTACAATGTCTCTTCAGGACGTAGGCGATCAAGGCTCTCAACTTCTTACTATCCCTTTAAGATCCTTCCCTCTGCCAACTCCCACGTTCTGTTATCCACTGGCTTAAGCCCGCTCGGTATGTCATGGTCTCCTTTCCCTTGTCTCTCTTTACTTTCTTTCCTTTTATGTACAATTTCCCTTCAGGACGTAGGCGATCAAGGCTCTCAACTTCTTACTATCCCTTTAAGATCCTTCCCTCTGCCAACTCCCACGTTCTGTCATCCACTGGCTTAAGCCTGCTAGGTATGTCATGGTCTCCTTTCCCTTGTCTCTCTTTACTTTCTTTCCTTTTATGTACAATGTCCCTTCAGGACGTAGGCGATCAAGGCTCTCAACTTCTTACTATCCCTTTAAGATCCTTCCGTCTGCCAACTCCCACGTTCTGTTATCCACTGGCTTAAGCCCGCTCGGTATGTCATGGTCTCCTTTCCCTTGTCTCTCTTTACTTTCTTTCCTTTTATGTACAATGTCCCTTCAGGACGTAGGCGATCAAGGCTCTCAACTTCTTACTATCCCTTTAAGATCCTTCCCTCTGCCAACTCCCACGTTCTGTCATCCACTGGCTTAAGCCCGCTAGGTATGTCATGGTCTCCTTTCCCTTGTCTATCTTTGCTTTCTTTCCTTTTATGTACAATGTCCCTTCAGGACGTAGGCAATCAAGGCTCTCAACTTCTTACTATCCCTTTAAGATCCTTCCCTCTGCCAACTCCAACGTTCTGTCATCCACTGGCTTAAGCCCGCTAGGTATGTCATGGTCTCCTTTCCGTTGTCTCTCTTTACTTTCTTTCCTTTTATGTACAATTTCCCTTCAGGACGTAGGCGATCAAGGCTCTCAACTTCTTACTATCCCTTTAAGATCCTTCCCTCTGCCAACTCCCACGTTCTGTCATCCACTGGCTTAAGCCTGCTAGGTAGGTCATGGTCTCCTTTCCCTTGTCTCTCTTTACTTTCTTTCCTTTTATGTACAATGTCCCTTCAGGACGTAGGCGATCAAGGCTCTCAACTTCTTACTATCCCTTTAAGATCCTTCCCTCTGCCAACTCCCACGTTCTGTCATCCACTGGCTTAAGCCCGCTAGGTAGGTCATGGTCTCCTTTCCCTTGTCTCTCTTTACTTTCTTTCCTTTTATGTACAATGTCCC
Source organism: Acanthosepion lycidas (assembly GCA_963932145.1). Lineage (NCBI taxonomy): Eukaryota > Metazoa > Mollusca > Cephalopoda > Sepiida > Sepiidae > Acanthosepion > Acanthosepion lycidas. The sequence continues at coordinate 77,779,949 of OZ010607.1, read as the reverse complement.
TTCAGGACGTAGGCGATCAAGGCACTCAACTTCTTACTATCCCTTTAAGATCCTTCCCTCTGCCAACTCCCACGTTCTGTCATCCACTGGCTTAAGCCCGCTAGGTAGGTCATGGTCTCCTTTCCCTTGTCTCTCTTTACTTTCTTTCCTTTTATGTACAATTTCCCTTCAGGACGTAGGCGATCAAGGCTCTCAACTTCTTACTATCCCTTTAAGATCCTTCCCTCTGCCAACTCCCACTTTCTGTCATCCACTGGCTTAAGCCCGCTAGGTAGGTCATGGTCTCCTTTCCCTTGTTTCTCTTTATTTCTTTCCTTTTATGTACAATGTCCCTTCAGGACGTAGGCGATCAAGGCTCTCAACTTCTTACTATCCCTTTAAGATCCTTCCCTCTGCCAACTCCCACGTTCTGTCATCCACTGGCTTAAGCCCGCTAGGTATGTCATGGTCTCCTTTCCGTTGTCTCTCTTTACTTTCTTTCCTTTTATGTACAATTTCCCTTCAGGACGTAGGCGATCAAGGCTCTCAACTTCTTACTATCCCTTTAAGATCCTTCCCTCTGCCTACTCCCACGTTCTGTCATCCACTGGCTTAAGCCTGCTAGGTAGGTCATGGTCTCCTTTCCCTTGTCTCTCTTTACTTTCTTTCCTTTTATGTACAATGTCCCTTCAGGACGTAGGCGATCAAGGCTCTCAACTTCTTACTATCCCTTTAAGATCCTTCCCTCTGCCAACTCCCACGTTCTGTCATCCACTGGCTTAAGCCCGCTAGGTAGGTCATGGTCTCCTTACCCTTGTCTCTCTTTACTTTCTTTCCTTTTATGTACAATGTCCCTTCAGGACGTAGGCGATCAAGGCTCTCAACTTCTTACTATCCCTTTAAGATCCTTCCCTCTGCCAACTCCCACGTTCTGTCATCCACTGGCTTAAGCCCGCTAGGTACGTCATGGTCTCCTTTCCCTTGTCTCTCTTTACTTTCTTTCCTTTTATGTACAATTTCCCTTCAGGACGTAGGCGATCAAGGCTCTCAACTTCTTACTATCCCTTTAAGATCCTTCCCTCTGCCAACTCCCACGTTCTGTCATCCACTGGCTTAAGCCTGCTAGGTAGGTCATGGTCTCCTTTCCCTTGTCTCTCTTTACTTTCTTTCCTTTTATGTACAATGTCCCTTCAGGACGTAGGCGATCAAGGCTCTCAACTTCTTACTATCCCTTTAAGATCCTTCCCTCTGCCAACTCCCACGTTCTGTCATCCACTGGCTTAAGCCCGCTAGGTATGTCATGGTCTCCTTTCCCTTGTCTCTCTTTACTTTCTTTCCTTTTATGTACAATGTCCCTTCAGGACGTAGGCGATCAAGGCTCTCAACTTCTTACTATCCCTTTAAGATCCTTCCCTCTGCCAACTCCCACGTTCTGTTATCCACTGGCTTAAGCCCGCTAGGTATGTCATGGTCTCCTTTCCCTTGTCTCTCTTTACTTTCTTTCCTTTTATGTACAATGTCCCTTCAGGACGTAGGCGATCAAGGCTCTCAACTTCTTACTATCCCTTTAAGATCCTTCCCTCTGCCAACTCCCACGTTCTGTCATCCACTGGCTTAAGCCCGCTAGGTATGTCATGGTCTCCTTTCCCTTGTTTCTCTTTACTTTCTTTCCTTTTATGTACAATGTCCCTTCAGGACGTAGGCGATCAAGGCTCTCAACTTCTTACTATCCCTTTAAGATCCTTCCCTCTGCCAACTCCCACGTTCTGTCATCCACTGGCTTAAGCCCGCTAGGTATGTCATGGTCTCCTTTCCCTTGTCTCTCTTTACTTTCTTTCCTTTTATGTACAATGTCCCTTCAGGACGTAGGCGATCAAGGCTCTCAACTTCTTACTATCCCTTTAAGATCCTTCCCTCTGCCAACTCCCACGTTCTGTCATCCACTGGCTTAAGCCTGCTAGGTAGGTCATGGTCTCCTTTCCCTTGTCTCTCTTTACTTTCTTTCCTTTTATGTACAATGTCCCTTCAGGACGTAGGCGATCAAGGCTCTCAACTTCTTACTATCCCTTTAAGATCCTTCCCTCTGCCAACTCCCACGTTCTGTCATCCACTGGCTTAAGCCCGCTAGGTATGTCATGGTCTCCTTTCCCTTGTCTCTCTTTACTTTCTTTCCTTTTATGTACAATGTCCCTTCAGGACGTAGGCGATCAAGGCTCTCAACTTCTTACTATCCCTTTAAGATCCTTCCCTCTGCCAACTCCCACGTTCTGTCATCCACTGGCTTAAGCCCGCTAGGTATGTTATGGTCTCCTTTCCCTTGTTTCTCTTTACTTTCTTTCCTTTTATGTACAATGTCCCTTCAGGACGTAGGCGATCAAGGCTCTCAACTTCTTACTATCCCTTTAAGATCCTTCCCTCTGCCAACTCCCACGTTCTGTCATCCACTGGCTTAAGCCCGCTAGGTATGTCATGGTCTCCTTTCCCTTGTCTCTCTTTACTTTCTTTCCTTTTATGTACAATGTCCCTTCAGGACGTAGGCGATCAAGGCTCTCAACTTCTTACTATCCCTTTAAGATCCTTCCCTCTGCCAACTCCCACGTTCTGTCATCCAGTGGCTTAAGCCTGCTAGGTAGGTCATGGTCTCCTTTCCCTTGTCTCTCTTTACTTTCTTTCCTTTTATGTACAATGTCCCTTCAGGACGTAGGCGATCAAGGCTCTCAACTTCTTACTATCCCTTTAAGATCCTTCCCTCTGCCAACTCCCACGTTCTGTCATCCACTGGCTTAAGCCTGCTAGGTAGGTCATGGTCTCCTTTCCCTTGTCTCTCTTTACTTTCTTTCCTTTTATGTACAATGTCCCTTCAGGACGTAGGCGATCAAGGCTCTCAACTTCTTACTATCCCTTTAAGATCCTTCCCTCTGCCAACTCCCACGTTCTGTCATCCACTGGCTTAAGCCTGCTAGGTAGGTCATGGTCTCCTTTCCCTTGTCTCTCTTTACTTTCTTTCCTTTTATGTACAATGTCCCTTCAGGACGTAGGCGATCAAGGCTCTCAACTTCTTACTATCCCTTTAAGATCCTTCCCTCTGCCAACTCCCACGTTCTGTCATCCACTGGCTTAAGCCCGCTAGGTATGTCATGGTCTCCTTTCCCTTGTCTCTCTTTGCTTTCTTTCCTTTTATGTACAATGTCCCTTCAGGACGTAGGCGATCAAGGCTCTCAACTTCTTACTATCCCTTTAAGATACTTCCCTATGCCAACTCCCACGTTCTGTCATCCACTGGCTTAAGCCCGCTAGGTATGTCATGGTCTCCTTTCCCTTGTCTCTCTTTACTTTCTTTCCTTTTATGTACAATGTCCCTTCAGGACGTAGGCGATCAAGGCTCTCAACTTCTTACTATCCCTTTAAGATCCTTCCCTCTGCCAACTCCCACGTTCTGTCATCCACTGGCTTAAGCCCGCTAGGTATGTCATGGTCTCCTTTCCCTTGTTTCTCTTTACTTTCTTTCCTTTTATGTACAATGTCCCTTCAGGACGTAGGCGATCAAGGCTCTCAACTTCTTACTATCCCTTTAAGATCCTTCCCTCTGCCAACTCCCACGTTCTGTCATCCACTGGCTTAAGCCCGCTAGGTATGTCATGGTCTCCTTTCCCTTGTCTCTCTTTACTTTCTTTCCTTTTATGTACAATGTCCCTTCAGGACGTAGGCGATCAAGGCTCTCAACTTCTTACTATCCCTTTAAGATCCTTCCCTCTGCCAACTCCCACGTTCTGTTATCCACTGGCTTAAGCCCGCTAGGTATGTCATGGTCTCCTTTCCCTTGTCTCTCTTTACTTTCTTTCCTTTTATGTACAATGTCCCTTCAGGACGTAGGCGATCAAGGCTCTCAACTTCTTACTATCCCTTTAAGATCCTTCCCTCTGCCAACTCCCACGTTCTGTCATCCACTGGCTTAAGCCCACTAGGTATGTCATGGTCTCCTTTCCCTTGTCTCTCTTTGCTTTCTTTCCTTTTATGTACAATGTCCCTTCAGGACGTAGGCGATCAAGGCTCTCAACTTCTTACTATCCCTTTAAGATCCTTCCCTCTGCCAACTCCCACGTTCTGTTATCCACTGGCTTAAGCCCGCTAGGTAGGTCATGGTCTCCTTTCCCTTGTCTCTCTTTACTTTCTTTCCTTTTATGTACAATTTCCCTTCAGGACGTAGACGATCAAGGCTCTCAACTTCTTACTATCCCTTTAAGATCCTTCCCTCTGCCAACTCCCACGTTCTGTCATCCACTGGCTTAAGCCCGCTAGGTATGTCATGGTCTCCTTTCCCTTGTCTCTCTTTACTTTCTTTCCTTTTATGTACAATGTCCCTTCAGGACGTAGGCGATCAAGGCTCTCAACTTCTTACTATCCCTTTAAGATCCTTCCCTCTGCCAACTCCCACGTTCTGTTATCCACTGGCTTAAGCCCGCTCGGTATGTCATGGTCTCCTTTCCCTTGTCTCTCTTTACTTTCTTTCCTTTTATGTACAATGTCCCTTCAGGACGTAGGCGATCAAGGCTCTCAAATTCTTACTATCCCTTTAAGATCCTTCCCTCTGCCAACTCCCACGTTCTGTCATCCACTGGCTTAAGCCCGCTAGGTATGTCATGGTCTCCTTTCCCTTGTCTCTCTTTACTTTCTTTCCTTTTATGTACAATGTCCCTTCAGGACGTAGGCGATCAAGGCTCTCAACTTCTTACTATCCCTTTAAGATCCTTCCCTCTGCCAACTCCCACGTTCTGTTATCCACTGGCTTAAGCCCGCTCGGTATGTCATGGTCTCCTTTCCCTTTTCTCTCTTTACTTTCTTTCCTTTTATGTACAATGTCCCTTCAGGACGTAGGCGATCAAGGCTCTCAACTTCTTACTATCCCTTTAAGATCCTTCCCTCTGCCAACTCCCACGTTCTGTTATCCACTGGCTTAAGCCCGCTCGGTATGTCATGGTCTCCTTTCCCTTGTCTCTCTTTACTTTCTTTCCTTTTATGTACAATGTCCCTTCAGGACGTAGGCGATCAAGGCTCTCAACTTCTTACTATCCCTTTAAGATCCTTCCCTCTGCCAACTCCCACGTTCTGTCATCCACTGGCTTAAGCCCGCTAGGTATGTCATGGTCTCCTTTCCCTTGTCTCTCTTTACTTTCTTTCATTTTATGTACAATGTCCCTTCAGGACGTAGGCGATCAAGGCTCTCAACTTCTTACTATCCCTTTAAGATCCTTCCCTCTGCCAACTCCCACGTTCTGTTATCCACTGGCTTAAGCCCGCTCGGTATGTCATGGTCTCCTTTCCCTTGTCTCTCTTTACTTTCTTTCCTTTTATGTACAATGTCCCTTCAGGACGTAGGCGATCAAGGCTCTCAAATTCTTACTATCCCTTTAAGATCCTTCCCTCTGCCAACTCCCACGTTCTGTCATCCACTGGCTTAAGCCCGCTAGGTAGGTCATGGTCTCCTTTCCCTTGTCTCTCTTTACTTTCTTTCCTTTTATGTACAATGTCCCTTCAGGACGTAGGCGATCAAGGCTCTCAACTTCTTACTATCCCTTTAAGATCCTTCCCTCTGCCAACTCCCACGTTCTGTCATCCACTGGCTTAAGCCCGCTAGGTAGGTCATGGTCTCCTTTCCCTTGTCTCTCTTTACTTTCTTTCCTTTTATGTACAATGTCCCTTCAGGACGTAGGCGATCAAGGCTCTCAACTTCTTACTATCCCTTTAAGATCCTTCCCTCTGCAAACTCCCACGTTCTGTCATCCACTGGCTTAAGCCCGCTAGGTATGTCATGGTCTCCTTTCCCTTGTCTCTCTTTGCTTTCTTTCCTTTTATGTACAATGTCCCTTCAGGACGTAGGCGATCAAGGCTCTCAACTTCTTACTATCCCTTTAAGATCCTTCCATATGCCAACTCCCACGTTCTGTCATCCACTGGCTTAAGCCCGCTAGGTATGTCATGGTCTCCTTTCCCTTGTCTCTCTTTACTTTCTTTCCTTTTATGTACAATGTCCCTTCAGGACGTAGGCGATCAAGGCTCTCAACTTCTTACTATCCCTTTAAGATCCTTCCCTCTGCCAACTCCCACGTTCTGTCATCCACTGGCTTAAGCCCGCTAGGTATGTCATGGTCTCCTTTCCCTTGTTTCTCTTTACTTTCTTTCCTTTTATGTACAATGTCCCTTCAGGACGTAGGCGATCAAGGCTCACAACTTCTTACTATCCCTTTAAGATCCTTCCCTCTGCCAACTCCCACGTTCTGTCATCCACTGGCTTAAGCCCGCTAGGTATGTCATGGTCTCCTTTCCCTTGTCTCTCTTTACTTTCTTTCCTTTTATGTACAATGTCCCTTCAGGACGTAGGCGATCAAGGCTCTCAACTTCTTACTATCCCTTTAAGATCCTTCCCTCTGCCAACTCCCACGTTCTGTTATCCACTGGCTTAAGCCCGCTAGGTATGTCATGGTCTCCTTTCCCTTGTCTCTCTTTACTTTCTTTCCTTTTATGTACAATGTCCCTTCAGGACGTAGGCGATCAAGGCTCTCAACTTCTTACTATCCCTTTAAGATCCTTCCCTCTGCCAACTCCCACGTTCTGTCATCCACTGGCTTAAGCCCGCTAGGTAGGTCATGGTCTCCTTTCCCTTGTCTCTCTTTACTTTCTTTCCTTTTATGTACAATGTCCCTTCAGGACGTAGGCGATCAAGGCTCTCAACTTCTTACTATCCCTTTAAGATCCTTCCCTCTGCCAACTCCCACGTTCTGTCATCCACTGGCTTAAGCCCGCTAGGTAGGTCATGGTCTCCTTTCCCTTGTCTCTCTTTACTTTCTTTCCTTTTATGTACAATGTCCCTTCAGGACGTAGGCGATCAAGGCTCTCAACTTCTTACTATCCCTTTAAGATCCTTCCCTCTGCCAACTCCCACGTTCTGTTATCCACTGGCTTAAGCCCGCTAGGTATGTCATGGTCTCCTTTCCCTTGTCTCTCTTTACTTTCTTTCCTTTTATGTACAATGTCCCTTCAGGACGTAGGCGATCAAGGCTCTCAACTTCTTACTATCCCTTTAAGATCCTTCCCTCTGCCAACTCCCACGTTCTGTCATCCACTGGCTTAAGCCCACTAGGTATGTCATGGTCTCCTTTCCCTTGTCTCTCTTTGCTTTCTTTCCTTTTATGTACAATGTCCCTTCAGGACGTAGGCGATCAAGGCTCTCAACTTCTTACTATCCCTTTAAGATCCTTCCCTCTGCCAACTCCCACGTTCTGTTATCCACTGGCTTAAGCCCGCTAGGTAGGTCATGGTCTCCTTTCCCTTGTCTCACTTTACTTTCTTTCCTTTTATGTACAATTTCCCTTCAGGACGTAGACGATCAAGGCTCTCAACTTCTTACTATCCCTTTAAGATCCTTCCCTCTGCCAACTCCCACGTTCTGTCATCCACTGGCTTAAGCCCGCTAGGTATGTCATGGTCTCCTTTCCCTTGTCTCTCTTTACTTTCTTTCCTTTTATGTACAATGTCCCTTCAGGACGTAGGCGATCAAGGCTCTCAACTTCTTACTATCCCTTTAAGATCCTTCCCTCTGCCAACTCCCACGTTCTGTTATCCACTGGCTTAAGCCCGCTCGGTATGTCATGGTCTCCTTTCCCTTGTCTCTCTTTACTTTCTTTCCTTTTATGTACAATGTCCCTTCAGGACGTAGGCGATCAAGGCTCTCAAATTCTTACTATCCCTTTAAGATCCTTCCCTCTGCCAACTCCCACGTTCTGTCATCCACTGGCTTAAGCCCGCTAGGTATGTCATGGTCTCCTTTCCCTTGTCTCTCTTTACTTTCTTTCCTTTTATGTACAATGTCCCTTCAGGACGTAGGCGATCAAGGCTCTCAACTTCTTACTATCCCTTTAAGATCCTTCCCTCTGCCAACTCCCACGTTCTGTTATCCACTGGCTTAAGCCCGCTCGGTATGTCATGGTCTCCTTTCCCTTTTCTCTCTTTACTTTCTTTCCTTTTATGTACAATGTCCCTTCAGGACGTAGGCGATCAAGGCTCTCAACTTCTTACTATCCCTTTAAGATCCTTCCCTCTGCCAACTCCCACGTTCTGTTATCCACTGGCTTAAGCCCGCTCGGTATGTCATGGTCTCCTTTCCCTTGTCTCTCTTTACTTTCTTTCCTTTTATGTACAATGTCCCTTCAGGACGTAGGCGATCAAGGCTCTCAACTTCTTACTATCCCTTTAAGATCCTTCCCTCTGCCAACTCCCACGTTCTGTCATCCACTGGCTTAAGCCCGCTAGGTATGTCATGGTCTCCTTTCCCTTGTCTCTCTTTACTTTCTTTCATTTTATGTACAATGTCCCTTCAGGACGTAGGCGATCAAGGCTCTCAACTTCTTACTATCCCTTTAAGATCCTTCCCTCTGCCAACTCCCACGTTCTGTTATCCACTGGCTTAAGCCCGCTCGGTATGTCATGGTCTCCTTTCCCTTGTCTCTCTTTACTTTCTTTCCTTTTATGTACAATGTCCCTTCAGGACGTAGGCGATCAAGGCTCTCAAATTCTTACTATCCCTTTAAGATCCTTCCCTCTGCCAACTCCCACGTTCTGTCATCCACTGGCTTAAGCCCGCTAGGTAGGTCATGGTCTCCTTTCCCTTGTCTCTCTTTACTTTCTTTCCTTTTATGTACAATGTCCCTTCAGGACGTAGGCGATCAAGGCTCTCAACTTCTTACTATCCCTTTAAGATCCTTCCCTCTGCCAACTCCCACGTTCTGTCATCCACTGGCTTAAGCCCGCTAGGTAGGTCATGGTCTCCTTTCCCTTGTCTCTCTTTACTTTCTTTCCTTTTATGTACAATGTCCCTTCAGGACGTAGGCGATCAAGGCTCTCAACTTCTTACTATCCCTTTAAGATCCTTCCCTCTGCAAACTCCCACGTTCTGTCATCCACTGGCTTAAGCCCGCTAGGTATGTCATGGTCTCCTTTCCCTTGTCTCTCTTTGCTTTCTTTCCTTTTATGTACAATGTCCCTTCAGGACGTAGGCGATCAAGGCTCTCAACTTCTTACTATCCCTTTAAGATCCTTCCATATGCCAACTCCCACGTTCTGTCATCCACTGGCTTAAGCCCGCTAGGTATGTCATGGTCTCCTTTCCCTTGTCTCTCTTTACTTTCTTTCCTTTTATGTACAATGTCCCTTCAGGACGTAGGCGATCAAGGCTCTCAACTTCTTACTATCCCTTTAAGATCCTTCCCTCTGCCAACTCCCACGTTCTGTCATCCACTGGCTTAAGCCCGCTAGGTATGTCATGGTCTCCTTTCCCTTGTTTCTCTTTACTTTCTTTCCTTTTATGTACAATGTCCCTTCAGGACGTAGGCGATCAAGGCTCACAACTTCTTACTATCCCTTTAAGATCCTTCCCTCTGCCAACTCCCACGTTCTGTCATCCACTGGCTTAAGCCCGCTAGGTATGTCATGGTCTCCTTTCCCTTGTCTCTCTTTACTTTCTTTCCTTTTATGTACAATGTCCCTTCAGGACGTAGGCGATCAAGGCTCTCAACTTCTTACTATCCCTTTAAGATCCTTCCCTCTGCCAACTCCCACGTTCTGTTATCCACTGGCTTAAGCCCGCTAGGTATGTCATGGTCTCCTTTCCCTTGTCTCTCTTTACTTTCTTTCCTTTTATGTACAATGTCCCTTCAGGACGTAGGCGATCAAGGCTCTCAACTTCTTACTATCCCTTTAAGATCCTTCCCTCTGCCAACTCCCACGTTCTGTCATCCACTGGCTTAAGCCCGCTAGGTAGGTCATGGTCTCCTTTCCCTTGTCTCTCTTTACTTTCTTTCCTTTTATGTACAATGTCCCTTCAGGACGTAGGCGATCAAGGCTCTCAACTTCTTACTATCCCTTTAAGATCCTTCCCTCTGCCAACTCCCACGTTCTGTCATCCACTGGCTTAAGCCCGCTAGGTAGGTCATGGTCTCCTTTCCCTTGTCTCTCTTTACTTTCTTTCCTTTTATGTACAATGTCCCTTCAGGACGTAGGCGATCAAGGCTCTCAACTTCTTACTATCTCTTTAAGATCCTTCCCTCTGCCAACTCCCACGTTCTGTCATCCACTGGCTTAAGCCCGCTAGGTATGTCATGGTCTCCTTTCCCTTGTCTCTCTTTGCTTTCTTTCCTTTTATGTACAATGTCCCTTCAGGACGTAGGCGATCAAGGCTCTCAACTTCTTACTATCCCTTTAAGATCCTTCCCTATGCCAACTCCCACGTTCTGTCATCCACTGGCTTAAGCCCGCTAGGTATGTCATGGTCTCCTTTCCCTTGTCTCTCTTTACTTTCTTTCCTTTTATGTACAATGTCCCTTCAGGACGTAGGCGATCAAGGCTCTCAACTTCTTACTATCCCTTTAAGATCCTTCCCTCTGCCAACTCCCACGTTCTGTCATCCACTGGCTTAAGCCCGCTAGGTATGTCATGGTCTCCTTTCCCTTGTTTCTCTTTACTTTCTTTCCTTTTATGTACAATGTCCCTTCAGGACGTAGGCGATCAAGGCTCTCAACTTCTTACTATCCCTTTAAGATCCTTCCCTCTGCCAACTCCCACGTTCTGTCATCCACTGGCTTAAGCCCGCTAGGTATGTCATGGTCTCCTTTCCCTTGTCTCTCTTTACTTTCTTTCCTTTTATGTACAATGTCCCTTCAGGACGTAGGCGATCAAGGCTCTCAACTTCTTACTATCCCTTTAAGATCCTTCCCTCTGCCAACTCCCACGTTCTGTTATCCACTGGCTTAAGCCCGCTAGGTATGTCATGGTCTCCTTTCCCTTGTCTCTCTTTACTTTCTTTCCTTTTATGTACAATGTCCCTTCAGGACGTAGGCGATCAAGGCTCTCAACTTCTTACTATCCCTTTAAGATCCTTCCCTCTGCCAACTCCCACGTTCTGTCATCCACTGGCTTAAGCCCACTAGGTATGTCATGGTCTCCTTTCCCTTGTCACTCTTTGCTTTCTTTCCTTTTATGTACAATGTCCCTTCAGGACGTAGGCGATCAAGGCTCTCAACTTCTTACTATCCCTTTAAGATCCTTCCCTCTGCCAACTCCCACGTTCTGTCATCCACTGGCTTAAGCCCGCTAGGTATGTCATGGTCTCCTTTCCCTTGTTTCTCTTTACTTTCTTTCCTTTTATGTACAATGTCCCTTCAGGACGTAGGCGATCAAGGCTCTCAACTTCTTACTATCCCTTTAAGATCCTTCCCTCTGCCAACTCCCACGTTCTGTCATCCACTGGCTTAAGCCCGCTAGGTATGTCATGGTCTCCTTTCCCTTGTCTCTCTTTACTTTCTTTCCTTTTATGTACAATGTCCCTTCAGGACGTAGGCGATCAAGGCTCTCAACTTCTTACTATCCCTTTAAGATCCTTCCCTCTGCCAACTCCCACGTTCTGTTATCCACTGGCTTAAGCCCGCTAGGTATGTCATGGTCTCCTTTCCCTTGTCTCTCTTTACTTTCTTTCCTTTTATGTACAATGTCCCTTCAGGACGTAGGCGATCAAGGCTCTCAACTTCTTACTATCCCTTTAAGATCCTTCCCTCTGCCAACTCCCACGTTCTGTCATCCACTGGCTTAAGCCCACTAGGTATGTCATGGTCTCCTTTCCCTTGTCACTCTTTGCTTTCTTTCCTTTTATGTACAATGTCCCTTCAGGACGTAGGCGATCAAGGCTCTCAACTTCTTACTATCCCTTTAAGATCCTTCCCTCTGCCAACTCCCACGTTCTGTTATCCACTGGCTTAAGCCCGCTAGGTAGGTCATGGTCTCCTTTCCCTTGTCTCTCTTTACTTTCTTTCCTTTTATGTACAATTTCCCTTCAGGACGTAGGCGATCAAGGCTCTCAACTTCTTACTATCCCTTTAAGATCCTTCCCTCTGCCAACTCCCACGTTCTGTCATCCACTGGCTTAAGCCCGCTAGGTAGGTCATGGTCTCCTTTCCCTTGTCTCTCTTTACTTTCTTTCCTTTTATGTACAATGTCCCTTCAGGACGTAGGCGATCAAGGCTCTCAACTTCTTACTATCCCTTTAAGATCCTTCCCTCTGCCAACTCCCACGTTCTGTCATCCACTGGCTTAAGCCCGCTAGGTATGTCATGGTCTCCTTTCCCTTGTCTCTCTTTACTTTCTTTCCTTTTATGTACAATGTCCCTTCAGGACGTAGGCGATCAAGGCTCTCAAATTCTTACTATCCCTTTAAGATCCTTCCCTCTGCCAACTCCCACGTTCTGTCATCCACTGGCTTAAGCCCGCTAGGTATGTCATGGTCTCCTTTCCCTTGTCTCTCTTTACTTTCTTTCCTTTTATGTACAATGTCCCTTCAGGACGTAGGCGATCAAGGCTCTCAACTTCTTACTATCCCTTTAAGATCCTTCCCTCTGCCAACTCCCACGTTCTGTTATCCACTGGCTTAAGCCTGCTCGGTATGTCATGGTCTCCTTTCCCTTTTCTCTCTTTACTTTCTTTCCTTTTATGTACAATGTCCCTTCAGGACGTAGGCGATCAAGGCTCTCAACTTCTTACTATCCCTTTAAGATCCTTCCCTCTGCCAACTCCCACGTTCTGTTATCCACTGGCTTAAGCCCGCTCGGTATGTCATGGTCTCCTTTCCCTTGTCTCTCTTTACTTTCTTTCCTTTTATGTACAATGTCCCTTCAGGACGTAGGCGATCAAGGCTCTCAACTTCTTACTATCCCTTTAAGATCCTTCCCTCTGCCAACTCCCACGTTCTGTCATCCACTGGCTTAAGCCCGCTAGGTATGTCATGGTCTCCTTTCCCTTGTCTCTCTTTACTTTCTTTCCTTTTATGTACAATGTCCCTTCAGGACGTAGGCGATCAAGGCTCTCAACTTCTTACTATCCCTTTAAGATCCTTCCCTCTGCCAACTCCCACGTTCTGTTATCCACTGGCTTAAGCCCGCTCGGTATGTCATGGTCTCCTTTCCCTTGTCTCTCTTTACTTTCTTTCCTTTTATGTACAATGTCCCTTCAGGACGTAGGCGATCAAGGCTCTCAAATTCTTACTATCCCTTTAAGATCCTTCCCTCTGCCAACTCCCACGTTCTGTCATCCACTGGCTTAAGCCCGCTAGGTAGGTCATGGTCTCCTTTCCCTTGTCTCTCTTTACTTTCTTTCCTTTTATGTACAATGTCCCTTCAGGACGTAGGCGATCAAGGCTCTCAACTTCTTACTATCCCTTTAAGATCCTTCCCTCTGCCAACTCCCACGTTCTGTCATCCACTGGCTTAAGCCCGCTAGGTAGGTCATGGTCTCCTTTCCCTTGTCTCTCTTTACTTTCTTTCCTTTTATGTACAATGTCCCTTCAGGACGTAGGCGATCAAGGCTCTCAACTTCTTACTATCCCTTTAAGATCCTTCCCTCTGCCAACTCCCACGTTCTGTCATCCACTGGCTTAAGCCCGCTAGGTAGGTCATGGTCTCCTTTCCCTTGTCTCTCTTTACTTTCTTTCCTTTTATGTACAATGTCCCTTCAGGACGTAGGCGATCAAGGCTCTCAACTTCTTACTATCCCTTTAAGATCCTTCCCTCTGCCAACTCCCACGTTCTGTCATCCACTGGCTTAAGCCCGCTAGGTATGTCATGGTCTCCTTTCCCTTGTCTCTCTTTACTTTCTTTCCTTTTATGTACAATGTCCCTTCAGGACGTAGGCGATCAAGGCTCTCGACTTCTTACTATCCCTTTAAGATCCTTCCCTCTGCCAACTCCCACGTTCTGTTATCCACTGGCTTAAGCCCGCTCGGTATGTCATGGTCTCCTTTCCCTTGTCTCTCTTTACTTTCTTTCCTTTTATGTACAATGTCCCTTCAGGACGTAGGCGATCAAGGCTCTCAAATTCTTACTATCCCTTTAAGATCCTTCCCTCTGCCAACTCCCACGTTCTGTCATCCACTGGCTTAAGCCCGCTAGGTATGTCATGGTCTCCTTTCCCTTGTCTCTCTTTACTTTCTTTCCTTTTATGTACAATGTCCCTTCAGGACGTAGGCGATCAAGGCTCTCAACTTCTTACTATCCCTTTAAGATCCTTCCCTCTGCCAACTCCCACGTTCTGTTATCCACTGGCTTAAGCCCGCTCGGTATGTCATGGTCTCCTTTCCCTTTTCTCTCTTTACTTTCTTTCCTTTTATGTACAATGTCCCTTCAGGACGTAGGCGATCAAGGCTCTCAACTTCTTACTATCCCTTTAAGATCCTTCCCTCTGCCAACTCCCACGTTCTGTTATCCACTGGCTTAAGCCCGCTCGGTATGTCATGGTCTCCTTTCCCTTGTCTCTCTTTACTTTCTTTCCTTTTATGTACAATGTCCCTTCAGGACGTAGGCGATCAAGGCTCTCAACTTCTTACTATCCCTTTAAGATCCTTCCCTCTGCCAACTCCCACGTTCTGTCATCCACTGGCTTAAGCCCGCTAGGTATGTCATGGTCTCCTTTCCCTTGTCTCTCTTTACTTTCTTTCCTTTTATGTACAATGTCCCTTCAGGACGTAGGCGATCAAGGCTCTCAACTTCTTACTATCCCTTTAAGATCCTTCCCTCTGCCAACTCCCACGTTCTGTTATCCACTGGCTTAAGCCCGCTCGGTATGTCATGGTCTCCTTTCCCTTGTCTCTCTTTACTTTCTTTCCTTTTATGTACAATGTCCCTTCAGGACGTAGGCGATCAAGGCTCTCAAATTCTTACTATCCCTTTAAGATCCTTCCCTCTGCCAACTCCCACGTTCTGTCATCCACTGGCTTAAGCCCGCTAGGTAGGTCATGGTCTCCTTTCCCTTGTCTCTCTTTACTTTCTTTCCTTTTATGTACAATGTCCCTTCAGGACGTAGGCGATCAAGGCTCTCAACTTCTTACTATCCCTTTAAGATCCTTCCCTCTGCCAACTCCCACGTTCTGTCATCCACTGGCTTAAGCCCGCTAGGTAGGTCATGGTCTCCTTTCCCTTGTCTCTCTTTACTTTCTTTCCTTTTATGTACAATGTCCCTTCAGGACGTAGGCGATCAAGGCTCTCAACTTCTTACTATCCCTTTAAGATCCTTCCCTCTGCCAACTCCCACGTTCTGTCATCCACTGGCTTAAGCCCGCTAGGTAGGTCATGGTCTCCTTTCCCTTGTCTCTCTTTACTTTCTTTCCTTTTATGTACAATGTCCCTTCAGGACGTAGGCGATCAAGGCTCTCAACTTCTTACTATCCCTTTAAGATCCTTCCCTCTGCCAACTCCCACGTTCTGTCATCCACTGGCTTAAGCCCGCTAGGTAGGTCATGGTCTCCTTTCCCTTGTCTCTCTTTACTTTCTTTCCTTTTATGTACAATGTCCCTTCAGGACGTAGGCGATCAAGGCTCTCAACTTCTTACTATCCCTTTAAGATCCTTCCCTCTGCCAACTCCCACGTTCTGTCATCCACTGGCTTAAGCCCGCTAGGTATGTCATGGTCTCCTTTCCCTTGTCTCTCTTTACTTTCTTTCCTTTTATGTACAATGTCCCTTCAGGACGTAGGCGATCAAGGCTCTCAACTTCTTACTATCCCTTTAAGATCCTTCCCTCTGCCAACTCCCACGTTCTGTTATCCACTGGCTTAAGCCCGCTCGGTATGTCATGGTCTCCTTTCCCTTGTCTCTCTTTACTTTCTTTCCTTTTATGTACAATGTCCCTTCAGGACGTAGGCGATCAAGGCTCTCAAATTCTTACTATCCCTTTAAGATCCTTCCCTCTGCCAACTCCCACGTTCTGTCATCCACTGGCTTAAGCCCGCTAGGTAGGTCATGGTCTCCTTTCCCTTGTCTCTCTTTACTTTCTTTCCTTTTATGTACAATGTCCCTTCAGGACGTAGGCGATCAAGGCTCTCAACTTCTTACTATCCCTTTAAGATCATTCCCTCTGCCAACTCCCACGTTCTGTCATCCACTGGCTTAAGCCCGCTAGGTATGTCATGGTCTCCTTTCCCTTTTCTCTCTTTACTTTCTTTCCTTTTATGTACAATGTCCCTTCAGGACGTAGGCGATCATGGCTCTCCACTTCTTACTATCCCTTTAAGATCCTTCCCTCTGCCAACTCCCACGTTCTGTTATCCACTGGCTTAAGCCCGCTCGGTATGTCATGGTCTCCTTTCCCTTGTCTCTCTTTAATTTCTTTCCTTTTATGTACAATGTCCCTTCAGGACGTAGGCGATCAAGGCTCTCAACTTCTTACTATCCCTTTAAGATCCTTCCCTCTGCCAACTCCCACGTTCTGTCATCCACTGGCTTAAGCCCGCTAGGTATGTCATGGTCTCTTTTCCCTTGTCTCTCTTTACTTTCTTTCCTTTTATGTACAATGTCCCTTCAGGACGTAGGCGATCAAGGCTCTCAACTTCTTACTATCCCTTTAAGATCCTTCCCTCTGCCAACTCCCACGTTCTGTCATCCACTGGCTTAAGCCCGCTAGGTATGTCATGGTCTCCTTTCCCTTGTCTCTCTTTACTTTCTTTCCTTTTATGTACAATGTCCCTTCAGGACGTAGGCGATCAAGGCTCTCAAATTCTTACTATCCCTTTAAGATCCTTCCCTCTGCCAACTCCCACGTTCTGTCATCCACTGGCTTAAGCCCGCTAGGTATGTCATGGTCTCCTTTCCCTTGTCTCTCTTTACTTTCTTTCCTTTTATGTACAATGTCCCTTCAGGACGTAGGCGATCAAGGCTCTCAACTTCTTACTATCCCTTTAAGATCCTTCCCTCTGCCAACTCCCACGTTCTGTTATCCACTGGCTTAAGCCCGCTCGGTATGTCATGGTCTCCTTTCCCTTTTCTCTCTTTACTTTCTTTCCTTTTATGTACAATGTCCCTTCAGGACGTAGGCGATCAAGGCTCTCAACTTCTTACTATCCCTTTAAGATCCTTCCCTCTGCCAACTCCCACGTTCTGTTATCCACTGGCTTAAGCCCGCTCGGTATGTCATGGTCTCCTTTCCCTTGTCTCTCTTTACTTTCTTTCCTTTTATGTACAATGTCCCTTCAGGACGTAGGCGATCAAGGCTCTCAACTTCTTACTATCCCTTTAAGATCCTTCCCTCTGCCAACTCCCACGTTCTGTCATCCACTGGCTTAAGCCCGCTAGGTATGTCATGGTCTCCTTTCCCTTGTCTCTCTTTACTTTCTTTCCTTTTATGTACAATGTCCCTTCAGGACGTAGGCGATCAAGGCTCTCAACTTCTTACTATCCCTTTAAGATCCTTCCCTCTGCCAACTCCCACGTTCTGTTATCCACTGGCTTAAGCCCGCTCGGTATGTCATGGTCTCCTTTCCCTTGTCTCTCTTTACTTTCTTTCCTTTTATGTACAATGTCCCTTCAGGACGTAGGCGATCAAGGCTCTCAAATTCTTACTATCCCTTTAAGATCCTTCCCTCTGCCAACTCCCACGTTCTGTCATCCACTGGCTTAAGCCCGCTAGGTAGGTCATGGTCTCCTTTCCCTTGTCTCTCTTTACTTTCTTTCCTTTTATGTACAATGTCCCTTCAGGACGTAGGCGATCAAGGCTCTCAACTTCTTACTATCCCTTTAAGATCCTTCCCTCTGCCAACTCCCACGTTCTGTCATCCACTGGCTTAAGCCCGCTAGGTAGGTCATGGTCTCCTTTCCCTTGTCTCTCTTTACTTTCTTTCCTTTTATGTACAATGTCCCTTCAGGACGTAGGCGATCAAGGCTCTCAACTTCTTACTATCCCTTTAAGATCCTTCCCTCTGCCAACTCCCACGTTCTGTCATCCACTGGCTTAAGCCCGCTAGGTAGGTCATGGTCTCCTTTCCCTTGTCTCTCTTTACTTTCTTTCCTTTTATGTACAATGTCCCTTCAGGACGTAGGCGATCAAGGCTCTCAACTTCTTACTATCCCTTTAAGATCCTTCCCTCTGCCAACTCCCACGTTCTGTCATCCACTGGCTTAAGCCCGCTAGGTAGGTCATGGTCTCCTTTCCCTTGTCTCTCTTTACTTTCTTTCCTTTTATGTACAATGTCCCTTCAGGACGTAGGCGATCAAGGCTCTCAACTTCTTACTATCCCTTTAAGATCCTTCCCTCTGCCAACTCCCACGTTCTGTCATCCACTGGCTTAAGCCCGCTAGGTATGTCATGGTCTCCTTTCCCTTGTCTCTCTTTACTTTCTTTCCTTTTATGTACAATGTCCCTTCAGGACGTAGGCGATCAAGGCTCTCAACTTCTTACTATCCCTTTAAGATCCTTCCCTCTGCCAACTCCCACGTTCTGTTATCCACTGGCTTAAGCCCGCTCGGTATGTCATGGTCTCCTTTCCCTTGTCTCTCTTTACTTTCTTTCCTTTTATGTACAATGTCCCTTCAGGACGTAGGCGATCAAGGCTCTCAAATTCTTACTATCCCTTTAAGATCCTTCCCTCTGCCAACTCCCACGTTCTGTCATCCACTGGCTTAAGCCCGCTAGGTAGGTCATGGTCTCCTTTCCCTTGTCTCTCTTTACTTTCTTTCCTTTTATGTACAATGTCCCTTCAGGACGTAGGCGATCAAGGCTCTCAACTTCTTACTATCCCTTTAAGATCATTCCCTCTGCCAACTCCCACGTTCTGTCATCCACTGGCTTAAGCCCGCTAGGTATGTCATGGTCTCCTTTCCCTTTTCTCTCTTTACTTTCTTTCCTTTTATGTACAATGTCCCTTCAGGACGTAGGCGATCATGGCTCTCCACTTCTTACTATCCCTTTAAGATCCTTCCCTCTGCCAACTCCCACGTTCTGTTATCCACTGGCTTAAGCCCGCTCGGTATGTCATGGTCTCCTTTCCCTTGTCTCTCTTTAATTTCTTTCCTTTTATGTACAATGTCCCTTCAGGACGTAGGCGATCAAGGCTCTCAACTTCTTACTATCCCTTTAAGATCCTTCCCTCTGCCAACTCCCACGTTCTGTCATCCACTGGCTTAAGCCCGCTAGGTATGTCATGGTCTCTTTTCCCTTGTCTCTCTTTACTTTCTTTCCTTTTATGTACAATGTCCCTTCAGGACGTAGGCGATCAAGGCTCTCAACTTCTTACTATCCCTTTAAGATCCTTCCCTCTGCCAACTCCCACGTTCTGTCATCCACTGGCTTAAGCCCGCTAGGTATGTCATGGTCTCCTTTCCCTTGTCTCTCTTTACTTTCTTTCCTTTTATGTACAATGTCCCTTCAGGACGTAGGCGATCAAGGCTCTCAACTTCTTACTATCCCTTTAAGATCCTTCCCTCTGCCAACTCCCACGTTCTGTTATCCACTGGCTTAAGCCCGCTCGGTATGTCATGGTCTCCTTTCCCTTGTCTCTCTTTACTTTCTTTCCTTTTATGAACAATGTCCCTTCAGGAGGTAGGCGATCAAGGCTCTCAACTTCTTACTATCCCTTTAAGATCCTTCCCTCTGCCAACTCCCACGTTCTGTCATCCACTGGCTTAAGCCCGCTAGGTATGTCATGGTCTCCTTTCCCTTGTCTCTCTTTACTTTCTTTCCTTTTATGTACAATGTCCCTTCAGGACGTAGGCGATCAAGGCTCTCAACTTCTTACTATCCCTTTAAGATCCTTCCCTCTGCCAACTCCCACGTTCTGTCATCCACTGGCTTAAGCCCGCTAGGTATGTCATGGTCTCCTTTCCCTTGTCTCTCTTTACTTTCTTTCCTTTTATGTACAATGTCCCTTCAGGACGTAGGCGATCAAGGCTCTCAACTTCTTACTATCCCTTTAAGATCCTTCCCTCTGCCAACTCCCACGTTCTGTCATCCACTGGCTTAAGCCCGCTAGGTATGTCATGGTCTCCTTTCCCTTGTCTCTCTTTACTTTCTTTCCTTTTATGTACAATGTCCCTTCAGGACGTAGGCGATCAAGGCTCTCAACTTCTTACTATCCCTTTAAGATCCTTCCCTCTGCCAACTCCCACGTTCTGTTATCCACTGGCTTAAGCCCGCTCGGTATGTCATGGTCTCCTTTCCCTTGTCTCTCTTTACTTTCTTTCCTTTTATGTACAATGTCCCTTCAGGACGTAGGCGATCAAGGCTCTCAACTTCTTACTATCCCTTTAAGATCCTTCCCTCTGCCAACTCCCACGTTCTGTCATCCACTGGCTTAAGCCCGCTAGGTATGTCATGGTCTCCTTTCCCTTGTCTCTCTTTACTTTCTTTCCTTTTATGTACAATGTCCCTTCAGGACGTAGGCGATCAAGGCTCTCCACTTCTTACTATCACTTTAAGATCCCTCCCTCTGCCAACTCCCATGTTCTGTCATCCACTGGCTTAAGTCCGCAAGGTATGTCATGGGCTGCTTTCCCTTTGTCTCTATTTCCTTTCTTTCCTTTTATGTACAATGTCCCTTCAGGACGTAGGCGATCAAGGCTCTCAACTTCTTACTATCCCTTTAAGATCCTTCCCTCTGCCAACTCCCACGTTCTGTTATCCACTGGCTTAAGCCCGCTCGGTATGTCATGGTCTCCTTTCCCTTTTCTCTCTTTACTTTCTTTCCTTTTATGTACAATGTCCCTTCAGGACGTAGGCGATCAAGGCTCTCAACTTCTTACTATCCCTTTAAGATCCTTCCCTCTGCCAACTCCCACGTTCTGTTATCCACTGGCTTAAGCCCGCTCGGTATGTCATGGTCTCCTTTCCCTTGTCTCTCTTTACTTTCTTTCCTTTTATGTACAATGTCCCTTCAGGACGTAGGCGATCAAGGCTCTCAACTTCTTACTATCCCTTTAAGATCCTTCCCTCTGCCAACTCCCACGTTCTGTCATCCACTGGCTTAAGCCCGCTAGGTATGTCATGGTCTCCTTTCCCTTGTCTCTCTTTACTTTCTTTCCTTTTATGTACAATGTCCCTTCAGGACGTAGGCGATCAAGGCTCTCAACTTCTTACTATCCCTTTAAGATCCTTCCCTCTGCCAACTCCCACGTTCTGTTATCCACTGGCTTAAGCCCGCTCGGTATGTCATGGTCTCCTTTCCCTTGTCTCTCTTTACTTTCTTTCCTTTTATGTACAATGTCCCTTCAGGACGTAGGCGATCAAGGCTCTCAAATTCTTACTATCCCTTTAAGATCCTTCCCTCTGCCAACTCCCACGTTCTGTCATCCACTGGCTTAAGCCCGCTAGGTAGGTCATGGTCTCCTTTCCCTTGTCTCTCTTTACTTTCTTTCCTTTTATGTACAATGTCCCTTCAGGACGTAGGCGATCAAGGCTCTCAACTTCTTACTATCCCTTTAAGATCCTTCCCTCTGCCAACTCCCACGTTCTGTCATCCACTGGCTTAAGCCCGCTAGGTAGGTCATGGTCTCCTTTCCCTTGTCTCTCTTTACTTTCTTTCCTTTTATGTACAATGTCCCTTCAGGACGTAGGCGATCAAGGCTCTCAACTTCTTACTATCCCTTTAAGATCCTTCCCTCTGCCAACTCCCACGTTCTGTCATCCACTGGCTTAAGCCCGCTAGGTAGGTCATGGTCTCCTTTCCCTTGTCTCTCTTTACTTTCTTTCCTTTTATGTACAATGTCCCTTCAGGACGTAGGCGATCAAGGCTCTCAACTTCTTACTATCCCTTTAAGATCCTTCCCTCTGCCAACTCCCACGTTCTGTCATCCACTGGCTTAAGCCCGCTAGGTATGTCATGGTCTCCTTTCCCTTGTCTCTCTTTACTTTCTTTCCTTTTATGTACAATGTCCCTTCAGGACGTAGGCGATCAAGGCTCTCGACTTCTTACTATCCCTTTAAGATCCTTCCCTCTGCCAACTCCCACGTTCTGTTATCCACTGGCTTAAGCCCGCTCGGTATGTCATGGTCTCCTTTCCCTTGTCTCTCTTTACTTTCTTTCCTTTTATGTACAATGTCCCTTCAGGACGTAGGCGATCAAGGCTCTCAAATTCTTACTATCCCTTTAAGATCCTTCCCTCTGCCAACTCCCACGTTCTGTCATCCACTGGCTTAAGCCCGCTAGGTATGTCATGGTCTCCTTTCCCTTGTCTCTCTTTACTTTCTTTCCTTTTATGTACAATGTCCCTTCAGGACGTAGGCGATCAAGGCTCTCAACTTCTTACTATCCCTTTAAGATCCTTCCCTCTGCCAACTCCCACGTTCTGTTATCCACTGGCTTAAGCCCGCTCGGTATGTCATGGTCTCCTTTCCCTTGTCTCTCTTTACTTTCTTTCCTTTTATGTACAATGTCCCTTCAGGACGTAGGCGATCAAGGCTCTCAACTTCTTACTATCCCTTTAAGATCCTTCCCTCTGCCAACTCCCACGTTCTGTTATCCACTGGCTTAAGCCCGCTCGGTATGTCATGGTCTCCTTTCCCTTGTCTCTCTTTACTTTCTTTCCTTTTATGTACAATGTCCCTTCAGGACGTAGGCGATCAAGGCTCTCAACTTCTTACTATCCCTTTAAGATCCTTCCCTCTGCCAACTCCCACGTTCTGTCATCCACTGGCTTAAGCCCGCTAGGTATGTCATGGTCTCCTTTCCCTTGTCTCTCTTTACTTTCTTTCCTTTTATGTACAATGTCCCTTCAGGACGTAGGCGATCAAGGCTCTCAACTTCTTACTATCCCTTTAAGATCCTTCCCTCTGCCAACTCCCACGTTCTGTTATCCACTGGCTTAAGCCCGCTCGGTATGTCATGGTCTCCTTTCCCTTGTCTCTCTTTACTTTCTTTCCTTTTATGTACAATGTCCCTTCAGGACGTAGGCGATCAAGGCTCTCAAATTCTTACTATCCCTTTAAGATCCTTCCCTCTGCCAACTCCCACGTTCTGTCATCCACTGGCTTAAGCCCGCTAGGTAGGTCATGGTCTCCTTTCCCTTGTCTCTCTTTACTTTCTTTCCTTTTATGTACAATGTCCCTTCAGGACGTAGGCGATCAAGGCTCTCAACTTCTTACTATCCCTTTAAGATCCTTCCCTCTGCCAACTCCCACGTTCTGTCATCCACTGGCTTAAGCCCGCTAGGTAGGTCATGGTCTCCTTTCCCTTGTCTCTCTTTACTTTCTTTCCTTTTATGTACAATGTCCCTTCAGGACGTAGGCGATCAAGGCTCTCAACTTCTTACTATCCCTTTAAGATCCTTCCCTCTGCCAACTCCCACGTTCTGTCATCCACTGGCTTAAGCCCGCTAGGTAGGTCATGGTCTCCTTTCCCTTGTCTCTCTTTACTTTCTTTCCTTTTATGTACAATGTCCCTTCAGGACGTAGGCGATCAAGGCTCTCAACTTCTTACTATCCCTTTAAGATCCTTCCCTCTGCCAACTCCCACGTTCTGTCATCCACTGGCTTAAGCCCGCTAGGTAGGTCATGGTCTCCTTTCCCTTGTCTCTCTTTACTTTCTTTCCTTTTATGTACAATGTCCCTTCAGGACGTAGGCGATCAAGGCTCTCAACTTCTTACTATCCCTTTAAGATCCTTCCCTCTGCCAACTCCCACGTTCTGTCATCCACTGGCTTAAGCCCGCTAGGTATGTCATGGTCTCCTTTCCCTTGTCTCTCTTTACTTTCTTTCCTTTTATGTACAATGTCCCTTCAGGACGTAGGCGATCAAGGCTCTCAACTTCTTACTATCCCTTTAAGATCCTTCCCTCTGCCAACTCCCACGTTCTGTTATCCACTGGCTTAAGCCCGCTCGGTATGTCATGGTCTCCTTTCCCTTGTCTCTCTTTACTTTCTTTCCTTTTATGTACAATGTCCCTTCAGGACGTAGGCGATCAAGGCTCTCAAATTCTTACTATCCCTTTAAGATCCTTCCCTCTGCCAACTCCCACGTTCTGTCATCCACTGGCTTAAGCCCGCTAGGTAGGTCATGGTCTCCTTTCCCTTGTCTCTCTTTACTTTCTTTCCTTTTATGTACAATGTCCCTTCAGGACGTAGGCGATCAAGGCTCTCAACTTCTTACTATCCCTTTAAGATCATTCCCTCTGCCAACTCCCACGTTCTGTCATCCACTGGCTTAAGCCCGCTAGGTATGTCATGGTCTCCTTTCCCTTTTCTCTCTTTACTTTCTTTCCTTTTATGTACAATGTCCCTTCAGGACGTAGGCGATCATGGCTCTCCACTTCTTACTATCCCTTTAAGATCCTTCCCTCTGCCAACTCCCACGTTCTGTTATCCACTGGCTTAAGCCCGCTCGGTATGTCATGGTCTCCTTTCCCTTGTCTCTCTTTAATTTCTTTCCTTTTATGTACAATGTCCCTTCAGGACGTAGGCGATCAAGGCTCTCAACTTCTTACTATCCCTTTAAGATCCTTCCCTCTGCCAACTCCCACGTTCTGTCATCCACTGGCTTAAGCCCGCTAGGTATGTCATGGTCTCTTTTCCCTTGTCTCTCTTTACTTTCTTTCCTTTTATGTACAATGTCCCTTCAGGACGTAGGCGATCAAGGCTCTCAACTTCTTACTATCCCTTTAAGATCCTTCCCTCTGCCAACTCCCACGTTCTGTCATCCACTGGCTTAAGCCCGCTAGGTATGTCATGGTCTCCTTTCCCTTGTCTCTCTTTACTTTCTTTCCTTTTATGTACAATGTCCCTTCAGGACGTAGGCGATCAAGGCTCTCAACTTCTTACTATCCCTTTAAGATCCTTCCCTCTGCCAACTCCCACGTTCTGTTATCCACTGGCTTAAGCCCGCTCGGTATGTCATGGTCTCCTTTCCCTTGTCTCTCTTTACTTTCTTTCCTTTTATGTACAATGTCCCTTCAGGACGTAGGCGATCAAGGCTCTCAAATTCTTACTATCCCTTTAAGATCCTTCCCTCTGCCAACTCCCACGTTCTGTCATCCACTGGCTTAAGCCCGCTAGGTATGTCATGGTCTCCTTTCCCTTGTCTCTCTTTACTTTCTTTCCTTTTATGTACAATGTCCCTTCAGGACGTAGGCGATCAAGGCTCTCAACTTCTTACTATCCCTTTAAGATCCTTCCCTCTGCCAACTCCCACGTTCTGTTATCCACTGGCTTAAGCCCGCTCGGTATGTCATGGTCTCCTTTCCCTTTTCTCTCTTTACTTTCTTTCCTTTTATGTACAATGTCCCTTCAGGACGTAGGCGATCAAGGCTCTCAACTTCTTACTATCCCTTTAAGATCCTTCCCTCTGCCAACTCCCACGTTCTGTTATCCACTGGCTTAAGCCCGCTCGGTATGTCATGGTCTCCTTTCCCTTGTCTCTCTTTACTTTCTTTCCTTTTATGAACAATGTCCCTTCAGGACGTAGGCGATCAAGGCTCTCAACTTCTTACTATCCCTTTAAGATCCTTCCCTCTGCCAACTCCCACGTTCTGTCATCCACTGGCTTAAGCCCGCTAGGTATGTCATGGTCTCCTTTCCCTTGTCTCTCTTTACTTTCTTTCCTTTTATGTACAATGTCCCTTCAGGACGTAGGCGATCAAGGCTCTCAACTTCTTACTATCCCTTTAAGATCCTTCCCTCTGCCAACTCCCACGTTCTGTCATCCACTGGCTTAAGCCCGCTAGGTATGTCATGGTCTCCTTTCCCTTGTCTCTCTTTACTTTCTTTCCTTTTATGTACAATGTCCCTTCAGGACGTAGGCGATCAAGGCTCTCAACTTCTTACTATCCCTTTAAGATCCTTCCCTCTGCCAACTCCCACGTTCTGTCATCCACTGGCTTAAGCCCGCTAGGTATGTCATGGTCTCCTTTCCCTTGTCTCTCTTTACTTTCTTTCCTTTTATGTACAATGTCCCTTCAGGACGTAGGCGATCAAGGCTCTCAACTTCTTACTATCCCTTTAAGATCCTTCCCTCTGCCAACTCCCACGTTCTGTTATCCACTGGCTTAAGCCCGCTCGGTATGTCATGGTCTCCTTTCCCTTGTCTCTCTTTACTTTCTTTCCTTTTATGTACAATGTCCCTTCAGGACGTAGGCGATCAAGGCTCTCAACTTCTTACTATCCCTTTAAGATCCTTCCCTCTGCCAACTCCCACGTTCTGTCATCCACTGGCTTAAGCCCGCTAGGTATGTCATGGTCTCCTTTCCCTTGTCTCTCTTTACTTTCTTTCCTTTTATGTACAATGTCCCTTCAGGACGTAGGCGATCAAGGCTCTCCACTTCTTACTATCACTTTAAGATCCCTCCCTCTGCCAACTCCCATGTTCTGTCATCCACTGGCTTAAGTCCGCAAGGTATGTCATGGGCTGCTTTCCCTTTGTCTCTATTTCCTTTCTTTCCTTTTATGTACAATGTCCCTTCAGGACGTAGGCGATCATGGCTCTCCACTTCTTACTATCTCTTTAAGATCCTTTCCTCTGCCAACTCCCACGTTCTGTCATCCACTGGCTTAAGCCCGCTAGGTATGTCATGGGCTGCTTTCCCTTGTCTCTATTTCCTTTCTTTCCTTTTATGTACGATGTCCCTTCAGGACATAGGCGATCATGGCTCTCCACTTCTTACTATCCCTTTAAGATCCTTCCCTCTGACAACTCCCACGTTCTGTCATCCACTGGCTTAAGACCGCTAGGTATGCCATGGGCAGCTTTCCCTTGTTTCTCTTTCCTTTCTTTCATTTTATGTACCATGTCCCTTCATGACGTAGGCGATCATGGCTCTCCACTTCTTACTATCCCTTTAAGATCCTTCCCTCTGCCAACTCCCACGTTCTGTCATCCACTGGCTTAAGCCCGCTAGGTATGTCATGGGCTGCTTTCCCTTTGTCTCTTTTTCCTCTCTTTCCTTTTATGTACCATGTCCCTTCAGGAAGTAGGCAATCATAGCTCTCCACTTCTTACTATCCCTTTAAGATCCTTCCCTCTGCCAACTCCCACGTTCTGTCATCAACTGGCTTAAGCCCGCTAGGTATGTCATGGGCTGCTTTCCCTTGTTTCTCTTTCCTTTCTTTCATTTTATGTACCATGTCCCTTCATGACGTAGGCGATCATGGCTCTCCACTTCTTACTATCCCTTTATGATCCTTCCCTCTGCCAACTCCCATGTTCTGTCATCCACTGGCTTAAGCCCGCTAGGTATGTCATGGGCTGCTTTCCCTTTGTCTCTTTTTCCTTTCTTTCCTTTTATGTACCATGTCCCTTCAGGAAGTAGGCAATCATGGCTCTCCACTTCTCACTCTCCCTTTAAGATCATTCCCTCTGCCAACTCCCACGTTCTGTAATCCACTTCCTTAAGCCCGGTAGTCATGTCATGCGTTGCTTTCCTTTGTCTGTCTTTTCAACCTGTGTGTATCAGATTCTCCAAACTCTCCTTCCTCATTACGTGTCCCAGAAATTTCATCTGCTTCTTCCTGACGTTAAGTATAAACTTCCCCTTTGTTTACATTCTTTTTAAAACCTCATTGTTGCTCACACGCTCGGTCGATGATATCCTTATCATCCTTCTGTAGAACCATATCTCCGTTCCTCCGAGTCTCATCTTTGAGGGGATCGTCCAACACTCGCTGGCGTAAAGGAGGACAGATGTCACGTAGCAGCTCAGCTATCTTTTCTTTGTTATTAAAGAAATCTTCCTGTCTTGTAATACTCTGCCTAGCTTTTGGAATGCGTCTTTGGCCATCCCAATCCATCTTCGGATCTCAGTGTCGCATTTGCCGTCCTCTGAAATTGCCGCACCTGTTTGATATTAGTGTTCCAGACCTGTAAATTGAATTTCGGGCTCATCTTTCCGATGATGAAATGCATTCTATCTTCTTGTAGTTTAGTCACTTCTCGCTCTCTTTCGTTAACTTCTGTAGGAGGTTTTCTGATTTCTTTTATGTGTCTGCTATCATTCCTGTGTCAAATTTCTACACTTTCTTTTCTTTACTTTTTATTTTCTCTTCTTTTCTCTTCTTCTCTTTCTGTCTTCCTGACAATGTTTCGTATTTACGCCTGGCCTTCTTTGCTTTGTCCATTCTTCTTGACAAGATAATCTCATGTTTATTCGTGAACGCCTCACATTGCCTTCGTAAGCAAGGGGCATTTAATCAAAAGCTTCTTGCGTCTCGTCCTTGTTTTCTCTTCTGGCGAGCGTCGGTGCGGGGGGATGGATATGCGATATAGATTTGGCAGGAAACGCAGTTAAAGAATCTCTCAAAGTCACAGATGTAGAAAGTAAGAATTCCAAGAACCATTTTTCGAGAGAGACACAAAAGAAAAGTCGGATGAAGTAAACGAAAAAAATAAAATAAATAACATGACTGATTGTTTGCTTCTTTTTTATGGTTTATCAACCTTTTCAGGTTATTTAAAGCCAGAAAATAGGTTTATGGATTGATTGATTAGTTTTCTATGGCTATTGAACTCCTTGCAGGTTATTTAAATATGTTTAGATTGTAAGAATCGTTTCTGAGATAATAATGGCTTAGCGATACAAGTCTTACTAATTGACCCATAACTGGGGGAGAAAAGTTGGATTCATGATTTCATGAAGGGTATTTTATATTTAAGGGAATATAACGAACCCATCGAGGATTTGAACTCGGATCTCCGATTAACAATTTAGATCTTGGTATTCCCAAGCAGTCACCCATCTAGCTACTGACCCGACTCGACGTTCTTTAACTTCGGTGATCGTATGGGAACCGGTGTTTTGATCGTGATTTGTTCGTAAGCCAAGAAAGTAAAAAAAAAAAAAAAAAAAATTAGGAAGAGTTTATTTGGGAGAAAAGCAAAATAGAAATCAGATAAATAAACAAAAAATAAACGGAGAACTTAATTTAAATTAAAAAATGCAGAATGGTTGACTGATTGCTTTTTTACGGCGTATCAACTGTTTTGCAGGTTATTTAAAGCCAGGAAATATTTTTAGACTTTTTAAGCATTTTTGAGATGATTTATTGATACTACTAGTTAACCCATAGCTTTGGGGAGAAGAGGTTATTTGTGCGTAAGTGAATATAACGAACCCCACTGGAATTGGAACTCGGCTCTCCAAATAACATTCCGAGCCGTTATCCATTACATCACGCCCAAATCTAAGCTTATAACACCAGATATTCCACAGCGGTCACCCACCTAGGTATTGACGTTACTTAACTTCGGTGTTAGTACTTGAACTGGGGATTAACCATGATATAACCGTAAACGCTTCCATTTCCTTCATGCAGGAAGCAAACAACTTTAGAATACTGACGATCATGGCTCTCTTCCTATCGTTCGACCCCTGACTATCTCTCCTACTCCTTTTTCTCTCATCCTTTTACACCAGTGGGTTCTCAGCCAGTCGGTGTAATTGCCACAGGAGAAAATTTCAGTGGGGAGGGTCTTCTAATTTTCTTGTTTTTTATTTAAAGAAGTTGGGGCCTCTCATGAGTGTCTAAAAGAAAAGACTTTATGATGAATCTGATGACCAACATGGATTAACAATTTCGAGCTTTGTATTCCCAAGCAGTCACCATCCATGTACTGACCAGACCCGGCGTTGCTTAACTTCGGTAATCGTACGGGAAACGATGTTTCAAAGTGATGTGTTCGTAAGCCAAGGAAGTAAAAATTTCAGGAAGATTTTTGGAGGGGAGAAACATGATTAACAATGGAGAAGAAAAGACTCAGTGTGTATTTCGTTGCAAACCTTTGTCAAATGAGTTTTTGAAACCAACAAAATTCAAGCAGCATCTGCAAGATGTTCATCAGCAAAAAAGGGACAAGGGCGAAACCTTTTTTTGAACTTGAGGATCAGGCCCTCAAAAAGATGAAACTGGATTTAACAGGAACATTCCAAACAACGAATAAAAAGGTTAGCGAAGCTTTTATGCCGTAACACTGGAGATAAAAAAGCAAAAAAAAAACAAAAAAAAAACACTGATCAAAACTTACGCTCTCAAAATGACGAAAAGGCAATTGATGAGGTTTCTTAATAAGATGTATTTATATACTCAGCAGTTATCAGATTGCATTTCTTTATTTTAGGTACCCTGTGATGAAAGAGGTACTGACCAGTGGACTGGAAGTGATGGCCTAATTCCCAGTTTACCTCATTGACCATATATCACTCCCATGGATTCCTTTTACATCTTACCCAGAAATTTAATTCTTTGAACTACTCTATATATATATGACTTCTGGCAAACACACAAGCAACGTTCACAGAGTTTTACACACACATATATATATATATATATATATATATATATATATATATATATATATATATATATATATATATATATATTAGGTTGGTGCAAAAATAATATCGTTTTCTCACATATGTTACTATGTGAGAAAACGACATTATTTTTGCATCAACTTAATATATATATATATATATATACATCCAGGGTATCCATAAAGTCACTTTACCATTTAAAAATATATTACAAAGGCAATTGATCAAATATCTTAACCAGATTTGTGTACTCAGTCAAAGTTTTTAATGACATTGCATTTGTGTATTTCAGGTATCCTTTTGATAAAAGAGGTACTGTTAAATAAAATCCCTTACATTTTCAGACTGGTCGATTGGAATGGATGACCCAGTTCCTCGGCCAACTCATTCACGAGATATCACTCCCCTGGACTTAATTCTATGGGGTTATATTAAAGATACCGTGTATCGAACAAAATATTGGACATCACTGATCTAAAGCAAAAGATCACTGATGCCATTGCCACCTTTAATGAGGCTATGCTACAGCGAACATGCCAAGAATCGAGTTCCGTCTTGATGTGCTTCGTGCAACTAATGTTGCCCATTTAGAGGCGGATTAAAGTAATATTAGAAAATACACTATCTATTCCTCATTTTGCAACAATTTCCATATTTCTGTGCATCTGCTTTATTAATATTTTTTTAAATTGTAATAAGATTTTATAGGCACCCTTTAGAATAATAAAAAAAGGCTGTTTCACTAAGATGGATTATATATAAGGGTGTTTCATTAAGATGGATCAAAATCAGTAGTAAATAAATCAGTTTTATTAGTGAAAATGTATTCATTTCTCTATTGGATCATATTATTTAAGTCATGGCAATTATGTGTGAAAAATAATATCGCCCAAATGTCCGCCAAATCTGAAAGAAAAAAAAACATTAGACGTTTAAACTTAATTGACATTTAAAATCGGTCCAAGTTATTAGAACACACTTATACACTTCTTATAGCAGAGTGATGGAAGATTTTAGATGTGAAAGAAGCCTTGAGAAAAGACCTATAAAATCCCTGTTTTTAAAAATTATAAGTTGTATAAGTTTTTTTTTTTTAATACGCATGTACTTTCAACTGTCCGTTCAGTCATCCTCAGGCATGAAAATTATTTTGTTTTTAGTAAAATCCAGGTAGCATTCGAGACAAAAAAATTAAATGCGAATCAAAATAGGTTTTTTTTTTTTTTAATGTGTTATTGTTAACGGATACAAAACTTTTGGAGCGTGCAATCAAAAAAATAAGGGTCATAAGATTCATCGAGTGATTTGTAGGTTAATGCGACTTTAAAATTTTG
The DNA here is from genome assembly GCA_963932145.1 of Acanthosepion lycidas. Taxonomy (NCBI): domain Eukaryota; kingdom Metazoa; phylum Mollusca; class Cephalopoda; order Sepiida; family Sepiidae; genus Acanthosepion; species Acanthosepion lycidas. The sequence goes on along the minus strand of OZ010607.1, from coordinate 77,748,549 downwards.
TTTGCGAAGGGATTTCTCCATTTTATATCATTAACATTACTAATATATAAGGTTGGTGCAAAAATAATGACGTAATAATGTCGTTTTTTGACTTTAAAAATACGTCAAAAAACGACATTATCACGTCATTATTTTTGCAATAACCTAATATATATCAATTTTTTTTTTTTTTTTAAACATACAACGTGTGTTATCACGTGCGATAGCCTGTCTTCATCAGCCGCCAACAAGAGGTGACGGCTGATGAAGATTGTTGCAATAACCTAATATATATATATATATATATATATATATATATATATATATATATATATATATATATATATATATATATATATATTATATATATATATATATATATATATATATATAGGGTTTTTGTAGGTGAGTTATTTGTTAATAAAATTGCTGTTTTGTTTATGTTTTTTTTTAATAAAAATATTATTTTATTTTCAGGTCATGAAAATGCTTTTTGATAACCATACGCTCCAAAATAATCATGTAAAAAATGTTATTACTGAATTGATATGTTTCTTTTTTCATGATAGTGTTTAAAAAACGCCTGATAATTATGCAGCAACCCAATATGTATATAAGACACGCTCAGTGCGGACTTTAAAACTAGATCCCATGGAGGTCTAATTGGGCACATGATTAAAAACTACGGCCCAGGTTAGAAAACAGTAAATGATAATTTGACTTTCAATTGCTCAACTCAAAAACCTCATTTAAACTCCGATTCTGGCCATAAGTCCAATTTCGGTCAAAAAATCAATTTGGACCGAAACTGTGATATGGATTGAAATTCCAAATCGGAGCGAAAATTGGGTTTTTCAAATCACAAACTCTGCGGAATTTGAAAATCTCACGTCACAAAACCTCTCACTTCAATTCTGATTCCTTGGCATATCGAAGAAATAAAATTGATCTTCTCAATTCACAATGTTTTCGAGATATTTTAAACTGAATGTAAAATTAAAAAAACGAAAAAAAATCAACCCCGGGATTATCCTGATTCCAAATCATATATATGAAGAACAAGCCTATATATAGCAGCACTAAAAGAAGGGCTTGTCTCTAGGAATATTTACGATAAAAAAATGTTAAAAATTGTTATATTCATATAACGATCGTAGTTCTAGTTAATAAAGAATCAGTAGAACAAAAGATTGATTTAAGAACAGGTTTAGTGGCATGATAGACATTGACTGATAATACAGTAGAAGAGAATATTGTAATTCAGTTGGGCAATGCGTACGACTCAAGCGCTACAATTTGCGACCCGCTTTCCGACAACCGTTCCTATGAGTTGACGTTCTTGTCATAACGGATTGACGTGTCCATTACCAACAGTTAGTATAGAGAAGGTTAATCCACTTTCTACACAACAAAAATGTTGTCTACTTAGCTTTATATATATATATATATATATATATATATATATATATATATATATATATATATATATATATATATATAAATTCATGAATCATTCATACAAAAAACAAATATAGAGGTTAATGATTTAAATGGCGAGAATACATTAACCTCTATATTTGTTTTTTGTATGAATGATTCATGAATTTATAAATTATATTTGCACCTTTTAATTGAATATATATATATATATATATATATATATATATATATATATATATATATATATATATATATATATTAATAAAAAGAAAGAACAGTAAGATATATAATCCGGTGTTCTTATAGATATTTTTATTTTTACAAAATAGTGCTCAATGTAAATTTACAGAGCATTAATATTATAAGTTAATAGACTTAAAATATGGTTTTTCGCTACACAGTTCCAACCATGTTTCAAAAATGGAAGCTAAAAGCCCCGAATTTAATTTTGTACTTAAATTAAAGACATTAGTTCCATTTCATCCTCAAGCTAATTTTGGAGTAACTTTAAAAATTACAGGGTTTTAAATACACAGCTAAAACAAAATTCATGTTTCCAAGGTTACAGATAAATCTATTTTGCTAGACTAGGGGTGTCAGTATGTTCAATATGTTTATATTTTAATGTATCAGTTATTGTTACGTTTTGGTAGTGGGTAGGGATGTATTTTTCAATGAAATCTAACATCCGTTAAAAGCGTGTCGTCTGGATTTTTTTTATTAACGGCTAAAATTCTAACGGCATTTTTTTCGTTCGTATATTTAAAGATTTTTGGTAGGTGTCTACGTCAGATTAATACTTTTTTTTAACTACGATTTGAAATATTTTTACTTTTAATTTTTAATATACTATATTCCTTTCAAGAACAATTAAATGCAATTAGAATCCCTTACAGTTTGTAGAATTATTATCACATCAAGTATATTACTATTTTTTAAAGATTTTATACTTGAATATTATTTAAGTAAAATTTCCATTTCTCTGGTTTAGTAAACTTTAGTTATTTATTTAATTACAATTTAAAAGAAGTTTAGGTCAGAACTCATTTTAATTAACTACAATTTTAATTACAACTTTAAAATATTTTCATTATTAGTTTTTATAGTCTATATTTTATTTAATAGAAGTAAATGTATTAGGCTGGGGCAGAAACAATGACGCAATAACGCCGCTCTTTGACGTTAAAAAATACGTCAAAAACCGACATCACTGCGCCACTATTTCTGTACCCACCCAATATTTGAATCACTTACAATAAGTAAAATTATTTTTCTATATCAAGTATGTTTCTATTACGATTTTAAAAAATTTTATATTTAAATATTATTTAAATAATTTTTTTTTTTTTATGGTAAAAAGTAGCTAATTCATTTCACTGATTTAGTACACTTAATTTATTTATTTAATTTCAATTTAAAAGAAGTTTAGGTTAGGATTCATTTTAATTAACTACAATTATAAATACAAATTTAAAGTATTTTCATTGTTAGTTTTTATAGACTATATTACATTTAATTTCTATATCAAGTATAAGTATATTACGATTTTTAAAATTTTATATTTATTTGTTTATTTTTTATTTTATTTTTTTTTTAAAATATAAACTTTGTACATACAGGTGAAACTATATATTAGTAATGACATGGGTCATCCAATGGTCCACATCCTCTAGCTTTTCGTCATAATTTCATTTTTCTGTAGGTGTTTTATAGGAATCATTTGAGTGTCGGTATTTCTTTTGGGTGGGTGTTTAGGTTAGAATACGTATTATTTAACTATGTATAATTTTAAAAGATGTTTAGGTTAGAATTCGTATTAACTACAATTTTAAATACAACTTTACAATATTTTCATAATTATTTTAATAGACTATTTTTTAGGAATAACCAATTAAATATAATAGAATTACTTACAGTATATAAAATTAATTTTTCATGTTAAATATAAGTATGTATATTACCTGATCCTATTTTATAAATTTATTTTTATTTTTAAATATTATTTAATGAAAATTTTTGACAATGACGGCATAAAATAGCTATTTCATTTCTCTGATTCAGTAAAGTTTTATTTTTTATAAACTTAGTAATATATAGTTTCTCATGTATATATATATACATATATAAACAGTGTCTATAATATAAACAGTGTCTATATTTAGCAGCATAAACGATAAAGATGGGCTTATCTCTAGCAATATTTACGATAAATAGTGTCTATATTTAACAGCATTAAACGATAAAAATAGGCTTATCTCTAGCAATATTTACGATAATCAGTGGCTACATATAGTCCCACTAGCCAATAAAGTAGGGGTTATCTCGAGTAATATTTACTATAAAAAGAGCCTGTATATAGCAGCACTAAAAGAAGGGCTTATCTCTTGGAATATTTACGATAAAAAATGTTATATTCATATAACGATCGTAGTTTTGGTTAATAATACCTGTAAAGAATCAGTGGAACAAAAAGTTGGTTGAAGAACAGGTTTAGTGACATTGACCAATAATAGAGTAGAAGATTAGTGGGGCAATGCGTGCGACTCAAGCACTACGACTTGCGACCGGCTTTCCGACAACCGTTCCTATGAGTAGACGTTCTTCTCATAACGGATGGACGTTTCCCTGTCCAACAATTAGTCTGGAGAAAGTTGATCGTCTTTCTATACTACAGTTTCCTTCTAAGGAAACGGTTAATGTTACCATTATTCTCATTAAAACTGGAAACGAATGGGAATAAAAAAAAGCGTTAAAAGGGAGGAAGAAAAATATTAAAGGGAAGAGAAAGAGAAACGTACATCAAGAAATAAATTTTTCTGATTTATTCCAACCCAAGTAGAGAACGTGGCTATCTGGCTTGAAATAATCGCGTCATCGCAACACAAAGACCAATTCCGTTGGGAAGAATTATTGTTGAAGACGAAGTAAAAACTATTGAAGCGGTCAAGAATCCAAATGCGATTCCAACATTCTTCATATTAGGAAGATTGTACAATTTCTCAAAGACTTCTGCTTCTTTCACAGCCACGATAGTTCCATTAACATTGGTTTGTTGTCATTCTTATTAATGAGAATATAATGTATTTATATAAACTGCAAATTCTATCTTTCAATCACTTGGCGCTATGATTTCAAATATATCCAACGAAATTATTGATTATCATATTCTATACTAGCAGTTTAACCGGCCTTCGACTGGATGTTTCATTAACTGGGAATGTTTGCCGTTCAATGTTTAAAGTTAGCCCACCCGGAAATCAACATTAGTAACAAAAATTGGGTGAAACTGAGACACATCCCAAAATGGGGCGGGGTAACAATTTGAAATGGGGCTGGCACTGAAAAGGGCCGTTTTTGCGTTCTCAATCTTGCAAGGAAGGAACCTATTCCCTGGACTGTCAGAATAATAATATAGGATAATTTTTATTTATAATATAATTTTTTCATAATTCTAATAATCTTTGGCGTAAGATTTGAAATTTTTAAATTGATTGTATGTTGTTTTTTACAGACATTAAATTTTGTCATTGATTTTGCGCAGTGTAAAAAAGCAGTTTTTGCGATTTTTTCAACTTCAAGATTGTAATAATTTTTCGGCCAATTTGGACCCAAAACAGGCACAAAAGAATTATCTATCAAACAGAAAATATTTAATCGAAATCGGATGAAAACTATGGAAACGCATAAACAACATCCAATCACACACACACAGACACACAAACACACATTTGGAGAATTATAGATATAGATGTTCTATCCACTGCTTATAGCCTAGAAACGATTAAACAAAACGAATTAATTCGTGGAATTTTTTAAATCCGTCATTTTTTTCATAATCGCTCATATACTGAGGTATTATAGTCCCTGTATTACTGAGAAATAATTTCTTCATTATACATATACGGAAGACATATAGTCCGCGTATTACTGAGCATAATTACTTCTAACTCATATACCGAGGTCTTATAGTCCCCGAATTACTGAGCATAATTTCTTCATCGCTCATATACCGAGGTCTTATAGTCCCCGTATTACTGAGCATAATTTCTACATCGCTCATATATCGAAGACTCATAGTCCCCGTATTACTGAGCATAATTTCTGATCGCTCATATACCGAGGTCTTACAGTCCGCGTATTACTGACCATAATTTCTCCATCGCTCATATACCGAGGTCTTATAGTCCCCGTATTACTGAGCATAATTTCTCCATCCCTCATATACCGAGGTCTTATAGTCCCCGTATTACTGAGCATAATTTGTTCATCGCTCATATATCGAAGTCTCATAGTCCGCGTATTACTGAGCATAATTTTTTCATCGCTCATATACCGAGGTCTTATAGTCCCCGTATTACTGAGCATAATTTCTACATCGCTCATATATCGAAGACTCATAGTCCCCGTATTACTGAGCATAATTTCTTCATCGCTCATATAACGAAGTCTCATAGTCCCCGTATTATTGAGCATAATTTCTGATAGCTCATATACCGAGGTCTTATAGTCCGCGTATTACTGATCATAAATTCACCATCGCACATATACCGAGGATTTATAGTCCCCGTATTACTGACCATAATTTCTTCAGCGCTCATATACCAAGGTCTTATAGTCCCCGTATTAGTGAGCATAATTTCTGATCGCTCATAAACCGAGGTCTTATAGTCCGCGTATTACTGAGCATAATTTATTCATCGCTCATAGACGAAGTCTTAGAGTCCACGTATTACTGAGCATTATTTCTCCATCGCTCATATACCGAGGTCTTATAGACCCCGTATTACTGAGCATAATTTCTTCATCGCTCATATACCGAGGTCTTACAGTCCGCGTATTACTGAGCATAAGTTCTCCATCGCTCATATACCGAGGTCTTATAATCCGCGTATTACTGAGCATAATTTCTGCATCTCTCATATACCGCGGTCTTATGGAACCCGTATTACTGAACATAATTTATAGTCCCCGTATTAGTGAGCATAATTACTCCATCGCTCATATACCGAGGTTTTATAGTCCACGTATTACTGAGCATAATTTATTCATCGCTCATAGACGAGGTTTTATAGTCACTATATTACTGAGCATAATTTCTCCATGGCTCATATACCGAGGTATTAAAGTCCCCGTATTACTGAGCATAATTTCTTCATGGCTCATATACCGAGGTCTTATAGTACCCGTATTACTGACCATAATTACTTCAGCGCTCATATACCGATGTCTTATAGTCCCCGTATTACTGGGCATAATTTCTCCATCGCTCATATACCGGGGTCTTATAATCCCCGTATTACTGAGCATAATTTCTCCATCGCTCATATACCGAGGTCTTATAGTCCCCGTATTACTGCGCATAATTTCTCCATCGCGCATATACCGAGGTCTTATAGTCCACGTATTACTGAGCGTAATTACTTCATCGCTCATAGACGAGGTCTTATAGACCCCGTATTACTGGCCATAATTTCTCCATTGCTCATATACCGAGGTCTTATAGTCCCCGTATTACTGATCATAATTACTCAAACGCTCATATACCGAGGTATTATAGTCCCGGTATTAATGAGCATAATTTCTCCATCGAGGTCTTATAGTCGCCGTATTATTGAGCATAATTTCTCCATCGCTCATATACCGAGGTCTTATAGTCCCCGTATTATTGAGCATAATTTCTCCATCGCTCATATACCGAGGTCTTAAAGTACCCGTACTACTAAGCATAATTTCTCCATCGCTCATCTAACGAGGAGTTATAGTCCGCGTATTACTGAGCATAATTACTTCATCGCTCATAGACGAGGTTTATAGTCCCCGTATTACTGAGCATAATGTCTTCATCGCTCATATACCGAAGTCTTATAGTCCCCGTAATACTGAGCATAATTTAACCATCGCTCATATACAGAGGTCTTATAGTCCCCGAATTACTGAGCAGAAATTCTCCATTGGCTCATATACCGAGGTTTTATAGTCCCCGTATTACTGAGCATAATCTCTCCATCCCTCATATACCGAGGTCTTATAGTCCACGTACTACTGAGCCTAATTTCTCCATCGCTCATATACCGAGGTTTTATAGGCCCCGTATTAATGAGCATAAGTTATTCATCGCTCATAGACGAGGTCTTATAGTCCCTGTATTACTGAGCATAATTTCTACATCGCTCTTATACCTAGGTCTTATAGTACCCGTATTACTGAGCATAATTTCTTCATCGCTCATATACCGAGGTCTTAGAGTCCCTGTATTACTGAGCATAATTTCTGCTCGCTCATATACCGAGGCCTTATAGTCCGCGTATTAGTGAGCATAATTTCACCATCGCTCACATACCGAGGTCTTATAGTCCCCGTATTACTGAGCATAATTTGTGATCGCTCATATACCGAGTTCTTATAGTCCCCGTATTAATGAGCATAATTTCTTCATCACTCATATACCGAGGTCTTATTCTCCCCGTATTCCTGAGCATAATTTCTGATCTCTCATATACCGAGGTCTTAGAGTCCCCGTATTACGCTGGATAATTTCTCCATCGCTCATATACCGAGAACTTATAAGCAGCGTATTACTGAGCATAATTTCTGCTCGCTCATACACCGAGGTCTTTTAGTCCGGGTATTACTGAGGATAATTTCACAATCGCACATATACCGAGCTCTTATAGTCCCGTATTATTGAGCATATTTTGTGATCGCTCATATACCGAGGACTTATAGTCCGCGTATTACTGAGCATAATTTCTGATCGCTCATATACCGAGGTCTTATAGTCCCCGTATTAATGAGCATAATTTCTGATCGCTCATATACCGAGGTCTTATAGTCCGCGTATTATTGAGCATAATATATTCATCGCTCATATACCGAGATATTAAAGTCCCCGTATTACGGAGCATAATTTCTCCATCGCTCATATACCGAGGTCTTAAATCCCAGTATTAATTAGCATATTTTCTCCATCGCACATATACCGAGTTCTTATAGTCCGCGTATTACTGAGCGTAATTACTTCATCGCTCATAGACGAGGTCTTATAGCCCCCGTATTACTGAGCATAAATCCCCCATCGCTCATATACCGAGGAATTTTAGTCCGCGTATTACTGAGCGTAATTACTTCATCGCTCATAGACGAGGTATTATAGTCCCCGTATTATTGAGCATATTTTCTCCATCGTTCATATACCGAGGTTTATAGTCCCGGTATTAATAAGCATAATTTCTCCATCGCTCATATACCGAGGTCTTATAGTCCCCGTATTATTGAGCATAATTTCTCCATCGCTCATATACCGAGGTCTCATTGTCCCCGTATTATTGAGCATAATTTCTTCATCGCTCAGATACCGAGGTCTTATAGTACCCGTATTACTATGCATAATTTTTTCATCACTCATATACCGAGGTCTTATAGTCCGCGTATTAATGAGCATAATTTCTTCATCGCTCAAATACCGAGGTCTTATAGTACGCGTATTACTGAGCATAATTTTTTCATCGCTCATATACCGAGGTTTATAGTCCCCGTATTACTGAGCATAATTTCTGATCGATGATATACCGAGGTCTTATAGTCCGCGTATTAATGAGCATAATTTCACCTTCGCTCATATACCGAGGTCTTATAGTCCCCGTATTACTGAGCATAATTTCTGATCGCTCATATACAGAGGTCTTATAGTCCGCGTATTAGTGAGCATAATTTCACCATCGCTCATATACCGAGGTCTTATAGTCCCCGTTTTAAAGGAGCATAATTTCTCCATCGCTCATATACTGAGGTCTTATAGTCCCCGTATTACTGACCATAATTTCTCCATCGCTCATATACCGAGGTCTTATAGTCCCCGTATTATTGAGCATAATTTGTGATCGCTCATATACGCAGGTCTTATAGTCCCCGTATTAATGAGCATAATTTTTTCATCGCTCATATACCGAGGTCTTATAGTCCCCGTATTACTGACTATAATTTCTCCATCGCTCGTATACCGAGGTCTTATAGTCCGCGTATTACTGAGCATAATTTCTGCTCGCTCATATACCGAGGTCTTATAGTCCGCGAATTACTGACGATAATTTGTCAATCGCTCATATACCGAGTTCTTATAGTCTCCGTATTATTGAGCATAATATGTAATCGCACATATACCGAGGTCTTATAGTCCGCGTATTACTGAGCATAATTTCTCCATCGCTCATAGACCGAGGTCTTATAGTCCCCTTATTACTGAGCATAATTTCTTCATCACTCATATACCGAGGTCTTATTCTCCCCGTATTCCTGAGCATAATTTCTGATCTCTCATATACCGACGTCTTATAGTCCGCGTATTACTGAGCATAATTTCGCCATCGCTCATATACCGTGGTCTTATAGTCCCTGTATTACTGAGCATAATTTCTCCATCGCTCTTATACCGAGGTTATATATTCCCCGTATTACTGAGCATAATTTCTCCATCGCTCATATACCGAGTTTTTATAGTCCCCGTATTACTGAGAATAATTTCGGATCGCTCATATACCGAGGTCTTATAGTTCTCGTATTACTGAGCATAATTTCCCCATCGCTCATATACCGAGGTCTTATAGTGCGCGTATTACTGATCATAATTTCACCATCGCTCATATACCGATGTCTTATAGTCCCTGTATTACTGAGCATCATTTCTATCGCTCATATACCGAGGTTTTATAGTCCCCGTATTACTGAGCATAATTTCTCCATCGCTCATATGCCGAGGTCTTATAGTCCCCCTATTACTGAGCATTATTTCTTCATCGCTCATATACCGAGGTCTTATAGTCCCCGCATTACTGATGATAATTTCTTCATCACTCATATACCCAGGTCTTATTCTCCCCGTATTCCTGAGCATAATTTCTGATCTCTCATATACCGAGGTCTTATAGACTGCGTATTACTGAGCATAATTTCACCATCGCTCATATACCGTGGTCTTATAGTCCCTGTATTACTGTGCATAATTTCTCCATCGCTCTTATACCGAGGTTTTATATTCCCCGTATTACTGAGCATAATTTCTCCATCGCTCATATACCGAGTTTTTATAGTCCCCGTATTACTGAGAATAACTTCGGATCGCTCATATACCGAGGTCTTATAGTCCCCGTATTATTGAGCATAATTTATCGATCGCTTATATACCGAGGTCTTATAGTCCGCCCATTACTAAGCATAATTTCTCTATCGTCCATATAACGAGGTCTTATAGTCCCCGTATTACTGAGCAAAATTTCTTCATCGCTCATATACCTAGGTCTTATATTCCGCGTATTACTGAGCATAATTTCTCCATCGCTCATATGCCTAGGTCTTATAGTTCCCGTATTACTGAGCATAATTTCTTCATCGCTCATATACCGAGGTCTTATAATCCCTGTATTACTGAGCATAATTTCTCCATCGCTCATATACCGAGGTCTTATTGTCCCCGTATTACTGACCATAATATCTCCATCGTTCATATATCGAGGTCTTATCGTCTGCGTATTACTCAGCATACTTTCTCCATCGCTCATATACCGAGGTCTTATAGTCCCCGTATTACTGAGCATAATTTCCCCATCGCTCATATACCGAAGTATTATAGTCCCCGTATTACTGAGCATAATTTTTTCATCGCTCATATACCGAGGTCTTATAGTCCCCGTAT